>CM042215.1:22061144-22328644 GCA_023566465.1 Cottus gobio
AATGCATTTCAGATTTGAATATGTAAATGCATTATTCATTGTTGATCGTGTTTGGCATTTCCAGGCCCAGAGGCTGCTGCTAAGAGATGGCACCATAGCGAACTTCACCATCCAGAGTCCCTCCACTCTGCCCACCATCACACTGGGACTACCAGCCAACGCCAGGGTAAACCCTTGTGCTGCAACAAATGTCAATCATAACAGTTTATTGTTCAATCTTTTCTTATCTTTTCTGTGAAGCAGGTGAGAGAACACGTTTTGTAGACTCAGTCCCAGATTAACTCGACTCTAAGGGAACATTTTCCACCTTTTTATGAGGATGTCCAACAAGTGTTGATGGTAAATGTAGTCGATTGGGGAAGTTTTTTGTTGACGTTACGGTGAAGCAGGGAAGAACTGCGAGCTGCGGTTTCAGCCAGGAGTTCTCATATTAGTTAACTTATTAGTTCTCTTTGCATGTAAAATATGTCAAAATATGAGCGCAGAGGAGCTTATGGACGAGAACACATTGAGTCGTGTCTCGGCGGACTTACATATTCAGCCGTGTTTTATTCGAGCATACAGCCAAGTAAAGGCAGCGCAGGGCTTCGCAAGAAGATGTGGCCGTCGGGGACCCTCCACGCAATGCATCCTGGTACATGTAGGCTCACCACCTTTTATGTGGCTGTCCACTGTAAAGGAGATGCGGTTTAAGTTTCAGTGACTGTGCAGTACAGTCTGTACAAAAGTCATTTACAAAGCTCACGTAACATAACGGCCCCATGGTTTGAATACCTCAGTGAAATGAATGCAGTAAATCCTGTTTTAAACAAGAAGAACATCAAATACATGAAGCATGATGCTCTTTAAGTGCTGCTTCACTATTATATTTATGTTTGTGGGGTTTTGGAGTGCTGTATATTTAAATCTAAAGTGGCTCAGGTTTTTCCAATCATGTCGCCTGGAAATGATCACCTTCTGTCAACATAGTGCTTATTTTATGTCGGCCGGTAATTCTTGCCATGATAATGCATCAAATAAAATGTTATCTGTTGCTGTAAATGCTGAATAACTGTCTGTGTGCAGGCTGAAGGAGAGCTGTCCTCTCTGAGAGTCGGCCGGGTGCCAGTGGTTACAGCCGGGGGCTCGCAGGTGTTCCTCCCCATGAGCAGAGAGGACCAGGCTGGGCAGCTGAACCCTCATCTGCCTGTCATCATCCTGGAACCCTCTGGACTGATACACACTGGTGAGACACGCACACCGACACATATACCGTAGACATGTACGTGCATACACAAACCCAGCACACTTTAAGGTAGAGAGCTCCACTATTTAGGATGATGAAACACTGCTGAAGGAAGACTTATTTTACTCCTGTAATTTTTAAGTCCTGTCGCTGATTTTTTACTCTATACATGTGAAAAAGTGAATATAAAAAAATAGCCACAGAAGGACACATACACATTCATGAACTTTCACCGAAGTATTTTAATTTTCCTGTCTGAGATGTTAGAGCACCACCCAGTGGTCACATTTAGAATAACAATATTCTTTGACATATAAGCAAGTTACACATATTCAGTGTATCAGGGTCCAGTTTGATATTGTTGCAGCTATTGTGTGTTTACGTGTGTGTTGGCACACATGTTACTTTTGTCTCTGCTCACAGAAACTCTTTATTAATGTCTGCTCCTTTGTATCTCTGACCAGTTCAAGGCTTGGACACCGTCCAGCTGCAGTTTGCCCCTCAGTTAGACCACCTCGCCCCAGGAGGAGCTCATCCTCACAAGCCCCTGAGCAGAACACGCTCGGAGCCGCTCCCCCAGAGCCCGCGGACCCTTCACACACACCTCCTCCAGCAGCAGCACAACACGCAACTACTGGAGAGGCTCAAACAGCAAACTCACCTGGGCAAGGTATGGAGAAGTGACGGCACCCAGTAATACATTGACAGTCTGCATTGTCCCAGAGGGAGACCTGTTTGTTGTGTTAATGGTCACTTTTTTTCTTTAGTCTGCTGTCCGGCTGTCATTTGAATACATTTTTCCAACTTGTTTGTGCCCGTGCAGCTGATGTCTAAGTCCAGCGAGAAGCCCAGGCTGCACCAGATCCCCTCTGAGGACATGGACTCAGAGGACGGTGGCAGGTCGTCACCCTCAGAGCCAACCTACCAGAGCAGAGTGAGGGCGGAGTCACTCAGGGAGGCGGAGCCGACGGCATCCAAGAGCCAGGAAGAGCAACTTAACCTGCAACATGCACTCATACTCAACCAGGTTGGAAAACACACACACACACACACACACACACACACACAGGTAGATGGAACCACCCAGCTGTTCTTCTCACAACAGTCCTGTAGGGGGCGTCCTAACACTTGCATGCTAGGCTTGTGTTGCAGGATTTTGAAGTTTTGACTGAATCAAGGCGGTTATTTTAGCACGATATGGTCAGTTGAGGTATTACTCAGAAAGCGTGTCAGTCTCTTGTCAAACCGCATAATCAAGAGTTTACGAGTCAGGTTTTGAAAAATGACTTCCAGATTCAAAGCAAGTGGAAATTGACAGACCAAGACTGCTCTTGATGGTACTGGGCAGATTTGGGGGAGACAAATAAAACCAACTCAGTTTTATTGACGTTACACTGGAGGAAGTTCTGTGGCTTTCAGCACTTAATATCAGCCTTGAACACAAATCACTTGGAGAGTTTTAGAGCGATGTACAGCTGCATACCATATGTGCAGCCGATATTCATGTTGTTTTCCATGAGTTAGAAAAAGCCCCTTTGCAGCTCCTGCTCTGCTTTTTTCCCTGAAGTCTGTTTTTTTCATGAATATATAGTTAGAATTATGTCAACTATGTTTCACCTCTTTCCCCCTCGCTCTTCCTGTAGTCGTTGCTGTGGGAGCAGCAGAAGCAGCTGCAGCAGCTGCACCGGCAGATGGAGACCCTGGCGGTACCCATGCTGCGGGGCGGTGGTGGGGTTGGCAGTGGGCTGGGAGTCCATCGGCCCCTGTCACGTGCACAGTCCTCGCCGGCCTCCACCTCTCTCACTCTGCCTGAGAAACCCCTGAGCCTGGCCACGCAGGACGGCAGCAGCAAACCCCGCTTCACCACTGGTGAGTCCGATTTGTTCGTACAGTGTTAGAATTCATATATATAATCATTTTCAAATTCAGGCCGCCCCCGAGGCTTAGGGGTTAAATCGCTGACCATACTAAATAAACAAAACATCCCCTGTTTGATGGCGACTGGGGAAACTTTGTTGTATGTTGTTGCCCACCTCCGAATTTCCAGTCATGTCACTAATAATAATAGACCAAACATTATGTTTCATATATTTTCCAGTATTTAGCACATGCATTGACCAGCAGAGGTATATTGTCACGTATAAAAGTGAAGGAAAATCAAAAATCAATGGCTATCCCCCACAAATTAAATTACTACATCATTTAAAAGCTTTACTTTCACTGTAATGCAGTTTATGTGTAAAACAGTCCAGTTTTAAAAGTGTTTTAAAGGAATGAATGACTTGGCAGCTGGCAGCAAGGCCTTCTTTGTCTCAGCAAATGAATCAATCAAAACACTACTGCCGTTAACACCGAACTCATAATGTAGGCGTTTAAACCCTTATGAGTGTAAGCACTGTTTGACCTGTGCAACCTGTGCAACCTCATCTAGAAAAGTTAAAGAAGTAGCACTTATAGACTTAAAGGGACAGTTCACCCCACAATACACAACAAAACATATTTTTCCTCCTTCCTGTGGCGCTATTTTTTTCCCGGTGTCAGTTGAGTTTTGGAGACACGTAATGAAAAATGTAGACGTGGCAATAAAACCAGACGAAAACAAGAAGTGACGCTTTGTATGTCAAAAATATGTTTAAGTGTAATTATATGGAGAGGAAAAAACTGGAGTAAATGTTTAGGAACGTGATCAAGGGTCAGCGTCAACAGCACTCCTTGTGTGAATATACTTTATATTTGTGTGGGCAAAATGTTGAGATCAAATCTTTTTGTTTGTTTGCGTGTGTCCGAGCAGGCCTGGTGTATGACTCTCAGATGCTGAGGCACCAGTGTACATGTGGAGACAACAGCAGTCACCCAGAGCATGCAGGGAGGATACAGAGCATCTGGTCCAGGCTACAGGAGAGAGGCCTGAGGGGACAGTGTGAGGTACGTACGGCACGGGACACTGACCGTCACTATTTACATTGTACGTGTCCGTCTGAGCACAGAGGGGTTGAGCATGCAGGGACATAAGATTCTGTTAGAGCGCCACACAGCTGTCTCTGTTTTTTAACATTGCTATTCGTCTTGTGTTGCACGTTGTCCTGTTCGCACAGACTATTCGCGGTCGCAAAGCCACGATGGAGGAGCTGCAGTCGGTCCACACCGAGCGCCATGTGTTGCTCTACGGCACCAACCCGCTCAACAGACTCAAGCTGGATAACCGCAAGCTGGCCGGTATGCTCAAATCTGAGCCAAATTATGTTGCTTCAAAAACACTTTTCATTTATTTAACAGTGAACATGAAAGACATTACTCTGCTCAGTAAATATGATCAGGAGCATCAATACCAAACAGATGTTCCAGATGTCCACCTCTCAATAGCGTTTAAATTAGCTTTTAAAAATAAGGGGGGCCGCAGTGTGATGTTGCTAAAGCAACATCATAAAGACGTTTTGACAGTTCTGACAAAAAGTTATGTTCATGCTTTTGTCCTTGAACTACATTGATTCAGTTAAAAAAAATTACAAACTGGATATATTATTGCAAGTGCCATTAATACGCTCAGGGTCGAATTCACAAAAGGACTGTGCGGCTTTTGCAGCCGCTGAACTGAACAAATGACACACAAGGGTGAAATACACCCCTTGCGTGCAATTTGACACATTTAAATAAGGTCATATTAATATGTCTGCTCCTATGTATGTCCGTTCTATGCCAAGAGCCTCATTGCAAAAACTCAGATCAAAAACTGATCATTTCAAGGCTTGTCTTCACATTAGTCATCTTGCATAAAGTTATGCTGAACAGAAAAACAAACTGAAATGTTTAAAAAAAAACACTAACAGTAATTTGTGTGTTTCTGTTTCCCAAGGAATCCTCTCTCAAAGGATGTTTGTGATGTTACCATGTGGGGGTGTAGGGGTAAGAGAAAACACACACATAACAACAACTTTATTGTTGATCATCCTGTAATTCTAGAGAGCCCTTAATAAAAGCGATACAATGCTGCGTTGATGAAAGACGATAGTGTTTCAAAGACGGAGCGACCGAGACACGAAGGAGAAAATGACAAGGACGACAGGATATTAAAGAGGAAAAGAGAGTTGGCTCGGCCCACGTTTGCCTGACAGTCCGTGTCGAACCGTGACAAGTCAGAGCTAATCAGAACAACATGTCCATGACCAGGGATAAAAGAAATGCCTCGGCTTTCGTTGTCCGAGCCAGATGGACAGTAATGCCCATTTGTGAATAAACAGAGCACAGAAGAAGGAAAAAAAAGGGAAAGGAAATTTACCAGCATTATGGATCTGGACTTTTTTACTCGGCAGTACAGTCTGGAGAAAGATGTATTGTCCCAGAAAGAAAATAGACACAGTCAGGCTTCATAAAACAGACATTATTCAAGCGCTATTTGTTTTTTATCTCATTGTTCATTCATCGTTTGTCTTTTAATTTGAAGGTGGACAACGACACCATCTGGAATGAGTCGCACACTTCGACGGCAGCACGCATGGCGGCGGGCAGCGTTGTCGAGCTGGCCTGCCGGGTGGCCAAAGGAGAGCTGAAGGTGAGAAACACTGTCGCCTCCCGTTTGTGTTGTTACATTTTGTTGCCTCGGCCCTTGAAAAACATTTAATTGTATGGAAGCAGTAATGCACAAATACCGCAAAGATCATGGATGAGGGGAGGCACAGGATGCCACAATGCAGACAATAATTCAAATAGTTAATAGTGATGTTATGACTTATAAGAACACCTCCTCAGCTACACCTGTGGAGACTAAATGTACACACTGACTGGGTTGTGGATCAAAAACATCTTCGAGATCTTCAGCGACTGCGATGTTCCTGAGTTTGTCCTCTGCTGGCAGTGTTTTGTTGCCGTCGGGCGACTGCAATGTTGAGAGAGACACATCAACGAGGAAATGCATCCGGCAAAGAAGCGTGCGTCACGGCGCCTAACCCACTTCAAAAGATTAGTGGGTTTCAGAAAAAAAAAACATTTTCCTGTCTCGTTGAAGACATAAAAACACGTCCTTTTCCCCTTCGCAATGATTTAAAGTCTGGGCTGAATATTACATTGTTTTATTAATATATTACTTTTTTTTCCTAATTGGTCAATTGTAGATAATATAATAACCAGTATTAAAAATAATTTATAGCTGGGTGATGAATGACCTCTGCTGTCTTTAAATTGTGTCCATGAAAGGTTTGGCTTAACGCTTTGAGTTTTACTCACTGGGAACAAGTTGACTCTAATTCACTTCACTGTCTTTTTAAAATAGTAAAGTGAAAAAAAAAATCTTGAATCCACATTCTGAATGTTAGAGGGCTGGCCTTCATACCGCATGTTGCACTGCCCAAAAATAACAAAGAACCTCCATCGTGTGTCTAGACGATTTATACTGAATATAAAGTCAAAATGATCATTGAGGAATGTGATCATAAAGCTCCTTTCCTGCTATAAATAGGATCAGCTCTGATGTAAACCAACCTCGCACCAACCAGGAACCATTAGTGCTGCGCTTTGAGTCAGAAACCTGTGTAGCAGTGTGATTGTTCTTCAAGGAAGCGGCGTCGTCATTTATGTGTGCCAAAATTGTTACATTCCTGTTCATCATAAAAAGCGTATGACTTTGAAACGGTACCTTTTGTAAAGCCCTTCATATGCAGCGAAACACTTAATTAATAGCGTTGTCTTCTTCTTCTGCACAGAACGGCTTTGCTGTGGTCAGGCCGCCGGGGCATCACGCAGACCCCTCTAATCCAATGTAAGTCTGTGTGTGTGTGTGTGTGTGTGTGTGTGTGTGTGTGTGTGTGTGTGCGCGTGTGTGTGCGCGTGTGTGTGTGTCAGTCACATGCTCAGCCTGACCAGAGTTTCCCTGTTTTTGCTGCACTGTCAGCAACCTCTGTGTGGAGGATATTTATGAAGTGATAGAGAGACGACAAAGGGACAAAATAAGGAAGATTAATAGCTTTTTGTCTTCTTTTTTATTTTTTTTTACTGACGTCTTCTCATTTGTCCCGAGCACGGCTCCTGCACCGTTTGCCATTTTACATTTCTGACGTACACAGCAGTGAAGCCAGCCTTTTCAACAGTCCCTGTGACTGTACATCACTCATGATGCAGTTCAGCAAAAATAAACAAGCGCTAAAAGAGACATTCAGCATTTCTGTTTGTCAAGTAAAGTCTTAACTTTCTTGTCTTTTGAAATGTCTGCTTCATCCCTCACTTCCTGTGTCTACCAGGGGTTTCTGTTACTTCAATTCTGTGGCCATAGCCGCCAGGAAGCTCCAACACAGGCTCAGCGTCAGCAAGATCCTGATCGTCGACTGGGTGAGACGCTCGTTGTTGTTGTTGTTTATATTGATTCCCCGTGATGCTCACATATCAGTACATATGAGTGTACTCCATAGTGAATGTATCTCTCTATGGTATTGCAATGTGTATAAATATGTCTTCCCTCATCCCGCCGCTAGGATGTTCACCATGGCAACGGCACCCAGGAAGTGTTCTACAGCGACCCCAGCGTGCTCTACGTCTCACTTCATCGCTACGACGATGGAAACTTCTTCCCGGGCAGTGGGTCGCCGGCTGAGGTGGGTGACCTCCAGGACCCACAATGCAGTCTGATCGCGTCTCTGTGACCTTACAGGCCGACATGTGACCACTCCAGATCAAAGTGCAACGCGTGTATTTTTTGGGGGTCTAGGTCGGTTCTGGAGCCGGCGAGGGCTTCAACGTGAACGTGGCGTGGACCGGAGGACTGGACCCACCCATGGGGGACGCCGAGTACCTCGCTGCATTCAGGTAGAGACGACCACCGCTCTGTTTAAACGCTGCAACACGAAGAAGAGGTGACACATGAAGGAGTAAAGAACATCGCTGAGTGCCTGGGCCTCCAGAAGCAGCTTTAATGCTCCCGGCATGCAGGGATTGAACACCATGTTGCTTGAGTCTTGTTCGGTCGGGTGGAGACGTGGTTACTGGGAAAGTCACAGCATGTGATTCACATCATTGGCATCCATGATGTGTCACCCTCTTTTATGGAAGCGTCTGCACTCAGTATGTCTCTCCTCTCCACTCGCATGTTTTCTCTCTTTGTTTTGTCACCTCATGTTGTGTTGCCTCCCACAGAATTGTAAAAAAAAATTTTTTTTACGTGTATGGTATCCTGCAAATTATTGAGCAGGTTCCAGCCGCTCTTCTTATTCGGGATGGATCAGAAAGAACACAAATTTAAACGGGAGAGAAAGCGAAATGAAATGGATCTTTGTTCCGTTGAAGCATGCTTATTTGCAGATAATTGATCTTTGTGTCTTGGATGTGGAATCTATCAGACGCAGAAAAAAAGTCTGTTTGTTCACAGTCTTATTAGTTTGCCAACAGCTGTGCTCCAGTTTTTATTGATCAGGATAAGGACGTTCAGTTGAGTTATAACAAGACAATGTATCTTATTTCCTCTCCATTAAGCCACAACAAACTCACTTCAGCTGATCAGAGGCTCGGCCTCACATCGCCTCTGACGTACGTCTTGCGTAATTCGTAATCTCTCATTTGGAGAGCATGTGTCTCACGCTCCCTGTTTCCAGTAACGTCAGATGCTTGACGGTAAAACGCTCTCAGGGTCTTGCGTTTGACTTCCTGCTTGTGGGTTGTATAATTGTCATCGGGGGGTTGTTTGGCACCAATAAAGTTTCAGTGGTGGGCCTTTTGGTCGTCTGGCGCATCGAGCCACAAGGAAACTGTGGCAACCGCATGGTTACTGGAAAAGTCGCAGACATAAAGGGAGCGGGGGGGGAGCATGGATATGTTTATATACAATACTTGAGCACAATCACATAAATTCAAACATGCACTCGCACACAGTGTTCTTGACAGGCAAGGGGAAAATGAAAGTTTAAACTCTCTGATTTCACTCCTGAGTTTATGACTTGAAAATTAAAAAGTCAAAGATCGGAATAAGATTATCCTGGCAAAACATGTTTTGTAACCTGTTCTTCAGTGTTTAAAGTTGTAATATTAATTTTGTCAATACATATAACAACAACACACACGTGGCACCTGGCTTTTCCACCTGTTACACAGATGAAAAAAAAGAAATCAAGGAAAGAAGAAATAATATCCCGGCGAACCATTTCTTTCAAGCGAAACTATTTAGCTCAGATTTAGAAACGTTTTCTTCAGGGCTTCTGTATACACACCAGCCAGATGGGTGGACCGTGATCCTACACTGATGAAATGACGACATAGGTGGTTACCTCCAGTAATGACCCGCCTCAGTGAATTTACTTCCTGTCATTACCGTCAACCTCCATTAATACACAAGATCACTCAGCCACTGTGAGATTCCTTCAAGTAACACCGACTCTCCTGCCTTCCTCAAGTGTTCTTCAGCGAAACACTGATTCCCTGCCAGCTTCAGGACCGCCTCTTTGTAGCATGACTCCGACCTCTGACCTTTCTGTGGCGCAGAGCAACAGATTTTCCTACGAGAATAAGGAAGTGTGGGGGGATTATGCGCCCAGTGTTTTTGAGGGGGAACGGTTCATCTCCATGGCAGTGGCTGCTTTTTGCCGACACTCAAAAAGATATACTCGCAAGTTGAACGCAGGTGTTTTGATAAGATTACATTTACGTAGAGTTTAAAGCAAACGGAGAGAAAACGTCTCTTCACCTGGCTGTATTGCTGCAGACCCATCTGCTTGTTCCTGAGCTGTACAGGAAAGGTTGTGAGCCCAGTGAACGAGGTAATGCTGGCTTCACGGGGAGAAACTCCCCTTTCCTATGATGGTCTATCATAGAAAAGCCTATATATGGCTTTTGGCAAGTTTAAAATAGAAAATGTTTTGAAAACTACTTAATAACTAAATTGAAGTTGAGACGTGCCTCTGGACAAGACCGATTCAAAGTATCATTTTAATTCATTTGATCCAACCGAAAGGCCTGGCGTTCAGATCTGGACCTAATAGAAGTTCTGAGCGGTTCTCTGTTTGGTTCAATCCGCCCGGAGCCTCAGTTGGTGAAAGTTCACCACATCAATACTTTCCAGATAAACGTCTGCTCAGTTACAGGAAATAATCCTCGTCGTAAGATCTGATGTGAAAGAGTTGAGTTCACAGATTCCAGGTGAAACTTGAGCAATGCATTAAAAACACATTCTGTGCCTTTTGATATGGTCGAGAGAGAAATAACTTAGATAAGTATTTCTGGGTATTATTCCCTCTTTATTAGCTTGTGTAGACTGAAACATATGACAGGAAATGTGCCAAGAGAGAGGGGATGCCATGCAACCATAGTATAAAAGAAGTGGAGGTAGTCATCGGCCATATCACAGTAAGCCCGCCCAAAAGCATACTCCGCTTTATGGTTTATTTGATCCTAAATTGGATCATAATTTACTAAATGAACATCATGCTGTATTGAAGAAGACTTGAGACTAGAGATTGAGGGAATAAATCAAGAGAAGTAGAGTCATTTTCTCATAGACTTCTATTCAATTTGACTTCTTTTGGCAACCAGAGGAGTCGCCCCCTGCTGGCCAGTAGGTTCTGATAAGTGAAGCCAATGTGGAAGTGCCTTAAACTTGCATTCTCTCTGAAGTTGCCACCTGCATGCAACATAGGTTGATTCAACGGAGGACATTGTGATCACATGGTCAGCCTTTTAGCCACTTAGGCCAACACGTTGCCCGATAGCGAGTGCAGTTTAATTGTATTGCCCGATATCACATACAATGTCTCAATGAGCTTCACGGGCCAGAACAGAGCTGTCAATTAATGATCATGTCGGAAGATAAAGGTGCAGAACCGCGACTGTGTTTGCTGAGAATTAATAGCTGGCAGTGTTCTGAGCTGATTTGAAAGGAAATCTCTTGTGGGAATTATGAATGATAATCACGATTAGCCTGCCGGTCCACATGGTCTCTTTTTAGGCTCCAATAGGGAGGCACGCTGCATTCACAGCTCACAAAGAGGATTTTCCTTTCGTGGAGTCAGAATAAAAAAAAGCCCCCCTACCTCCCACCACCCATGCACCGGCTTTGTAATTAATAAAGTTGGCAAATGCTGAATGGTCTGGTGGAAGATTTTTTTTTTTTAATGGAATACATTTTATGGGTAAAGTTTGTGAGTGCTTGAACTTCAGAGGGGGAGCTTTGCTGCATTTTCACCTTATCCTTCACTCCCACCCCCCTTCTTTTCCATAACCCCGACCCTCACCATCACCCTCCACACACACACACACACACACACACACACACACACACATGCACATTCTCCCTCTTCCTCTCCTCCCTTGATTGATCTTTAATAAGCGTCCCCGCCCTCCCTCCTTCCCTCCATCTTTCCATTAGTTTGTCTGTAGTTTCTCTCTCCGGGGGGAGCGTGGCAGCTTTAATGGGTCTACAGGGGAGGCGGGGATTGGGTTTGTGTGTGTGTGTGTGTGTGTGTGTGTGTGTGTGTGTGTGTGTGTGTGTGCAGGGGTGTTTTTTGTGGGGGAGTTTGTGCACGCTCTGCTTCAGGTCCATATGACTAGGATAAAGCTTTTATGGATTGAAATTATTCAGCAACTTAAAACTTTACTACACCGCCAAGATGATGACAGGAAGACTATTTTCCCTGTGTGAGTTTGCCTCAACGCATGCATCGTTGTGTTGTGTGTTTGCGTGTGTGTATGCTGGAATGTGTTCGTTTGTTTTATCACTGCGTGTCCTCATTTTTGTCTATGAGCTCATGCTGTCCATCTGCATGCAGTCATTACAGCAGTATGTGTTTGGATATGTGCGTGTGTGCCTGGACATATATATATATATACACGTGTACGTGTGTCTGTGTCCAGTGTGTGCGCGCGTGTGCCCGGTGTGTGTGCATGCGTGTGTGTGTGTGTGTATATGAAGGGGAGGGGAGGTCTCCTAAGTCCCCAGGCAGAATAATGAAGGTAAATGGATCCCAGATGGACTGTTTTTCCTCTTTTCCTCTGTGTTGTCAATGACGTGAGGAGAGTGACAAGCCTCTAATGGGAAACAGACTCACACACTCCGGCTTTGAACTCGGGCCGACAGCATCGTGCGGCAGAGTTGAGCCTCCCTCCGCCTCGGGACAGCACCGCTCTCTCTTCCGAACAACAATAGCGTTAAGGAAACCTTCATCGGCTCGAAGTGCACAAACAACACGGAGCGGCTCCAGCAAAGGGCTGACAAAACAATTTGACTCCGTCGAGCAGACTTGTATTACTCAAAGCCACGCAGCTTGTCCAGCGGAGAAACAATAGTCCTTTGTCAGCTCTGTTTGAGCTGCGGCGTCTGGAATCGGCCAAGCCTCGGTTACACTTGTCATGTTGATGACTTCTTTTTTATTTATTTTATGTGATTATATATGTTTGTCATCTCCGGGAGACTGCCCAGTTTGAAAAAGGCACGGTTAGATTTTGGAGACATTTTTGCAGAATATTTGGCAGGCTTCCTCCCACAGTCCAAAGACATGCATGTTAGGTTAATTGGACTCTAAATTGCCCGTAGGTGTGAATGTGAGTGTGAATGGTTGTCTGTCTATATGTGAGCCCTGTGATAGACTGGTGACTTATCCAGGGTGTACCCTGCCTTCGCCCAATGACAGCTGGGATCGGCTCCAGCGCCCCGCGACCCTAAAGAGGATAAGCGGTTCAGATAATGGATGGATGGATGGATGGATGGATTTGGCAGGCTTTATGAGCAAGCTGATGAAATATATCCAAATTAAAGTCTGTCTGTCAGGCGGTTATTAACCTCTGAATCAACTGAGACGTGGGTTGCAGCCGGCAGTTCAAGCTCTAAATCATGAGCCGGTTGCGTTGACGTGCAGATTTGACTCTTTGGATGTGTGTTCTCCCACTTTGCTCTCGTTATTCTGTCTCCTCTTCAACGCAAATACATTTTGCTTCGCCCACACAGAAACACATTGAATGTCAACTCTTTCAGCGGTGATGTCACTACCCTGGTATTCTTTGATTGCTTTATTAATCGACTCCAAAGAAAAAGTCCAGTTTCTTCTCCTTCCCTTCCGCTAGTCTTTGAGTGGAACTACGATAAAGGCTCGTGCACGTGCCTGTCTTAGAGAATGGAAAACTAAAATACACATGTCATTTAAATTGTCCAATTTGATCTGCTTAATGTGTCGTTATTATAAAACAACGGCCAGGAGATCGCAGTAGAACAGATGTTACATGGCAAAACACAGCCGGCTTTTTCACGAGCATGCATAGTGGTGAGAGAAGAACTAAATGACTTGCATCAAGCTCCATTGCCAAACAGTAGGAACTGCAACGACACAGGGATCTTCCCAGTCCCTTGGCCTCACCGTGCCTGTGTTGTGTGCCCTCAGGTCTGTGGTGATGCCGATCGCCCAGGAGTTCTCTCCGGACTTCGTGCTGGTGTCGGCCGGGTTCGACGCAGCTGAGGGCAACCCCGCTCCTCTGGGAGGGTACAAGGTCTCCGCCAAATGTAAGCATGGGGCTCCGCCGCTGACCGCACACTCTGTCCACCACTTCCTACCTCAGGGTCTCGTTGTGACCGAGGGAGGCCAATAAGAACTCTGCTTTATGATCCTGCGGGTATTTCGAGATATTCATATATTATTATAGCTCCTGTCATGCACGGACCAAAGAGAAGGAGTTGTGCCTTCACCGTACCTCGCTGCATCCCCATAATTATAGTAAATTAGTAGTTTGTATGTTGCTGCGGGAGGATCCGCAAGGTAAAAATATACATTTGTTGTTTTTATTGGAGACTATAGCAAAACTAATTTTGGTAAGTCTTACAGTTGGTGGTCTCGTTGCTTTATGCTGATCGGCTTTTGCATGGTTCAAACTTCATGTGAACATTTCTGTGTGTGTGTGTGTGTGTGTGTGTGTGTGCGTGTTTGTCGACCACAGGTTTCAGCCACCTGACCCGCCAGCTGATGTCTCTAGCAGGGGGTCGTGTGGTTTTGTCCCTCGAGGGAGGTCACGACCTTACTGCTATCTGCGACGCATCTGAAGCCTGTGTCAGTGCACTCCTGGACATACAGGTAAAGCATGCTGGGTAATGGAGGAGTTCTTTTTCTTAACCTTAGGGTTATCCCTTTCAGTAATTTTTCCTTTTTCTTTCTTTTTCTCCTTTTATTGAAGATAATAATACAGGTTTTAAGTCATTGACACATAGCATATTGTTGAACTACCTGTTTGTTACCTACCTGTATAGACGCAGGAAGGATCTGTATGTCATTGACTGAAAATAATAGTATTTATTTTTGCTTTGCTGTGGGTATAAAGTTGGTCCTGATTACAATGTAATGCAGATTTTTTTACCATATCTCTTCTTAAGCAGACATTTGTTACGAATGCCAGAATAATAGTGATTGTCTTCATGGCTGCTTGTCTGTCCCGCAGGACCCGCTGCCAGAAGAAGTCCTGCTCCAGAAGCCCAACGCTAATGCAGTCCGCTCCCTGCAGGCCGTCATACAGATACAAAGTGAGCAGCGCTTAGATTTGATTCAACTATTGTCTTTTGTGAGCCTTTATTTAGTCCTGTAAAAGTGCCCTGAGTTTGTTCTCTCCCTCCTCGGCCTCGCTCCTCTTTACTTAAATAATCGGGATCATTTTGCTGTTTGCGTGACGAGTGCAGTGGCAGTTTAGAGCTATGTGTCCGTCGATGAGCTGCGCCCTGTAATAGCCAGCTATGGATGCCGCGTTTAACTCAGCCAACAGAGCTCTGAAGCCCCGCCCCCTGCTGCTTCAGAGAGAGCGCTTTTGTTTGTTAATTTTTGGTCAAATTGCACTGACACTGCACTCCATGGGATACCCAGCAATAGACCCACCAAGTGACAGGCAAATGACATTACCACATGCTTTAATTTATTTTATTTGACCTTTATTAAACCAGGGTTTTCCCATTGGGATTTTAAAACCTCTTTTTTGAGGCCAAGGTGGCAGCAAAGACATTTCACATGAAATCACAAACAGACTTAAAACTAACAGCAAAACATTGAAACGAACATAAGAAATGTCACATAAATGAAACAAGACTTAAAACAAACAGCAAATGACATCAAACACGTACAGTCAGTGGTCGATTAGGCCTAAAACTGTTTTTTAAAAGAGTCACAAAATGCTGTTTTGACGAGATTTCATGGCTTCATAGTGGCACAGCACCAGTAACCGGTGTGCATGTGGGCGTTGCAGGTCAGTACTGGCAGAGTGTGAAGGCTCACAGCGGATCAGCGGGTCTGTCCTATCTGGCTGCGCAGAGGAGAGACTGTGAGGAAGCCGACGCCGTCAACGCTCTGGCCTCGCTCTCCGTGGGAGTCCTTTCCAACGAGAGGTGAAGCGCACACACACACACACACACAGTGATGGAACCATCACACTTTCATCCCCCCAGCTCTCCACTCACATCTGTGTCCCCCCCCTCCTCCTCCTTCAGCCTCCCCGACGAGCCGATGGAGGATGACAGCAACTCCATGTAAAAGAATCCGACCAAATCGCCCCCCAGAACTTACGATCAGGATTCGGACCCAGGAAAACCTGGAGCCTCGGATATCCTGTATTGTCACACGAGAGGGAGAGGGGGGCGTGTTTATAATTCCACTGAGCCCCACCCATCTGCCTTATCCATACTCACGCACATCCACCTACAACACACAATGCTGAGCCTCAGACCTGCAGTATGAGCACCTCGATGCTGGCTACCGCTCAGCAGACCTACCTGCAGCTGGGAAAACCTTCCACAACCTCACCAAAGAGCGATACCAGATGACTTTTAATACTTTTAATACTTTCATGTCTCCTGACTGACTTTGGAATTGTTGTGTGTGTCCAGAGGTCCAGCGGCACAGCTCTGTGACCACACGCCGTATAGGAACAGACAGAATACAGTCCAGCTCTGATTTCTCTTGAAGCACTATGTACCAGCAGCCGTTTTTTGTTGCCTTAACCTTTTGCCTTAACGTGGGGGCCGACAGGTTTTCAGAACGACGAGACTTCACGTCATAAATTCCTCTCGCTTTACTGCCACACTTTGCAGAATGAACCTATTACATCAGGTGGCCGCGCATACGCAGAGAGGAAGAAGTGGCCACAGTGTGCAGAAAGAATACAGTAAATAAGAAACAGAGATTGTCTGCTTTAATGATGTCATTACAAGCAGTTTAACCACTAAAAGAAGACAACAAAGAACTGGAGGAAAAGAGAGAGAAAAAAATGAAGACACAAAAAGGACAACTGTGGTTTTGTCGAAACAAAGAAAAAGGCAAATGTCCTTGTTGTTTTATTGCACTGTTCATTCCATAATGTGAACCATAAGAAATTCCAAAGCTCTGGGATATAAAGAAAAAGAAAAACAACAACTCCTCTCTGTAGGTTATTTAATAGTTTGTTTGTTTTCTTTCTGAAGATTTGGATGAAATTGTGTCTGCTATATTTTTCCCTGCTCTTCATCTGCGAAGCCTGTGACTCACTCTAAGGACACGTATTGGCCCAAATACTGTAGAGTTGCATTTCCTATGAAGTTAATCCAAAAAGTAGGCAAGGTTTTATGAGCAGGAAGATTCTTTCACTGCTGTTCAGTGTCTTAGATGCACACACACACACACACACACACACACACACACACACACACACACACACACACACGTACAAAGCAATGATGAACTGTCGATGTACCACTAGTATTAAATACTGTGTATTATTGTTTATATTTGAGACTAAAGGAGCGTTCATTCCACTGTGGCACCACTGAGGACCATTGTATTGTTCTAGTAGCAATAATGTTAATGCACTTAATGGACCCAATCACCCAAAGAAAAACTGCCTTAAGACAGCCTGCACTTAGCTATGGGTCTGTGGAAGCAACACAGGGGGCTACTCACAGTGACTCTGCCTTCTAAAAACAACGTTTGAAGCTGTGGATTTATGTAACCAACATATATGCAGACTTTTTGTTCTTCTGTTTGTTTCTCTGGTTTGATTGTTTTCTTCACCAGTTTTGGAGTTCCAGGCTTTATCGCGGCCCAATTGAGCTAACTAATGCATTGTGTTCTGCTTCGAGGTGAACTTGTTTTTTGTTGTTTGTGTTTTTCCACACAAGACTCGTCTTTGCAGCTGTGCTTAGTAGCAGCTCTTGTTGTCGCGCTACAATCCACCTCGACAAAACATGCTGGTCCCCGACGCCGGCGTTTGAAGTGGAGAACCATCTCCTCACTGCCCTCAAGGGCTTTGCATTCCAAAAGTGAAAACAACACATTATAGTTTGGAGGTTTCTTTTGAAATCCATTTTTCAGTCTTAATAAGTCGTATATAAATTTATATAAAGTTGTTATTGAGAGTTTTTGTAATAAGCTTCTAAAACTGCATCGAGACACTCAAACTCTACGATGAAACTGAGACCAATGACATTCATGTTTGACCACGGACCCGGCTATGTCCACAACGTGTTAACAGCCTTAGAGCTTTTACATCCATGAGGGAATTTGAAGCAGAACAATCGGATTTCCAAAAGATTCAAGAAAGATTTGATTAAAGAAGAAGAAAATAGCACATTCTCCACAGCGGGTTAATGGGACTGGTTGAAGGAAGCGTTATCATTTTGGCGTCTCGGTAGGAAACTGTATGTGTGTTTTCTTTAGTCTGACCCTGGGCATCGTCTGCCCAACAGAAGGCCTTGTATATTCAGCAAAACGACAATAGAGCTAAAAGTTCAGATTTTGCACTACTGCCTCATTCCAGTAGGAACAATTAGGAAAAGGTTGGAATAGCGTTCTGTAATGGGTGCAACGTTCTTTCGCTGTTGTAAATAGTGTTCCCAAACGGCAAGTGACGGCATTGAAACAATATGCTGTGTCTCTCTTATCCAGCGTGCCCAAGCAGGTGCACAGGGCGCCAGCGGTGCACGGGGCGCCAGCGGTGCCCGACGTGTCATGGAGTGCATGTGTGTGCGTGACAGTGAGAGAGATAGTTGGCGACTGCATTTGCTCTAGTGCATATGTAAAATGTGTTTTGTGCATGCATTTGCAAATGTTAGTCTGTGCGTGTGTGTGTGTGTGTGTGTGTGTGTGTGAATGTGTGTCCGTCACATACTGTAAATGACCTCCTGTATTATATTCCCAGTGGCTGTTCTTTCGTCTTATGGAGAGGCCCGTATTGCCTCAACTCTTAATTCCCTTTATTATGGACGTCATATGTACCTTCTTCTCAAAGAAAGACACTGTAAATAGGAACTCCACGACCAAAGTACACATGTCACACATGTGCCTTGATGCATTCAGCAGTAGTATCTGTATTGGTGACTCTTAACTAACTGGACTTACAGCAACTATGTAGTATCTATAAACGTGACATTGAAATCTTTTGTTTCATGCTATTCTGTATCATTTACCTGTATGTTTACCTTTTCTTCACATTTCCTACCACGTGTATGTATAGAAAGATTGTCTATTTTGTACTGTTATTTTTGTCTTTTCCTCTTGAATAAAACGATCATTTCCAGTATAAATCTATTTTTGCTTGGCCTCTTTGTCCAAACATCTCCAGATAAACATGACTGACAGTCTTCGCCGTCCCTTGAGTTAATTTCCTAGTAAGTGATTCACAGAATAAAGACGTGGAAAAGCTGTGGGATCAAATTGTTGAAGGCTGGCAGTAACTATATGAGAGACTGAATATTACCAAAAAGGATTTACAGATATTTAAAGGAGAACATTTTGAGTACATTTGCCGAATAGTCGGATGTGCGTTGTGAAAACTACCGAGAAATATTTTTACGAATAAGGTGTCTTAGCTTCAACGATATTATCCAGAACAAAACTAAGTATTTGACCACTGAAAGCCACAAGCAATATTTATGAGTGCAGTTTGAGAGACAGAGAAATCAATTCTAGCTGTTCAGACACTACTAGCACGCAGTTGTACAATGATTCTAGCTTTTAATAATGTAAATATATGAAATGACCATGAGCCTTTTAACATTACGTAGCATTACGTTGTGGTGGCATGCCATTTCTTAAAGGCAATAACAACAACATTAGGTCCAGGCAACAAAACCAAATGTCACAAAACGTAACTTCACAATTCAACCAACAAAGGTTTCGAACACTGTCCTTGTAGAAAGTCCTGTGTTTTAGGGACTGCAGGGTACTCTGCTTGTGGTACGTCTCTGTCCAGAAATCATCACCCGGTTAAGATCATTTTTTGGCACTTTTGGCAAGCTGAGTCTAGTTCCATTATATTGAAGAGAAGGCTGACATCTCCACGACCAATATCTCAACACACGGCAACCTACACTAAAATTGTCTAGATTGATACAGGTAAGAGGAAAATATGTCATTTAGATTTGGGGGTTTACCGTTTCTTTAAGGCGTCAATTTAATATTGAGCTTACGCCCCAAAAGGCCCTCCCATTTTATTGCCACATTCATGCATATTGTAATCACTAGTTTCTGACTTTTACATTGTGGGCTAATAATAAAAGTAGCCCCTGATGGCCGAGTTAGAAAGTCTGAAAAGCAAACACATGGATTCTTTACCTCAGCCATCATTCATTAAACCCAAATGTTGTGCTCTGTTGTCAATGCAGCGGTCAGACAACCATCTCGTTCTGACTTTGAACATTATTTTAGTTTGGAGTGCGCGGCTATGGCTTCAGAAGACATGTTTTCAGTCATTGATGAATCATTTTTTTCACATTTAATTTCTTTGTGACTAGATAAGCACTTGAGTACTTTTCAGTCAGCAGCCAGCTGCTAGAAACATGCATGGAGCCACAGAGCAAGCAGACCTCTCAGGTCTGAGGCCTGACACTTGACAGCAGAAGTCAGAATGAAAGAGGCAGAAAGAAAAATGGAAAAAGAAAAATGGGGCAAGGAACTGTTTCATTGAAACTTTGAGCTATACAGCAACAGTTCAGCACAGAACATTATTAATATTATTAATAATATTATTCCCTTCCCTGCACAACAACAGTGTTACTAAACCTGATAAAAAAAATACTTTTAGAACAAAGTTTAGGATTCCATTTCTTTTTAAATAAGCCTGATCATGGTCCACCCAAACATGTTTTCACTCTCCTCAGGTCTGTGTCACGGTGTGACGGGCATCTACCTCACTCTCCTGTGTTGCACCGGTTAATTTAGGACAATCTCCACACCATATTAAAAAATCTTTTCATCAATTTAAATCATTTTCTGTCACAATGCTTAAACTCAAAGCTGAGGAGAGGTTTGATCAGATCCACTGATCCAGGGTGTGAGCCTTCAACTGGTTGCATGATTTTCGCTCATCTACTGAACACACTGCACTGAACGGAGAACCAAAGCATGCTTATGTTCATGTTTATGTACAGCTGGGCTCTGAAATATAATAGTAATCATATTTAGGGCAAAATAATTAGAATTGGAATATGCCTTAGCTGAAGAATCTTCGACTCAATTGAGATTTGTCCTACTTTATAACTACATAGCAGCATATAACAGCAGACAAGCACACTGAAGAGTTTTGTTCCCCCCTTGCATTAGGCCTCTTAATAGCTGTTGATTCATCATTATTTGCATTTCCTTTTCATCATTTACCTGTGTAAAAGCTTTTAATGATCTAACTCTTGCTAAAGCATCAGGGTAGCCAACAGTAAAACTGCAGGCCACTGTAGTGTAGCTGAAAAAGATCAAGACCCAACTCAGAATTTGGGCCCAAAACAGGGCTATAAATATTCCCAGGGCCCTTAATTGCACATTAACGTGTTCTTTTTTGGAGGAATTAAGTGTTCCTGACTGACCAGGGAAAGGCACACAGACCTCATTAAAAAAAAAAAGACTGGGGGAAGGAGGAAGGAAGGGAAAACAAGAGAGGCAGTTTAACAAGAGAGACAGGAGACAAAGAGGGTGTGGTGCCATATGAGTCTTTGCACCGATCATCATCCGCTTTTACCAAAACAACAAGAATCCAGTGAATAGTTTGAAGACAGTTTAATTTTTTTAGACAAATATTGACTTGTGTATCACTACTTCTAGTTCTCCAGGGATTTTTTTTCTGCTTGCTCTATCAGTGTCACTTTTTTGTAAAGCATCACAATGTTTATACTTCAAGTAAATGCTCCTAAAAAAAAGAAAAAACAACGCCTTTGAACTGGTGTAAAAAGAGACAAACTAACCAATCGCCGTCCGAGACTGAAGTCTTGCTTTAACTGCAGGTTAAGTGTCCAACAGTGACAGCTATAATAGAGGTTCCCTTAGAATAACATCCAGGGGGAAAGCATGAAACACAGAAACGGATCCAACTTGACCGGTATTGTCAACGTCTGTGTACTCTCAGTAAACGAAAGCTCTTTGTTGGTTTAGTTGGTACAGAAATGTCCTCGTTCTCCATGTAAGTCTGCATCCTGGTCGAAAACCCATTTGCATCAAAGTCCATGTGATTAGAATGGCAGTAATGGTAGCACGGAGAGGCATGTACATGGACAATCACAGTCCCTTTATTCAGCAGCTGGAGAGACAAACACAAAAAGCAGATAGTCATGAAGACATCAGTGGAGGCGCTGACCATCAACGCAACGTCATTTCATATTTCCAAGGTGCCACGAGAGGAAGATAACAGTTAATCAATTCAAGTAATTTCATCATCGGAAAAATAACAGAAATAAATGTTTTTATTCCTAATATGCGAGGAGTCAGAACTTGATCTAAATGAAATACAAGGGGATGCTTAAGCGATAAACTGAGGCTCAGTATTGACATATATGGGGGAGAGGGTGTGGGGGGGGGGGGGGGGGGGGTTACCAATAGGTAGCTGTCACTCTGTCTCAGTGGTAAACGAATGCTGCAAAAAGTTAACGTCAAAAATTCATCCCCCACAATTCCTCAAACCGCCACTCATTTTGTACACAACATGCCCACTGGCTACTTTTCCCTTTTGGCCCAAAGCTGAATTATTTCCAAATGTCAAGTGTCTTCGAACATGCCAGTGAAGGTTAGTCCTCGGAGACCGCACTCTGCCTTCTGCGGGGCTCAGTAAAAGGACTTCATTAGTCTGGAGCTGGAAACATTAGCCACCTCCTCGGGACAGTCTAATGATAGGTTGCTGGGCTTCATGCACACTGGCAATGAAGGAAGAGGTTTGTCATGGACATTTATCGTGAACAAACAGAGCTTCAACTCCCACCTCTGAGGGAGTTTGGTTGTTTGCATGGAAGGAAGGCTAAACCTGGCAGGTGAAGACGAAAATAGGTGTTGTAATGATAGAAAACTGTTTTTATGTATATGATTTGGCAATTATGGATGTTGACTTATTTTTTTTCAAACCCAAGACATGAGGGAGGTGCTTCTTTTTTGTGCAATGGTTCAAGTGCACGGTATATATGTGTGTGTGTGTGTGTGTGTGTGTGTGTGCATGTGTGCGCATAAATCAGCTCTCACCTCCTCCATCACTTCCAGTGGTTTATGGGAGCCCAGCGGGGAGCCACATCAGCCTCCCCTTTGATGGTGACACACATGATTCATGGCTTTTGCGAGGCAGTTTGTTTTCATTACGCCTCCTCGTCAGCTCGCTGTAGCTGCATCACGGTTTCGTGCAACGCAAGCAAATTTGGGCCAGAACGAGAGGAAAGAATTTCAAGAGGAGAGTTTTTTTGGCACCAGAAGAAACAAAGGGGCTTGGTTTGGGTACAAAGAGGAGAAACTTAAGTCAAGACGACGGCTGCCCGTGGCTACTTTTTCCACAGTCGCTTCTGTTAAGCGGCGGCCAGGGATTCAAGATATGTAAGTCTTGGGAAAGTGGGGGTTGAAAGGGTACGGAAACGTCAAAGGTCCAATCTCTCTTGGAACATCCAATTGTGTCTTTCCAGTCTTTGACTTTCCTTGAATCCTTTCTCTGCATTTTATTGTTGCTTGTTAAAAATTACACAACACTTCCTGCACTTGCTAGCCTGAGGCAGAAATAAAGTTAAATAAGTATTAAATGAATTTCAAATGTGGCTCAAAGTATGCATACCTATGAAGATGACGATAGTAATGGTGTCTTTAAAAAAGAAAAAAGGAGCTCGGAATCATACACTGAGCACAATGTCCCTGTTCTGATTCTTTTCATTAACATTGTCATTGGCTCCCTTGAGCAGTAATAGCTGCTTTTGGCAAGCAAAACAATAGAATTATAAGAATCCGTCCGATACGTCACTAGACAACGATGAAATCCCTTCGTGAAAGGATAGTGGCTTAAAACTCAGCTCCTTCAAAATGATCATGCTTGAGGGTCAAATAGTCTGTCCATCATCCTTGACGCCAAGAGATGATCTAAGTTGAGGAGTTATAGTCCGCTGGTGAGCAGACACAGTTCAGATTTATCTTCAAACCTCTGAGAATATTTCCCTATCGTGTGGAACTCGCCATACGTTGGAGGGCAAACAGTCAAAAGAGGAACTTGCTCTCAGGCCGGGCTAGTGACCAGCAGACATGGTCGACCAGGCCCCCTCCATCCTCCACACAGAGAAGGCGTAGCTCAGCCTCTCGTGGGCCAGGTAGTTACATCCCGCCTGCTTCGTGTCCATCTCGTCATTCTGCAGAACCTGGTACAGGAAGTCAATGTAGCGCGACGCCAACTTCAGGGTCTGGATCTTGCTCAGTTTGTCGGAGGGGAGCGTTGGGATGATCTTGCGCAACGAGGAGAAGGCGTCATTCAGAGATTGCGTCCGCTGGCGCTCCCGGATGTTAGCGATCACCCTCTGCCCGTGCGGGTCCTCGAGGGAGGAGAGATCTCCAGGACTATTTCCGGGGCCGGGAGAGAGGGACGGGCCCGAGGAAGGTGGCCGATGTTGAGGACTCTTTTTGACTCTCTTCGGCCCGGTCAGAGTGTAGATCTGGATGTCTTCCACTGGCCTGATCTTGCAGTCGTTTGCCGATGTGGTGGGAGTGACTGTCGTAACGTGATCCTCCGTGTGTGAGCCCGTCTGCCGCTTACGCCCGGTGACCCCCGGCGTGGCTACGACAACAGGACAGGCGTTAGATGGTGGTCTTACCGTGTTCTCCTCGCTGGAAACCACCCCTCCCTCAGGGTGGTCATCATTAGAGTGCTCCTCCTCTCTCATGCTTGGCCACGTTTTTTTCCCTTCTGTCTCCTCTCTCCTTTACGTGCCTCTATCCTTCACTCCTCGGAATACCTCCAGTGCTTCTCTCTTTCCCTCAATATATCTCTCCACTCCTGCTCTGCTTTCTCCCGTGCAGCTTTCCTCTGTTCTGTTTCGTCTTCAGGAACTCCTTCTCTTGCGCTGGGTGTTTCTCCGGGCCTTCTGCTGTGTTGTTCTTCTTCTTCTCCAGCAGTTCTCAGTGTTATGCTCTGTCACAGCTGAACATGTGAAGCAAAACGGGTGAGTATTCGGCACTCAGCTTTGAATCTCCACAGTGCTTCTTCATCCACACATGTGGAAACCTGCCAATGAGCCTCTTCAACAGTCTCTGTGAGTGTGAACTGCATCGGCAAACCCGACTGCTCTCATGTCCCGCTCCTGTAGCTGCATGTGAGACAACAGCAACCTGAATCGGACTTTTTAAAGGGAGGGAACCACCAAACTTTCAGCTGCCCACCCATCTGAGCCACCGATTGGTCCGGAGGTCTCTTTTTAGACAGCTGAGCTTAAAACAACAGGAAGAGCGAATGTCGAGCGATTGGTCCGATCAAAGGGACGAGGCGGAGACAAAGGTACGCCGTACAGCCAACCAAAGCGAGCCGCTGTGACGTTTGCCTCTTGTCGTAGAAGTTGCCCAAGTTTATAGGTTCCAGATTTCCTCCAAAGCAAGTCCCTACCATCCCCCCTCTCGCTGCCTGGCTCTCTGTCCCCCCTGCCTTCACTCTCAGCACCATCATCGGCTGCTTTTTTTTATAGTTCAGAGAAAAAGAAACAGAAATCTGTAAAAGAAGCTCCACAAATGTTTTTGTTTCTGGTTAAGAGAAGAGTCGCATGGTACTTATCTCCGCTTTATAAAGAGTGAAATGTGATGATTCTTCAACACATGACATTCCAGGCAGATGGAGTAATGCTTAGAAACTAAAGTAGTAATTATGTCATTGTTCATTTTCTTTTTCTTTTGCTGTTGAGAAAAAATAACAATGTTGCAGTTGTGGCAGATCTGCCATGATCTTTACATTACTGTGTAAAACTTCTTTAAAAAGGTAAATGTAAATAAAGACAATACAAATACAATGGTACACCGTTCGTGGCCTCCAATCAGACGTCATCATTAAGTAAATAACTCAAACTAAATGTTTTGGTGTCCTATGATTCTATAAAATAAACATATCTTTAATAAATGATTGGAAAGTGACTTGGCAGCTTCTCAGTATAAACCTGGAGGGAGGAGGTCTAATCACAGCATTAAGGGAATACTGAGTTCTGTGGATCAGAGGGAGGCCTTTGGGACAATTTTTTACTTTCATCCACTGAGCTACATGTCGAACAAGCCTCTGTCCGGGTCCAACGTGGACTTTGCTCTCCAAACCTCTGGACGAGCCTGTAGCTTGGCCCGCAGCCACACCCAGACTAGAGAAGAGTCTATTGCTTAGTTGAAAACACTCGGGTCAAAATGCTTTTGAACTGGCACCGTTAGGACACAGAACAGAACTGGAAAATCTCTCCACTGAGTAAACGTAGAAGATGGCTGTTGTCCACAATAGAAAGAGAAACATATATTGTCCGACGACAGATGATACCATTTCGCTTGTGCACAGAACCAGCGCTCACCATGACGCCACAACAATACTGCACAGAACCAAAACATGTCTGGCCAGACAAGCTTAGGTGAACTGAAACACGAGTCGTGTTCACAACATAAATGACTGAGCCAGTCAGGTTTCCACAAAAATGGGGATCAGTCAAAATCGGGACGCACACCTTCTATTCCCCCTCTATTTTCCTCTAAATGGGCCGGAATTGACTAAATGAACATCACGCTGTATTGAAGAACACTTGAAACTAAAGATTGAGACATAAACTCATGTTTACAATGTTTACTGATGGAATACATCAAGATAGAAGTAGAATCATTTTCTCATAGACTTCTATACAATCAGACTTATTTTTGCAACCAGAGGAGTCGTTGCAAACAAGGGAAACCTCTTGTTTGCAACGACTCCTCTGGAACCGGATGTTGCCGCCTGGTCAGGTCTTGTGGCAGAAAGGTCACCACCAGTTATTCCGTAATGAGATTGCGTGATCGTGATTTGCTGACGTGTCGTAAGTGTGCTCTTTGATGCATCCTCTGCTCATGAAGATATCAGCTGCTCGGAGTATTCTTCTTTTTTGTTTTTCCCGACACCTTTGCTCAGAGGTTCACATTGCTGGATGTATGCAGCATCTGTTGCCCTAGCCGCGCATAGCTGAATTGAATTTCTCCAAAACTTGGCATGTTGTTGAAAACATTTGATTTAAAGTTGGTTTCTGTTCACTGTGGGCAGACTGCAGACTTTTGTGAAATTCAAATTCTACCTTTTTGAAGATGTACCTGCCGTTGGAAAGATATGGTTGTGTCTCTACCTCTCTGCGGTCGTGCAATATGACTAATTAGAGTAACGTGCAAAGTACTGAGGTAAAATGGGGTTAGGTTTTGACAGGGTTTCCTCTCATCCTATGCTAGGTTCTAGAAATACAGTCCTCCTGCGTGACCACGGTACTGGTCTTGACTGCAGCTGGAACCCAGGTGTGGCGGTGGGGCTGACCATTGCTTCCGGAGAGTTGGCAGCAATCGTGCAAACAAACGTGGCAATGCACCATAGCAAAGGCCTGGAGTAAGGCTGCTAGACGATTTGTAAATGAGGATGTGAAGGAAACAAGATTTGAAGCACTTTCCAATGGAGCTTAGCAGGTGTTTTATGAGAAGGAAAATGCAGGCCTCAAGGACACGTGTTTTGATGCAAATACTGAATGTACACATACTTTTATTTGTGTCCTCCTCAGGGTACCACAGACAACCACACGTACCACAGGGGGAGCATTGTCAAAAAGGTTTCTCATGTGTCACTTAACGCCTTTGTCGTTATCCTGAAATATGGTTATGTATCGTCAACAAAGTAATGATAACGGCCCCAGTTTAGGCAACAAAAACGCTTAGTTCGGTCTAGAAAAAACATCATGTCTATGCTTAAAATAACTATGTGAACTTTGTCAAATATGTATGTCAAATATGTAACGGAAGACACGTCAAAAACATTACTGACGTTACTTTTTTTCCAAAAACAATACTTCAAGACACCATGCAGTCTCCTGGTTGCAAGTCTTGTCTTTGTTTGACACATTACATTACATTACATTACACATCCACCCACCAACCTCCCATCTATCTCACATGCTATACTATGCCACTTGTTTAGAGCATATCATATAGGAATGGGGATGCATTTACATTGTAAACAGTACAAACCACATAGCAAACGAATGAGATGCAAAAAGCAAGAAAGGTGTACTATTTAATAAACGACCGCAGGCGTTTGGATGATTTTTTTGGGGTTGAATTATTTATATATACAGTAGATGAAATGCTGCGCCGGGTTTCTTCGTAGCAGGTGGCTCGTTATTTGCCATTGTACCTTTTAAGGCTGGCCCACATACGAATATTATTCAAATCTTTCCAAACATATGTGATCAAATGTGAGAGATGCCACACATAACAACATTTTTGTTTGCTATTTGTTTCTTCTGCTGTCCTTTGGAATCCCCCATCACACCATTCGATTGGATCCTAAATATTGAACTTGGGATTCGAAATTGGTGTGGCCTGGAAGCAGATATGGGGATGTAAAAAAAAAACACTCCTAACATACCTCACACCATAGGAAAGTCGGGCAGGTGGCGGGGGGAATCAGGCCCAAAATCTGCCTGAATCTTGTAGCGTATGCCCTACATTTAAACATTGTGCACATTGTCAAAGGTTTGCAGGAGTATGGGAGTAACAGTTTCTCAAACTTTACAAAAAACTTGGCATGTGGTCACACAATGATGAAATTAATATAAACACAATCAGGCTGGTGTCGAGAGACTCGAAATATTTACATCAGAAAGTAACAATCCTGCTCTCATGCGATACTTTTTTGTAGTTGTGGAAGTCAACGCCCATGCTCCTGAGCTGCCAAACCCATTGATTCTTTTTCATCTTCTTCTCCTTAACCATCGTCAGGCCGTGTGTCCTCTCAGTGGGTGATGGGACACCTGTGATGGATCACACAGCTCCCTTGAAACTGTTCCTTGTTTGCTAAAAATAAATAACTCCAGGCTACAAGGAGTGTGCGATGGAAAATGGATATCAGGCCTTGATATAAACACATGCATATTGGGGCAGGGAAGAGGGGAGGGGCGGGCCGCACTCACAATGCTTCGTCTTGTCTGGGAAGGCCCCCCGGAGGCTGACTGCGTTTGGAAAAAGGGGAAAGAACACCGGACTGTTTGAACTGCATGCTCAAATGAGGATTTAGCATAAATATTTCCACTAAGAGAAATGGGAGAATGTTATCACATGTGGAGCTTTATATTTATATATATATATATATATACACACACACACACACACACACACATATGGCACACTCGTTTGAAAAGTCATGGGTTTATGCTGCATCACACGTTTACACAGACACACAAATAAAGAGGATCCACTACATTAAGTATTTGTTTTGTCATTTTATATAAGTGAAGCTCATTTTCCATAAAACAGCTCAGCAACCGGGCTGTGGACATGACATTTTCACTGTCACATAAGATAGAAAGAATTGTTTTCTTGTCTATGCATCGGTTTTGATGGCATAGTTGCACATAAACCACTAAAGTGAACGCTATTGCATCATCCAAAGCATTGCTACTCAGTGATAAGCCATTGTAAGTGCAAAATAAAAAGATTTAAAAACAAGATGGCTGGCAGAAGTTCAGAAATACCCAGTTACTCATCAATATCTTGCCAATCCCTGGCTATAGGCTGATGCTGGGCCAACTAAGGATGTGCCACCAAAGGACTCAAGTGAAAAAAGCTGAATATACAGCAGAAAGTGTGGGTGAGAGCGGGATCCTCTGGATAAATGCATAGATTTGAAGTCTATCAGGGTTCTGTTGGGCAGGGTCAGATGGTTCTACCTCTAGCAGAGGATGTTCTTCCTGAGGCAGCTGAGGAAATTCAACCTGCCAAAGACAATGATGGTGCACTTCTACACTGCCATCATCGAGTCCATCCTCTGTTCCTCCATCACCGTCTGGTACGCTGCAGCCACTGCCAAGGACAAGGCCAGGCTGCAGCGCATCATTCGCTCTGCTGAGAGGGTGATTGGCTGCAATCTGCCGTCCCTCCAGGACTTGTTTGCTTCAAGGACCCTGAAGCGGGCGAGGAAGATTGTAGCTGATCCCTCTCACCCTGGACACAAACTGTTGGTGTCCCTCCCCTCTGGCAGGAGGCTGCGGTCCATCAGGACCAAGACCTCACGCCACAAAAACAGTTTCTTCCCGTCTGCCGTCGGGCTCATCAACAGAGCCCGGGTCCCCCACTGACTCTAATGACTCTCTCACCCCCAGACAATTCCCACCGGACACTCCCCTGCACATAGCCTTATACTTAAATACACTTGACACTTTCACACAACACTTACACTCATGCACATTCCATGCACTTTATCTTATTTTTGGTATTCTGATATGCTACTGTTTCAATTGTAAATATTCATTCATCCATTCATCCTCATTTATTGCATTGCGTTAACTGTTAAATGTGTATTGTTAAATGTTAAATGTATGCACCTTCCCGCCAGGACACATTCCTTGTATGTGTAAACATACATGGCAATAAATGGTTCTGATTCTGATTCTGATTCTGATTCACACGTATAACCAAGTGCATCTGCAGTGTCTTGTGGCTTTGTGCCCCGGGGGATTTGCCAATAAAAGATAGTCTGCTCATTTTCTTTGGAGATACATACATTATATTACAGTTTCCACATCTTTATAAATAATTGTATTCCTTATTTGTTAAATACATATTTCTTCAGTTGAAAACAAAAATGCATGCTGTTCACCTTAGTGAATATTTAAAAATGCCTTTAAAAAATGGATTAAAAAAACACAACAAAAATAATCCTGACGGAGGTTAGCACAATTCATGCATGAAAGGGTTAATATTACAAAATGTCATTATTTTAAATGATTAAACATGTATACGTTACATGGGCCTGTTATTTTAAAAACTACTTTATTTGATTTGTTTTGCCAAATCTAAATATTGTCATATGGCGAATGAATTACAACTTTTGTAAAATGAGTGTCTTGTTTTAGTAAATAGTAAAATCTTTTTTTCATTCTTTAAGTATAGGAACTTGATATATTTTACAACACTGAAAACCATGTCCTCCAAAGTGACATCATATCCTGATTTAGAATCGGGGACAGTTTTAGTTGACGGACCACATTCAAGTTCACTACTGATTCATGCCCCCTGAAGCCCATGACGTGTGCAAATGTCAGTTTTTGTCTCTGTTTTTGTTTTTGAACCACTACAACAGTGCTAACTAGTATCCATTTGGTGTGACAACCCTAAGTTAAATTATTGTTATTAAATGAACAATTATTCAAAACCACAAAGATTTGGCATAAGTCTCTTACGCTAACATCCAATGACATGTTAGCTCGTTATAGCGAGGTCATTAACACACAAATGGCTGAAATGTCCTTTGATGGGACGACAAAAATTTCCTTCTGGTGTCACACAAGAGGACAAGGTGGTTTTAAGGCAATTGTTATTAAATACAAGTTTACCCTCCATTTTATTATTATTTTTTTTTATCATTTTCAGCATTTTTAAATGCAATAATTAAAATTGTTGGTGCAGTTATAAGTGACATGAAAATGTATTTAAAATGCAATTTCAATTTGCGAGTTGAGGGAGATAAATGACTGAAAGATAAAGAAGGAAAATAATTAAGTTCCGTGCTGCAGAAGGTAAATAGAGTTGACATTTTTTTCTTGAAATTTGCAGCCATTAAAAAAAATAAAAGAATAAAATGATTTCACACAGTTTTTAGTATGAATCATATTTAGCTGTGCCTTGCAGAGGCTCTAGAAGACTTTCAGTCTACATGATGTGTTATGTAAAGAGACCGGTCTACATGATGTGTTATGTAAAGAGACCGGTCTACATGATGTGTTATGTAAAGAGACCGGTCTACATGATGTGTTATGTAAAGAGACCGGTCTACATGATGTGTTATGTAAAGAGACCGGTCTACATGATGTGTTATGGTAAAGAGACCAGTCTACATGATGTGTTATGGTAAAGAGACCGGTCTACATGATGTGTTATGGTAAAGAGACCGGTCTACATGATGTGTTATGTAAAGAGACCGGTCTACATGATGTGTTATGGTAAAGAGACCGGTCTACATGATGTGTTATGGTAAAGAGACCGGTCTACATGATGTGTTATGTAAAGAGACCGGTCTACATGATGTGTTATGGTAAAGAGACCGGTCTACATGATGTGTTATGGTAAAGAGACCGGTCTACATGATGTGTTATGTAAAGAGACCGGTCTACATGATGTGTTATGTAAGACCAGTCAACATGATGTGTTATGGTAAAGAGACCGGTCTACATGATGTGTTATGGTAAAGAGACCGGTCTACATGATGTGTTATGGTAAAGAGACCGGTCTACATGATGTGTTATGTAAAGAGACCGGTCTACATGATGTGTTATGTAAGACCAGTCAACATGATGTGTTATGGTAAAGAGACCGGTCTACATGATGTGTTATGGTAAAGAGACCGGTCTACATGATGTGTTATGGTAAAGAGACCGGTCTACATGATGTGTTATGTAAAGAGACCGGTCTACATGATGTGTTATGGTAAAGAGACCGGTCTACATGATGTGTTATGGTAAAGAGACCAGTCTACATGATGTGTTATGTAAGGAGACCAGTCAACATGATGTGTTATGTAAAGAGACCAGTCTACATGATGTGTTATGTAAAGAGACCGGTCTACATGATGTGTTATGTAAGACCAGTCAACATGATGTGTTATGGTAAAGAGACCGGTCTACATGATGTGTTATGGTAAAGAGACCGGTCTACATGATGTGTTATGGTAAAGAGACCGGTCTACATGATGTGTTATGTAAAGAGACCGGTCTACATGATGTGTTATGTAAGACCAGTCAACATGATGTGTTATGGTAAAGAGACCGGTCTACATGATGTGTTATGGTAAAGAGACCGGTCTACATGATGTGTTATGGTAAAGAGACCGGTCTACATGATGTGTTATGTAAAGAGACCGGTCTACATGATGTGTTATGGTAAAGAGACCGGTCTACATGATGTGTTATGGTAAAGAGACCAGTCTACATGATGTGTTATGTAAGGAGACCAGTCAACATGATGTGTTATGTAAAGAGACCAGTCTACATGATGTGTTATGGTAAAGAGACCGGTCTACATGATGTGTTATGTAAAGAGACCGGTCTACATTATGTGTTATGTAAAGAGACCGGTCTACATGATGTGTTATGTAAAGAGACCGGTCTACATGATGTGTTATGTAAAGAGACCGGTCTACATGATGTGTTATGGTAAAGAGACCGGTCTACATGATGTGTTATGGTAAAGAGACCGGTCTACATGATGTGTTATGGTAAAGAGACCGGTCTACATGATGTGTTATGGTAAAGAGACCGGTCTACATCTACACTTCTCGTGCTGTAAATTGAATTTGTGTTGCAGAAGGATCTGATTTAAAGAGCTGATTAAAATATAAAATAAAAATGGATCTTTTGATATTAATACACGTGTTTCCTGTTCGATGTATGTTTTTTTAGCAACTGTAAATTTTACAGTTGAGAACCGTTTTTTATTTAAAATTAAATTGAGGCAGCATGATGCCAACAGAGAAACATTCACTGTGTTCTGGTGTTAAACTGAGCTCCAATGACCAGCACTCTGGAATGTAATTGTGTAAGTCATCTTCATAGTTAATCAAAATTAATAAATATCAGTTGAAAGATAGAAAAGGACACATTTTAGCGCTAAGGCTGGATCCGTATAATTCTGTCATCAGCCTAAATACACAGATGCCACCACTCAAGTGATCAAGACTATCATCACGTTTGATACAAGCATGGTATCTGCACATCTTATTAATTTATATATTCTAAAGGAATTTGTTTGTATTTTTTTCAAATTCAATGACTTTTAAGACCGTTTTAAGGAAGACTCAGAAGTTAATCTGGTATTTGCTGTGAAATCAAAATGTCTAGGTTTAATTGAATATCCATAGCCAAAAAAGTCAGATAAAAGCTACATTATAGTATATAAAAAAACTGTTTGAGTCCCATCCACACACCTGTTCTCATTTGCAGGCACTTACCCATATGCCTTTTGATGTTAATGTGCCACCCTGTGTTCAAATGTACGAACTGCATGTCCCAATTCACCCTGGGTTTCCCTCAAAGCAACACACTACATACATTATGGCTCATACAATTTCATATGTAACTGAAAATTGTTGAATATTTACTGATCATTTGGAAAGTCCTTTGTATAAAGATTGAAGGCATCAGAAAGGAGATGGAGACTGCTGCAGAGGCCATGCTGAGGACTCAGTTTAAGCTGGAATTGATTGTTTACACTCAGGACAGCACATACAGCAAGAAGTTAGGGAAGAGGAAGAGGAGCAGCAATGTGTGGTTTCATCCATGCTCCACATGAAGACAGGCAGCAGCTTCACTTTGAGCAATGAGAGTGGGCCTACCTGAGAGAGATGAGTAAACATCTAAAGTCCTGTTACAAAGTGTAATCTAATGCTGAACATTGTATTTCTCTGCCTCACAGCATGTAGTACATCACACATTTTATATAATCTAAAACGCTTTAATCTGAACCTCCTCTTACAATCTCATTGTTTGAATATATTGTATTACCAGAAGTTATATGGTTAAAATAGTATTTTGTTGGCAGCTAAATATATATATATATATATATATATTCCCAATATTATTTTGACTTTTCACAAATACTCCATTTCATTTCAGGGGAAATCGAATTGTTATTGCACATTTAGTCATAGAGAGGAGATGATGGTTTCAACAACTCTGCACTACAGTCATGTGAGAAGGAACAAAGAAATATGTATATATGTATATATATATATATATATATATATATATATATATATATATATATATATATATATATATATATATATATATATATATATATGTGTGTGTGTGTGTGTGTGTGTGTGTGTGTGTGTGTGTGTGTGTGTGTGTGAAACAAAGTAAAGCACATAACACTCAAAATGCTGTGATCAATACAACGAGAGCATAATTAATTATCTCTCTCTCTCTCTCTCTCTCTCTCTCTCTATATATATATATATATATATATATATATATATGTGTGTGTGTGTGTGTGTGTGTGTGTGTGTGTGTGTGTGAAACAAAGTAAAGCACATAACGCTCAAAATGCTGTGATCAATACAACGAGAGCATAATTAATTATCTCTCTCTCTCTCTCTCTCTCTCTCTCTCTCTATATATATATATATATATATATATATATATATATATATATATATATATCGTTTCTACCTCCAATCCCGATGTGTTGTATCACAATGCGTGTTGCAGAAACGAGTTGTGTAGGTTTACAACTCATAGCTGAACTGAATAGAAACAAATCACTGACAAATACAATACAAATATTTCAAGTGTTAATCAAATAAAAATATATATTTTACAAATATGAAAAAAATAAATTAATATGTCTCTCTTTCTCTTTTGCTCAATCGCACGCACGGACGCACGCAGTTACGCACGGACGTAAGCACGTCCGTAAATGCCATGGAAACCGGACCGAGGCTACTTAATGGCCGCAGAGGTTCTGATTCTTCCCTTTACACTTTGGACTTGACACGAACTACAACCCTGTGAACCCAAACTGTTAAGTTAACTCTTTGAGTTTTGAACTGCTTGCTGGAAACGGAATACTATATCACTACTATCGAGAGGACTGAGACCCTAAAGAGGACCACCAGAGACCATAAAGAGGACTTCACTGGTCTGGACATCGAGAGAGAGGCCCTGCTGAAGGGGCTGTGAGTTGGACGAGAGCTGTGCAGGTAAGACCACTTTTACATTTAATTTAGATTAATTTATTATCAATGTATCCCCTTAAATCCTTAAAAGTGTTCTCGGTTTAGAAATTAGTGAAACCTTTTGAGTTTTAAGCTTAAAAATTCCCAAAATGCTGTTAGGCCTGTAAAATGATATGTGAGCGACAGAATGGCTTAAAACTTGCGGGAGATGTGTGGAGTGTGTTAACAATTAGTATAGAGTATCGAAACCCCTGTTATTTTGGGTTTAAGGCATCAAACCGTCGAAATGCAACATCAAAGCCATTTTAATAAAATTTTGTAATATGTACCATGGAAACCATATGGAACGCGGGAGCGTTCGGTCGAGTCACGTGACCTGCAGGTGACGCTGAGTTGGTTTGTTTTGACTGTTGAAACATGACTTATTGTACGCACATCTGATCCTTTTACTTTATTAAATACATTATTTAACATTGAAATGCACTTTGCTCGTTGTTGATATACTTTGTTTTCGGGACAAGAGAGCGATCTGTTAAGTAATTATAGGAGTGCATGTGCGCGTGCTGCCTCCAGCATCTCCCCATGCGCTGTGATATGCGCCTCATAAACAGAGAATATTGAGTTATAAACGAAAGATGTTATGTTGGATTAATATCGCCATGTTTCCCTGTGCGTCATGACGCACGTGTTCAATGTAAATTAAATACGTTCACGCCGTTTATTGCAAACCATTTATCGTTTTGTTCACACACACACATTGAAGTCCTTACAATTGTTTGGTGCAGAATAAATGTCTTTGCCGAGACCTCACGAGACTCAACTATTGGTTAATTGAGCACAAAAAGCCGTGAACGGCTCCTGGTCTGCGCATCCAGAATGAAGCTCTTCATGTGCAATTTAAGATTAAAGCTCGTTAATTATGAACGCTACATTGTTGTTTGGGACAAATACAAATAGCAATACTGCTGACATTATCAAAAACGATAATAATAACAATTATTATTGGCATTGGAATATATTCATATCTCTCTCTCGCTATGTATCAAAATGTTGTCAAAATGTCAATATCTTTAATAGAATTTAATAACAACAATGTTTATCATTAAGTGTCATTTGTAAGCAGCATTAATTGATTCTGATTCCCTCATCTGTTTAAACTAACAGAGGCAGAACTGCACTATGTTTGATATTACTGTTAAATGTTTACAGCACAGCCTTTTATGTGTGGCCTGTCGTTGTTAGGTTATGGATATGCTGTCGTTTTTTTATTATTTGATTATTGATCAATGTAATCCAAAATTATTTAAAGTTATAAGAAATCCTTATGGTTTTAACCTTTCCCTCTCAGCTGGTGTGAACTACATCATGGGGCGTCCTGCAAGAGGCCCCGTCAGGCTCGCCATGGACAACGAAGGTAGGGACGGTGAGTGGGAGATTGCATTTATGAATGGTCAATTTGTGTTTGGGGTTTGGGTTCATGGGGAGTTCTTGCCCCTCCATGGCGAACGCCCAGAGGACAACGTGGGGGAGGACGACGAGGGAGAGGACGACGTGGGAGAGGAAGAAGAGGAAGAGGACGAAGAGGAGGAAGACGATGAAGAGGTGGTAGAAGAGGAAGAAGAAGAAGATGAGGAAGAAGATGAAGATGACCCTTTCCCGCAGCCGTTCCCACCTGGCCATCCTCTCACCCTCCCTTTTGGCGCGGCGCCCCCAGCCCCCCAGAGGTCAGACGAGTCTGCGCCCTCCACATCAGGCCTCGGATCCTCCACCAAGAGGACCAGAGAAGAGGACAACGGGGAGTCTGCACCCTCCATGTCAGGCCTTGGATCCCCCACCAAGAGGACCAGAGGAGATGACTACAGTGGAGACGTCGGATCCTTCAGAAGATACTGGCAGAGGGTTGAGGACAGCGACTCGGACAGCGACTCGGACTGAGACCGACAGCCTGTTTGCTGCAGGATTGTAAAACCTTTAAGTCTGGCAGGACTGACCAGACAGCCTTCCCTTGCCTCTGGCGGGGATGGCAATAGGTAGCATCTTGCAGCAGAGGTTTTGATTCGGAACGTCCTGAAGAAGCTTCGCTGAGGAGGAAGAAAAAGATTAAGATGACCATCTCACCCAGCGGTTTCCAACTTTGAGTTTCTGACAGGACCTGCAGCATCCAAGTCCCTTTTCCCCTCGCTTTCTTTTCATCCTTCCTTTTGGCGTGGCGCCCCCAGTCCCCCAGAGGTCAGAAGAGTCTGCGCCCTCCACGTCAGGTCTTGGATCCTCTGCCAAGAGGACCAGAGGAGAGGAGTGCGGGGAGTCTGCACCCTCCACGTCAGACCTCGGATCCTCCACAAACAGAAGACACTGGCAGAGGGATGAGGACAGCGACTCGGACTGAGACCGACAGCCTGTTTGCTGCAGGATTGTAAAACCTTTATGTCTGGCAGGACTGACCAGACAGCCTTCCCTTGCCTCTGGCGGGGATGGCAATAGGTAGCATCCTGCAGCAGAGGTTTTAGTGCGGATCGTCCTGAAGAAGCTCCGCCCCAGTTGTGTACTTTGTGAGTTTGGATTCTGGAGTCCAGAGTCCCAGGGACAGGAGGACGCAGTACGGTCATTCTGCATTTGGAACAGCAGCTCACTTGATGACGTCACCATCTCAGCTGTTCTTGCGAATGAGTTTACTCCGGTTCTTTACTGTGAAGTATTTTTACAATCAAACCATCAAATGGTCGGAGCTCATTTTCAAGGAGGCTGAATCTTGACAAACCGAGCGCAGAGTTGATGCCTAAACAACTAACTTCTCCCTTGGGATATTATGACCTTTCACAAGACTAGGAATGGTTCAAAAAACCCTGATGGAGCGGCTCACGGACCTTAGCTACCTGGTCTGGACCAGGGAAACACCCATGTGCGCCGCCGTGTTGGAGTTCCCCCAGAGAAGGAGAGGGTCGCCTCCCTGCGCCTGCGGGTTGCGGGGAGCAAGGATCTGACTGTTGTTTGTGCTTATGCACCGAACATCAGTTCAGAGTATCCGGCCTTCTTGGAGTTGGTGGGAGGGGTCCGGGAAAGGGCGCCGCCTGCCAACTCCATAGTTGTCGAGGTTGCTCGAACTATCAGGGTATCACACTACTCAGCCTTCTCGGGGAAAACTTATGCCAGGGTGCTGGAAGAAGACTCTGACCATTTGCTGAACCTCAGATTGAAGAGGAGCAGTGCGGATTCTGTCCCAGTCGTGAAACAATGGACCAGCTCTTTACCCTCGCAAGACTACTGCAGGGGTTCTGGGAGTTTCCCCAACCAGTCTACATGTGTGTAATGGACTTGGGGAAGGCTTTCGACCGGGTCCCTCTGGGGTTTTTGTGGGGGTTGCTGACGGAGTATGGGGAGCTGGACCCGTTGCAACGGCCATCCGGTCTCTGTACGACTGCAGTTGGAGCTGTGTTTGTATTCTCGGCATTAAATTGGTGAAACTGTGAATGGTTGTTATTTTGTTGTGTATTTTTCTTTATAAAGAACAACACTTAATAACAACATTAACAGGAGTCCCCTGAAAGTGTCACTCAACAGTTATTGAAAGACTGTTCATTTCATTCTCTCTCTGTTTATATTAATAGTTAGGTGAAGGTGGCTGAACCTGACAGATGTGCGGTAAAAACTACTAACTTTAAGAAAAGTCTCCAAGTCTCTTTTACTCAGGTATCGATGGTACAGGAAGCAACATCCAGGGTCTCCTTGAAGACGGAGCAGATGAGAAGGATGGAGGACCACAGGACCGGATGAGAAGGATGAAGGACCACAGGACCAGATGAGAAGGATGGAGGACCACAGGACCAGATGAGAAGGATGGAGGACCACAGGACCAGATGAGAAGGATGGAGGACCACAGGACCAGATGGAGAGCGGTGGTCGCCTTCCTTTCAGTGGGCTGAGTAAGTAATCCCTCTCCAAGACTTCAGAAGTATTAGTAATAGGATTCCATCATTGGAGGCCAGATTCAACACAACAATGTAAAATGTGTGTTTGTGTCTCACAGGGCAGGACTCCTCTGGTCTCACTCTTGGGGCAGCTGAGGGTGAACGCCAACCAACCCGTCATCCCAGGACGACCCAGACCCACAGCAGATCTCTGAACCCCTCTCAGCACCCCAGAGAGTCCGAGACCCAGTGAGTACGGTCCTCCGTGCCCCTCCACCCCGACGCCACCCACCCCACCCACCAGCCAGAGGACGAGGAGCGTCCCGTCCCCAGCAGCACAGAGGACGTAGTTTGTCTCCACCTGCTTCTTCTGTGCTGCTGGGTTCAGGAAGCTCCTCACACACACATGGAGGACCACAGGACCAGATGGAGAGCGGTGGTCGCCTTCCTTTCAGTGGGCTGAGTAAGTAATCCCTCTCCAAGACTACAGAAGTATTAGTAATAGGATTCCATCATTGGAGGCCAGATTCAACACAACAATCTAAAGTGTGTGTAGTTAAGTTCAAAAGTATTCATCTCTTGTGTTTGTGTCTCACAGGGCATGACTCCTCTGGTCTCACTCTTGGGGCAGCTGAGGGTGAACGCCAACCATGCCCCTCCACCCCGACGCCACCCACCCCACCCACCAGCCAGAGGACGAGGAGCGTCCCGTCCCCAGCAGCACAGAGGACGTAGTTTGTCTCCACCTGCTTCTTCTGTGCTGCTGGGTTCAGGAAGCTCCTCACACACACAGGAAGCTGCCAGCAGCTGTTTCATCTGCACAGAAATCAAGAAGGAGACTGACGGTTCAGACTGAACAAGGAATAATCATTCTGAATGCTTTAAAGTATTTAATTTGTCACATAGAATACAGTATGTTCATGTAAACTGTATGTACTGTATTAACTGTTAATTTACTGAGTAGCACAATTAAATACATGTTCAATGTTCTTCTAGATATGTCTTTATATTAGAAACAATATCATAATATTTGTGATATAATTAAATGTATGACACTTTATTTACTAAGTTCATATCTTTTTGATTTCCATTTACAAATAAAATGCAGCGTGCAGTTAATTCATTTTTATTAAAATAAATTCAAACAACTGTAATATTTGCTGATTGTGTAGCAGAACAGAAGGTAAGGATACATACATGTAGGTGCAAGGGAACAAGATGTGACGCTATTATATGAGGGGGAAACAATGTGGGAACTTAATTAATTAATATCATTATTACCATGTTCATAACACTGCTGTAGCTTATTTCAAAATGATCAGATATAACCAACCAACACTGGAGAGGCATAACAAAATAAAGAAATACATTGAAAATAAGTAGAAGGTACATTTGTGTTTTTATGTCTTTGCATCAATCAGAGGTCAAGCTCAAAGAGTATGTTCAGCTACATACTGTTGGCCCGAATAGATCAATGAAACATTTGAGTCATTGCACGATATCAAAATTAAATTCTGAGATGAAAGTTCCGGTGAACGTGACACTCATTCAATAGTGTGTAAGTATTACAGACAGTCCGCTGTCGCCCCCTGCTGGCCACTCCGGAGGCTGCGCAACGTGCTGGGGTTCATTTCAGGCGACAGGTAGCGTGTTAATAAAGAGGGCTGGCTCAGATTACTTTGAAATGTGGTCAGTTACTGAATGCACATTACATGGAGATTTATGGAATGAGTAACGTCCAAATGTCTAAATGTAAAAAGGGTCCGCACTTATCCACAAGATGACCTCATTATCACAGTTTGTTTTCTCTTATTATATTTTGTGCGGTAAGCCACCATTACCACTAATAAGAATGATAATACATACGTCTGTAAATGTATTGTGAGATCTGTGTACTGTCTATAAACCACAAATTAATTCTACACATGAAACTCTATTTCTCTTCACACAACATGTGTGTCGGTGTGCAGTAGCTCAGTTGATTTGAGTGGCAGTGAAGAGTGACGAGTGCAGTGTGCACATTAGATGAAGTCGTGCACATATAGTCTCGTCTGTAAAATATTGCATGTCACTGTTTTGATGAACAAAAGAAAGAGCCACAGACACAGCTCGGCATTGTGGGGTTTATAATTGTACCGGGTCGATTCTCGTGAGACAAGAAGCATCCTCCAAAGAGTGTCTCTATTTCTGTGGAAACCAGGTCAGAGGTCAGGGGTCAACCGCTAAACATCTGGGTTACAGTCTGATGCAACAACTAAGAGAAACTAACTCCTTTTTCACAGTCAGACGTACAGTGTCACACAGATCAGACGGAGAGATCTGAGCCCACACATGCAGGGCAGGTTGTACATGGGCCAGTTTATTAACACGTATGCCTGTAAAATATCCACATTCATCAACTCATTTTTACAAGTGACAGTAAATGGACCTGTACACATTCATCATGGATGTCAGGCTGTGATACATACATGGATGTTCAATGGAGGAAGTCAAGAATCAGGGTTGCACAAGTCATATTAAAGTAAACAAACAGCAGCCGGGCATTATTCATTCATTATTACAATACATTAATGAATTAACAATTTTACAAAATTGAAGTGATTTTAGTTATGTACAGATGAGCCCACTATTCACTATCCATCTACTATCACTGTGGCACTGATGTGCTTCTTTGCCGGGCTTTAGCCGTGTCAATGGATCCTCTGGACATGCTTTAGAGAGGTATAACATGTATAATGAGGGGGACAATCTCCCTCTTTACATGATTCAAATGAAATGAGTGATATGGAAGTGAAACCCCTGGAAAGAAACATGCTGCAATGGTTGCACACTGTACTTTTGTCCTGAACAACCCTTCTATAGTGTGTTTTGCAGAGTACAGTTATTACTTAGTGTTTCAAATTGTTGACATGATCAATGTCGGACATGAGTTGAATGTATTTGTCATAACAAATATAACACCTACATTTCACTATAGTATATTCAGAATCTGTATCTGAATCAGAAATACTCATTATCAAGCTATAGTTTGTTAGATTAAAACAAAATAATATCCTGTACATTAATAGTCAGTATGAGCCAGGACACAACAGTGTAAATCCAATCAAAACAGTGAATTTCAATTACCAAGCACAGAGATAGAGACCATCAATAATCACTTAAACTACAATAAATACAACAACTGTGGCTCAGTGGTGAGTCCTTCAATCAGAGGATCGCCGGTTCAATCCCCAGCTCCAGCAGCCCATGTTGCTGTGTCCTAGCTGTGCCTACGGTGTATGAACGTTAGCTGTTCCTGAGGGGCCCCATCAGTGTATGAATGGGTGAATGATGACAAGTACTGTGTAAGTTCTTTGAGTGGGGTCTGAAGACGAACTGAAGAAAAGTGCTATACAGGTCCATATAAAATATTTGGAAAACAACACCTCTGACAAAGAAGGAGTGAAAGGCTAAATCACCCTAAATTCGTAATGTTTTATATATAAAAAAAGTGATGAGTTATTTTTATTCAAAATAATCTGTGGATCTTTTTAACTCCTCGGCATCCCTTAACTTCAACGTCACCTAACAATTCAACGACTTTCACTGCTTACACACACCACGCCATTTAAACTGCATTCGACTGACATTAAAACTCCTTTCAATGCTCTAACTGATCACATTTCAAAAGGTCTTGTTGAGAAAGCGAAAGAAGCTGAGGGATAGTTCAATCTTGTACACATACAAAATGTCTATTTCATCATGATTATCATGATTATTATTATTATAATGAACATCTTGGCATCATTTCTGAAGCTGCAGCACGTGTGGAACACATTATGTGCAATTGTGAGTATTTATTTCATATTTTGCACTCCTGGATTTAAATGTCTTACAGGCTCACAGCCTAATGAGATGAGAGCCAATTGTAAAATAATCAATAAATCAGTTTATGTCAAAGGAGCATTTAATAAGAAATGTCTGAGAGTCAGTGAGCCCACAGAGTTACACAGCTCCAACTAAAGGAAAAGGATCATCGCGATCGCTTTTGGAAGCCTGGTCTCGGGGAGGACTTCAGGCCACCCAGCACCCGGCTTTGCAGCCGCTCTCCCACAGGCCTCGTGCAGGTTCATTCTGGCTTTCGGGTTTGGAGGTCCGCTGCACGCACCATCCCTGGACTCCAGTTCTGAAGCCGACGGGAAGATGAAGGTATCAGAACCGAGGCTCTCGGACTTGTCCACTGTCTTCGTGCGCCGCCATCAGGCCCACTTCATGGATGGCGGAGAGATCCGTTATTGTCACCTGGAAACATTTCCGCATTGTCTTCGTGACTTGCAGTGCGTTTCCGTATTTGGTCTTTTTTTAGTTGTTTTTCTATCATCTGCATGCGTTGTCAAATTGGTGATGATGTGTTTCACTTTGCTTGCGCGTCGTCTATTTGCAGTTTCCTAATGTGCAGTTGTTGAGCTCTCAGGGCCACCGTACGTATGGCCTCCTACACAAGTGCTTAATCACAAATGTGTTTAGAGTACAACCCAGTTTTCAAAGCATTTTAATGTACAGCAGTATAGTCACTCATTCAATGCTGTCTTTGGGAACCCATTTATTCCATTCAGGACACATGCTTTTATACAAAAATATTCCAAATACTGTACACTGGTTCTCAACATTGTGCAAATTGAAATAAAAAACATATTTACTACTCCAGTTAAAAAGGAGAAAGTCAAGGATGAGAAAAAAACTGATCTATTTCCTGTGTGTAAATGTTAATACTCATTTTGATTTATGAGGTTTGACCTGCAGTCTGAACACTTTGAAATGTTCTGATCAGAGTTAACAAACCTTGATCTGAAATGCAAACAAACAAAAACGCAGTAAACAAAAGGTTTGTGTACAGTTTGTGCGGAAGGGAATGCCACGCATAAAAGAAACAGGCGTCAGGTTGGAACTGCACGGATCAGTTTTAGTTGGAAAGTATTTACAAGATTGAAATTGAACATTTACTTAAAACGTATTGTTTTCTCCCATAGATTCAGCCCGTCTACATAAAGAACAATAAAGTAAATAGAACACGCTGCATGTTCAGGCTGATAACTGAGGAGCTGGAATGTTTAGTTGTTTTTTGTAGTTTCTCTAAAGAGACATGGCCTCAGCCCCCAAGGTTTCATGAAACCATTCTAAAAGAGACATGGCCTTTCCAGTCTTCGTTTGTTTAAAAAGTGCGCTGCTCTCAGACGTGCGTACGTGGCTCTAAAATAAACCTGGTCCTCTCACACCAAAACGCTGACCTGTCCCATTCACGTCCAGGGACGAGACTCTTGCCAACATTCGATTCCAGCCCCAGCAAGTGTTTCTGTTCTTTCATTTAAAAGCTACACTATGTCGGTCTGTTTTCATTTCAGTTGTAGGAGCTTCATCTTGTTTCCTAATAAACATAAAAAATAAGAAAGAAAAATAAGCAATTAGCTGTTGTAAAAGAATATTGCACAAGTGAAGGTTTGATGATGGAGAAACGCTTACCCAGTCCTTTGAGAAATTTGTTCACACCACTTGGCTCCGGCTCAGGGTAAGAATCCAGATACTCGGCCACTCTGACCTCAAACAGACCTGGGAACAGTTGGAGGGGTTGAGCCACTGGGCAGCATGTGTACATTAACACTGCACCTCAACATATACAGTATATACATGTGCAGAAGAGGCCACAAAAAATGTTCAGACTGTGGAAAGAGAGTGAGAGTGAGATGTTTATATTAGGTGGATCCCAGATGTCACTTTCCAGACAAAGGTGTGTATTGTGTGTCTCCTGAGAAACTGTGTTGCCCAACGATGGCTTGACATGACTCATGGTTCATTTTCACAAATATACTACATTAGGCTTATTTCTAGTCAATTGCAGTTGGTCCACATTCCCCGGACTGCGCCGCTGCCAGCCCCGGTCCCAGCTCCCTGGACTGCGTCGCTGTCAGCCCCGGTCCACATTCCCCGGACCACGCCGCTGCCAGCCCCGCTCCACATTCCCCGGACTGCGCCGCTGCCAGCCCCGGTCCACATTCCCCGGACCACGCCGCTGCCAGCCCCGGTCCACATTCCCCAGACTGTGCCACTGCCAGCCCCGGTCCCAGCTCCCTGGACTGCGCCGCTGACACTTTAAATGTAACCCTGAACAACTGAGGAACGTGTTTAAATATGCTAACCGCTTCTCACTTATTTTCAACCTTTATTTCTATTCAAGGGTTTTAATTGGATTTGCTGCAGAATCTGAGATTGCTTACTCAATATCTTAACTTGCAGGTGTGGTTCATGCTGACCTGAAATTATTCCTGGAGACCAATCTGCCCCTCTCTGGAAAGAAGAAAGCTACGTTGGGGGTTTCAGATGCCAAGATTGGTGCAGCTTTACAAGAAGAATTCAGCCTTTCCATCCAGACTGGAGGGGTGGTGGCAGAGATATCCAGAGGTGAGGAGCCCATCTGCCCCAGATGCGTTTTCCCTCTTTGCAAATGATTTCTTTTTTAAATATCAGAAGTTGTGAGCAAGTAGAGTTCAAATTGTCATAATGTGGCCTCTCGTGATGTAATCTTTTGACCCTGAAACTCATGAAGGTTCATACTGAAAATCTGAACTGCCACTAGTCACATGCTGCTATGCTGTGATTCATTAAATGCAGAAAAAAAACCATTGCCTGTCATCTTTCCCGTCAGGTGTGCGTCTACACTTCCACGCAGGGCCGGCTCTAGCCCTTTGGTTGCCCTAGGCGAGATTGAGTTTTGCGCCCCCCCCTCCCCCACACAATACTTTACATCACTGAAGAGACATACAGGTATATTAACTTAACTGCTTTACTTTGCATAGCAGTTTTTTACACACTTATAATTCTACTACTCTACATTGCAGTTCAACAATAAATGGTGCATGGACAACAAACACCAGAATAGTTTCAGAACATTTTCTTTTTTATTATTTTAAATAATTTATTACATACTCAAAGATTAAATTAACTCCATAAACTGTGCAAAACACTCTTAAGCACCTGTAAAGACATTTAAGCAAATTATGACCCTCTATACCCTAACTATACCTTCTACAAACAAAAGTGCTTTTATGGATACTGTACGTACCAATACAAAATTAAAAGATTGAAGTTCTTAGTAGTTATATCCCCATCTCAAATAATAGAAGATGAACAGTTGTTTCTGGCATTTCTAGTCACCTTCTAAATTGACACAGCATTAAAATTTGACTCGTCTGGACTTCCTAATGGCAAATTCGTTGATGGTATCATCAAATGATATTTTACTTGAGGCGGCAGTGTAGTTTCACTGGTGCCCTGAGTGCTTGATGTGGTCCTGGATGTCCCTTCACCTTCACCTGTATTCAAACAAATTGTATAGCCAGACAAGCGGTGTTTAATATAATAAATAATCATGAATGTGGTTGAACTTCCTTAAGAAAACAAGCTATTGTATTTAATACATGCTAACATGTTTCTATTGTACTTTAAAGTATGGATGTGGCTTGAATAAATACTATTAAATAGACTCACCTGATGCAGGCTGTGTGTTACCGGCCCCTTGAGTATTACTGGATGTCCCTTCTGCAGCTGTATTTAAACACAGAGTTCATCCATGCTGTTCGTTACACAATTGCATTTGGTCATTTCTATCATCCTACCACATAGTTGCATTGTACAAATACATTTTATCTGACCATGTAACTTGTAGTAGATAAATTACAATTACTGCCACCACTGCTACAAGGCTAAATAATGCTACTGATTACAATTAGTAGTATTAATGTGATGTGATTATGAAAGTAATAATTGATAATAATAACAACAATAACAAAAAAAGCAACAATAGTACTAGTTGTGTAGGCTACTTACAAAGTTCAGATGGAGGCGAATCAGGCGTCCTTTCTCCAGCAGGTGCCGGCCTCTGCAAAAATTGCCTGAGTGCATCTGGCCAATTTAAAACAAAAATAAAAAATAAAAACAAAACAAAACACATATACATTTTAGTATATTCCTGGGGAGAAACTGTACAGAATGGTGAACACCACCACTATCCCCAAAATGGTTACTGTGTGTGTATGCACCTGCTAGTTGTGAATTCACTAAACAGAACTTATGCCATTTATAATGAATGTAGACAGCAACTGTACTTTTCATAACTAGCATACGTTATCCAGATACTGGTCTTTTGACATGTACATCCATGTAGCTAGGTTATCAGTGAAGTTACGTTTGCTAGTAATAGCCTACGTAGCAAATTAGCAAAGTAACAGTCGCTAGCTAGCTATAGCTAGCCTAAGTGACAGCAATGAAACGTCCATTAGGTGATGCACAATACTAAATGTATTTCGTTTGACACCTTAATGGCTGAGATGAGAAGACTTACCTCTATACTTGACTTTCTTTTCCTCTTCATCCTTTTTTCGTTTTCGTCCCTGTGCTCCAGATGGTTTAGACCGCTTCATTTTTGCAAATGTCACGTAGCTGACACGCCCACCCCACGCAGGCAGTGTGCAGGAGCCCTCACGTACCTAACGTAACTAACGTAACGTAACGTAATTTAACGCAACCGCCCCAAATTAGGAAATTATCGACAATAACTATCAATTCAATCTAAAAATCAGGTTGACAAGTAAACGTGTGGCTGAAGGGGCGCCCTAGGATGATCATGATTAATAACCACGTTTTAATGTGCTTGTTATTCTAACTATGATTAATGGGAAGTAGGTCTAGGGGCGACACTAGAGGGCGCCCCCAACCCATTTGTCGCCCTAGGCAGTTGCCTAGTTTGCCTATAGGAATCGCCGGCCTTGCTTGTGTGCATTTGTAACATTGCTCTCAAGCTTCTCACGGTCTATGGACGACAGCGGGTCATTGAGCCAGCTCTCATGCCAACGAAGCCAATCGGAGGTGGTGGTCCACAGATCTTTAAAAGGCTGGAAGTCCTTGACAAGCTTCTGCAGCCGATCATACTGTAATACACATTTATGTTTCATTGTGAGAAAATGTATGACAAATACCTGATGCACAATAGGTATTCACATCTATCTATACTAGTTGTAAGTTGCTATATATTACACTAACTACCAAAATGACAATAACTATCAATTCAATCTAAAAATCAGGTTGACAAGTAAACGTGTGGCTGAAGGGGCGCCCTAGGATGATCATGATTAATAACCATGTTTTAATGTGCTTGTTATTCTAACTATGATTAATGGGAAGTAGGTCTATGGGCGACACTAGAGGGCGCCCCCAACCCATTTGTCGCCCTAGGCAGTTGCCTAGTTCGCCTATAGGAATCGCCGGCCCTGCTTCCACGCCCTAGTGAAGGGGCTGACTGGCCTGGCTGCCTCCAAGGCACAGCTGGGTTTGGGCCACAGCTACTCCAGAGCTAAAGTAAAGTTCAATGTCAACAGAGTTGACAACATGATCATCCAGTCCATTGCTCTGTTGGATCAGCTGGACAAAGACATCAACACTTTCTCCATGTGTGTCCGGTAAGGTTCCCTCATCCACTCATCCCTCGTGCACAAGAAATGCCTCCAAGCCTTTCAGGGTGTTGGCGTTTACAGTCAACATCAGTTGGCATGTCAAGTTCTGGAATTACAGTCCCAGGTGGCATGATGGGTGTTTCTTTTCTATCAACTACTATCTTTTATTACTTTTTGGCTATATTGGCGTCCTCAGTTGTAATGATGTTCAAATATCTGTCAATCCACTGAGTTACTGTGCTGACACTTTAAATGTAACCCTGAACAACTGAGGAACGTGTTTAAATATGCTAACCACTTCTCACTTTTATATATATATTTTTAATCAAATGTTAGTCAATAGTATTAGTAATATTCCCTCTGCACACTATAGTTGGCAAACCTGATGATGCCTACGACCAGTCATTGTAGGTTTCAAATGGATTTTCTGCCGAATCTGAGCTTGATAAACTCATCAATCAGTGTTTTCCCTTTTCTAACAATCACTGTCTTGTGTCTGCAGTGAATGGTATGGCTACCACTTCCCAGAGCTGGTCAAGATCGTGTCGGACAACTTCATGTACTGCCGCATGGCTCAGCTCATTGGCAACAGGAAAGAGTTGTCAGAAGAGAGTTTGCCAAGTCTAGAGGAGGTGATGATGGACGCCGCCAAGGCTCAGGCAATTCTGGAGGCTTCTCGTTCTTCCGTGGGTCAGCAAATGATCTTTTTCATTCTTTATACATTAATACATAAATGTAAGGTTTTTGTACTACTTGGCACCTGCTTAACATTTTTAAATAAGATTTATAATGCCATGCCCCCTATTTGCCCACTCTGGACCAATAATTGTCCTTGGTGACCAACACAGGGGGGCAGAGTACTTATCACTCTCATAAACCTGTGGTGAAGGCACAAATCCTCACTTCGGATCCTGTCGGGAGGAACAAGCATGCTTAAGATTATCAGTGTGACTTAGTTGCACAGTTGGTTAGTTGCACATGTAGTATCCCTCTCAACGACCAGGTATGGACATCTCTCCCATTGACCTGATCAACATAGAGAGATTCTCCACTCGTGTAGTGTCTCTGGCCAGCTATCGGCTGGAGTTGCAGGAGTACCTGCGTTCCAAGATGAGCCAAGTGGCTCCAAATCTAGCAACCTTAATTGGCGATGTGGTAAGTGAAAGTTCAAGAGGTGGTTTTTATGTTCCAGTTACTGCAGGACCAATGATATTATACCAAAATATGTCAATCCCCTGATAAAAAATATATCTGCTGCTGAGCCTTACTTAAAAATAAAGTCCATTCTTGAATGGTAGTTCTGCATTTGGCAGTGAGATGAACTCTTTCCTTTTTTCTTTCTAGGTGGGAGCTCGTCTGATCTCCCATGCCGGCAGTCTAACCAACCTGGCCAAGTACCCGGCCTCCACAGTCCAGATCCCGGGAGCAGAGAAGGCCCTGTTCAGGTACTGGGGCACCCCCTCCCTGCTGGGGAAAGAGGTGGCTGCAGTGATGGCAGGGCTGGGCAGGAGCAGAGCTGGGTGACTGGAGACCAAGTCTCCTCTGGGGTGATCCCACTCGCTCCAATGCACCTCCCACAGTCTGAGCAGCCACTCACAGCACTGAGGTAGAACATCTCAACTAGTTAGTCTGGATGCTTAGCAAAAGTACAGTTTAAGGAACACTGCACAGCAATAAACATCACTAAATGCATGCTAAAAGCTTGTTGGGCAAATAGATTTCAGATTGGTAATGAACCATTTCAGAAGTAGCTATAATGTATGGCTTATCTGTATTTGCATGCACTAGAGTTGTGCTTGCTTAACATAAGTCCTTTAGTTTTGTGAATGTCCAAATCAGAAACCTGGTGTACTTTTTGCTTGGATGTTAAGCACCTCATCAAAGTGGCCTGGAACTTCAACTAGTTTCTCCACAAGGGGGTGCTGGTGAGTCTTTGTTAAAACGGGTACAGATTGAGTTTGGATAGGGTGTGCTGGCATACGTAAAAATGATGCCTATGCCACTTAAATATCAGTGGTGCAGATGAAACACTTGGCTCCGTGCCCTTTAGATAACATTATACTTGTATATGTTTTACTTAAAAGCTGTATTGACGTCCTCTGTTGTAATGATGTTCAAATATCTGTCAATCCACTGAGTTCCTGTGCTGACACTTTAATGTAACCCTGAACAACTGAGGAACGTTTGAATATGCTCACCACTTTTCACATTCCATTTTTTACAAAATAGTCTAAAGCAGGGGTGTCAAACTCATGTTCACCGCGGGCCACATCAGCATCATGGTCGCCCTCAAAGGGCCGGTTGTAACTGTAACACTGTATAAATTTAACTACTACCGAACATATTGTTAAATAACTGTCTTTGTATTGTTTATTCAAGTGTAACAATATTGTACATGCATTTATATATATATTTTATATATATATATATATATATATATATATATATATATATATATATATATATATATATATATATATATATATATATAAACCCACATTACTCTATCAAAGATCAAACTTAAAACAGAAGAAAATAACAAAGACAAAGATCAAACAATCGTTGTTATATTAACTTTGTTCAAAGCTTTTTTTTGTCACAGTTGAGAAGGACATAACTAGCCAATAAGAACATGCATGTGGTCTGGGGCAGTGGTTCTACTGGTCTGGCTGCACCATCACCCCTGAATGAACCGAGATCCAAAGCAAGGAACATGTTTAACTTCTCAAATGGATTTAATGAAAAGATGGTGCAGTTTGAGCCTGAAATGGTACAGAATCTCACATGCCAACACAAAAAAACTAGTTTGAAATATTCCCTTTTACACTCAATTAAAAACCCAAAAGTGCATCTTAAGGAAACAAAGTAATACAACACACATAATCATTTTATAACTTCAGCCTTTTTTAACGGACTCAGCAGCGCTTTCATGCACAAACATAAAAAAAGGTCGGGAATGAAGTGAACTATCACAAATAGTCCGGTGTGTAAACTCATGCAAGTAAAGTGTGTTGTGAATGCAGCACTGAGGAGTGTGAATAGACGCACTCTACTGCATTCAAAATTCCCTTCAAAATAAAAGCACAATATTTTTATATTGCCCATGCAAAGGTCCGCAACCCACTGAAAACGGGTCCGCGACGAACCGGAAACGGATCCGCGACAGACTGAAAACGGGTCCACGGTGGTGATCATGCCTTCCAAGCCGTCGCGGGCCACATAAAATGACGTGGCGGGCCACATCTGGCCCGCGGGCCTTGAGTTTGACACATGTGGTCTAAAGGTTAATTAGCCACAAGAAAATGCTCTTTGGACAGTCAATTAGTTATAACAAATAAAGTTGGGCTCTCTCCTGAATAGTCTTACTTTCTCCACGTGGGAGCTGGACAGTACTTAAAACTGGTTCAGGACTTGCATTTGGACCCGACATGCTGGCATATGTAAACACTTCGCTTAAAATATCAGAGCTCATAATTTCCCAACGCTTGGCTTTGTGCCCGTTTGTTAACATTTAACTGTTAAACTGTTGCTCCTATATCTAAAGTCAGCTGTATTTCCCACAGAGCCCTAAAGACTAAGGGCAACACCCCCAAGTATGGGCTCATCTTCCACTCCACCTTCATTGGCCGCGCTGCAGCCAAGAACAAAGGCCTCATTTCCAGATATCTGGCAAACAAGTGCACCATCGCCTCCCGCATTGACTGTTTCTCTGGTGAGTGAGACCTGGTGGGTCACAGTAGCTATACATGCCATGTGGCACTTGCAATGATGTTTCTTTTCTCCTTCAGTATTCATCCTTCGGGTTGATGGTGATAAGCAAATTTCTGAGCAAAGCCACATGTGGCTTTAAATTAGTCACCCACTGCTTTAGTATTTAATTTGAATTTTTCTTCCAGAGGTACCCACAAGTGTATATGGTGACAAGCTGCGTGAACAGGTGGAAGAGCACCTGTCTTTCTATGAAACTGGTGACGTGCCACGGAAGAATGTGGATGTCATGAAAGAAGCTGTTAAAGAGGTGAGCTCAGAAAATGACACAGCATGTGAGGATCAACAGTCAAAGTGAATTTGTTGCACTTAATTAACTGTTCCTATAAAAGCTCAGTGTCTGTCAATGTTGTGAATGATGACGCATCTCGTCCTGAATTCACTGAGGGTACAAAATGATTTAATGAGCCTGACTCAGCATTGCGACCCTTGAGACATATGTGGTTTAGCCTGGTTAAAAATGAATTTATATATACATTTTTTTTCGTTCTTAGGCTACTGATGTTGCAACTGAGGTCTAGCGAAAACTGGCAAAGAAGGAAAAGAAACGCAAGAAGCGGGAAAAGAAGCTGCAGGATGAAAATGGCGACGCCCACAGTGATCCTGAGGTAAGCGTGACCTGAAGAGTCTAGCTGCGTGTTTAGATTTGAGATCTGACCCCACATGGTCCTGTCTCAGTGTACGACATGCTATATCAGCTTGACTCCGAACCATTGGCTGGTCCCAAACAATGGACTTGATCACTGAAGTGAGTCAGACATTGAAGACACTTTTATGTGTATGTTATATTTCCAGCTAGCTTGGACATTCTAAACAATATAACTGTTTGCTTACCTTTCTCTACTTTCTTGCAGAAAGTTCGTGCCCTTTAGATAACATTATACTAGTATATGTTTTACTTAAAAGCTGTATTGACGTCCTCTGTTGTAATGATGTTCAAATATCTGTCAATCCACTGAGTTCCTGTGCTGACACTTTAATGTAACCCTGAACAACTGAGGAACGTTTGAATATGCTCACCACTTTTCACATTTCATTTCTTACAAAATAGTCTAAAGCAGGGGTGTCAAACTCATTTTCACCGCGGGCCACATCAGCATCATGGTCGCCCTCAAAGGGCCGGTTGTAACTGTAACACTGTATAAATTTAACTACTACCGAACATATTGTTAAATAACTGTCTTTGTATTGTTTATTCAAGTGTAACAATATTGTACATGCATTTATATATATATTTTATATATATATATAAACCCACATTACTCTATCAAAGATCAAACTTAAAACAGAAGAAAATAACAAAGACAAAGATCAAACAATCGTTGTTATATTAACTTTGTTCAAAGCTTTTTTTTGTCACAGTTGAGAAGGACATAACTAGCCAATAAGAACATGCATGTGGTCTGGGGCAGTGGTTCTACTGGTCTGGCTGCACCATCACCCCTGAATGAACCGAGATCCAAAGCAAGGAACATGTTTAACTTCTCAAATGGATTTAATGAAAAGATGGTGCAGTTTGAGCCTGAAATGGTACAGAATCTCACATGCCAACACAAAAAAACTAGTTTGAAATATTCCCTTTTACACTCAATTAAAAACCCAAAAGTGCATCTTAAGGACACAAAGTAATACAACACACATAATCATTTTATAACTTCAGCCTTTTTTAACGGACTCAGCAGCGCTTTCATGCACAAACATAAAAAAAGGTCGGGAATGAAGTGAACTATCACAAATAGTCCGGTGTGTAAACTCATGCAAGTAAAGTGTGTTGTGAATGCAGCACTGAGGAGTGTGAATAGACGCACTCTACTGCATTCAAAATTCCCTTCAAAATAAAAGCACAATATTTTTATATTTCCCATGCAAAGGTCCGCAACCCACTGACAACGGGTCCGCGACGAACCGGAAACGGATCCGCGACAGACTGAAAACGGGTCCACGGTGGTGATCATGCCTTCCAAGCCGTCGCGGGCCACATAAAATGACGTGGCGGGCCACATCTGGCCCGCGGGCCTTGAGTTTGACACATGTGGTCTAAAGTTTAATTAGCCACAAGAAAATGCTCTTTGGACAGTCAATTAGTTATAACAAATAAAGTTGGGCTCTGTCCTGAATAGTCTTACTTTCTCCACTTGGGAGCTGGACAGTACTTAAAACTGGTTCAGGACTTGCATTTGGACCCGACATGCTGGCATATGTACACACTTCGCTTAAAATATCAGAGCTGATAATTTCCCAACGCTTGGCTTTGTGCCCGTTTGTTAACATTTAACTGTTAAACTGTTGCTCCTATATCTAAAGTCAGCTGTATTTCCCACAGAGCCCTAAAGACTAAGGGCAACACCCCCAAGTATGGGCTCATCTTCCACTCCACCTTCATTGGCCGTGCTGCAGCCAAGAACAAAGGCCGCATTTCCAGATATCTGGCAAACAAGTGCACCATCGCCTCCCGCATTGACTGTTTCTCTGGTGAGTGAGACCTGGTGGGTCACAGTAGCTATACATGCCATGTGGCACTTGCAATGATGTTTTTTTTCCTTTTTCCTTTCTTTTCTCCTTCAGTATTCATCCCTCGGGTTGCTGGTGATAAGCAAATTATATATAGGAGGGGTCTCGCCCTATATCCGCTATAGGGCCGAGACCGCTATAGGGTCTCGGCCCTATAGCGGATATAGGGCGAGACCCCTCCTATATATAGGGTGAGACCACTCATGGACATAGGGCGAGACCCTCATGGATATCGTGCGACCTGTATGCGGAGGGACTTTCCTGACCTCATGTGAGTCCCCTGGATAGAGAGGGACTTTCCTGACCTCATGTGAGTCTAGGGCTGCAACTAACAATTATTTTAATAATCGATTAATCTGTCGATTATTTTTTCGATGAATCGGATAAAAAACAAAATCATTACTTTCCAACCCTTTATTCAAAAACAGAACTGACGTGCAAAAATCTTCAGAAAGTGCACAAACAGGTTGCTCCTTGAACATCCCTGAGCTGTTAAAGTAATAATAATAAAAATAATGGACTAACACAAACATACACATGTATGCTTTATATCTGCCAAATATATAGGCTTTTATTAAGTAGATAAATGGACGTTTTCCTGTCTATGTCAAGCTGAAGGCCTTCCAGCGTGATTGGCGCCTTTAGCCACCCATGTGGCTACAGTCGGCAATACATAATCACTTAGCGTTAAATGTAAACTACTTTTGCTGCCACTACAACAGTGTATGTATCAGGTGCAGTCGTGCGGGTGAAACCCACGTTTAACTTTTAAACACCAGTTAACGATCGTATTAGCGCGTCTTCCGTTAGCTACGCAGTTAGCACAAGCTAGCTTTAGCACGGGCCCAGTACAACACGTGGGTTCATGACGACAACGTGGTTGCTTCTGGAAGTTGCCGTGATCTATTCAAGCTCACTGGGTTTAAGGACAACGGATGCTTATGAATAAGGGCGGCATAAATGTGTATAATCTTTCGAATTTATGTTCACAAACGGGCGACTTTAACCGTTTTTATAGTCGGCACGTGGCCAACTGTAAACACACTTTTTTTCACGTTTTCTGTTGCGGTAACGTTGCCATTTGCTCGAAGGTGTCTTGTGTCGCTCCTTAACCCAACGTTTGTTTCGCCTCCCGCAGGTGCTGCTGCACGTGTTGTACGAGCACGCGTCGGGCTACGCGCTGTTCGTGGTCCGAGAGGTGGAGGAGATCGGCATGCTGCTGCCTCAGGTGGGTCTTTAGCGGGTCTGGAGTCCTCGTTGCTTGTTGTCATGGCGTCATGGCGCCGCGCTAACCGGTCACTGTTTCAGGTGGAGGCGAGCGTGCTGAGCCTCGCGAAGTTCAACAGCATGGTGAGCTTGGCTGCCTTCTTCCCCTTCAAGTCGGCCCAGGGTGCTCTGGAGAACATGAACGCCATTTCTGAAGGCAAGATGATTTTATTTGTACTCTTTGGCTATTTTGGCGTCCTCAGTTGTAATGATGTTCAATATCTGTCAATCCACTGAGTTACTGTGCTGACACTTTAAATGTAACCCTGAACAACTGAGGAACGTGTTTAAATATGCTAACCGCTTCTCACTTATTTTCAACCTTTATTTCTATTCAAGGGTTTTAATTGGATTTGCTGCAGAATCTGAGATTGCTTACTCAATATCTTAACTTGCAGGTGTGGTTCATGCTGACCTGAAATTATTCCTGGAGACCAATCTGCCCCTCTCTGGAAAGAAGAAAGCTACGTTGGGGGTTTCAGATGCCAAGATTGGTGCAGCTTTACAAGAAGAATTCAGCCTTTCCATCCAGACTGGAGGGGTGGTGGCAGAGATATCCAGAGGTGAGGAGCCCATCTGCCCCAGATGCGTTTTCCCTCTTTGCAAATGATTTCTTTTTTAAATATCAGAAGTTGTGAGCAAGTAGAGTTCAAATTGTCATAATGTGGCCTCTCGTGATGTAATCTTTTGACCCTGAAACTCATGAAGGTTCATACTGAAAATCTGAACTGCCACTGGTCACATGCTGCTATGCTGTGATTCATTAAATGCAGAAAAAAAACCATTGCCTGTCATCTTTCCCGTCAGGTGTGCGTCTACACTTCCACGCAGGGCCGGCTCTAGCCCTTTGGTTGCCCTAGGCGAGATTGAGTTTTGCGCCCCCCCCCCCCTCCCCCACACAATACTTTACATCACTGAAGAGACATACAGGTATATTAACTTAACTGCTTTACTTTGCATAGCAGTTTTTTACACACTTATAATTCTACTACTCTACATTGCAGTTCAACAATAAATGGTGCATGGACAACAAACACCAGAATAGTTTCAGAACATTTTCTTTTTTATTATTTTAAATAATTTATTACATACTCAAAGATTAAATTAACTCCATAAACTGTGCAAAACACTCTTAAGCACCTGTAAAGACATTTAAGCAAATTATGACCCTCTATACCCTAACTATACCTTCTACAAACAAAAGTGCTTTTATGGATACTGTACGTACCAATACAAAATTAAAAGATTGAAGTTCTTAGTAGTTATATCCCCATCTCAAATAATAGAAGATGAACAGTTGTTTCTGGCATTTCTAGTCACCTTCTAAATTGACACAGCATTAAAATTTGACTCGTCTGGACTTCCTAATGGCAAATTCGTTGATGGTATCATCAAATGATATTTTACTTGAGGCGGCAGTGTAGTTTCACTGGTGCCCTGAGTGCTTGATGTGGTCCTGGATGTCCCTTCACCTTCACCTGTATTCAAACAAATTGTATAGCCAGACAAGCGGTGTTTAATATAATAAATAATCATGAATGTGGTTGAACTTCCTTAAGAAAACAAGCTATTGTATTTAATACATGCTAACATGTTTCTATTGTACTTTAAAGTATGGATGTGGCTTGAATAAATACTATTAAATAGACTCACCTGATGCAGGCTGTGTGTTACCGGCCCCTTGAGTATTACTGGATGTCCCTTCTGCAGCTGTATTTAAACACAGAGTTCATCCATGCTGTTCGTTACACAATTGCATTTGGTCATTTCTATCATCCTACCACATAGTTGCATTGTACAAATACATTTTATCTGACCATGTAACTTGTAGTAGATAAATTACAATTACTGCCACCACTGCTACAAGGCTAAATAATGCTACTGATTACAATTAGTAGTATTAATGTGATGTGATTATGAAAGTAATAATTGATAATAATAACAACAATAACAAAAAAAGCAACAATAGTACTAGTTGTGTAGGCTACTTACAAAGTTCAGATGGAGGCGAATCAGGCGTCCTTTCTCCAGCAGGTGCCGGCCTCTGCAAAAATTGCCTGAGTGCATCTGGCCAATTTAAAACAAAAATAAAAAATAAAAACAAAACAAAACACATATACATTTTAGTATATTCCTGGGGAGAAACTGTACAGAATGGTGAACACCACCACTATCCCCAAAATGGTTACTGTGTGTGTATGCACCTGCTAGTTGTGAATTCACTAAACAGAACTTATGCCATTTATAATGAATGTAGACAGCAACTGTACTTTTCATAACTAGCATACGTTATCCAGATACTGGTCTTTTGACATGTACATCCATGTAGCTAGGTTATCAGTGAAGTTACGTTTGCTAGTAATAGCCTACGTAGCAAATTAGCAAAGTAACAGTCGCTAGCTAGCTATAGCTAGCCTAAGTGACAGCAATGAAACGTCCATTAGGTGATGCACAATACTAAATGTATTTCGTTTGACACCTTAATGGCTGAGATGAGAAGACTTACCTCTATACTTGACTTTCTTTTCCTCTTCATCCTTTTTTCGTTTTCGTCCCTGTGCTCCAGATGGTTTAGACCGCTTCATTTTTGCAAATGTCACGTAGCTGACACGCCCACCCCACGCAGGCAGTGTGCAGGAGCCCTCACGTACCTAACGTAACTAACGTAACGTAACGTAATTTAACGCAACCGCCCCAAATTAGGAAATTATCGACAATAACTATCAATTCAATCTAAAAATCAGGTTGACAAGTAAACGTGTGGCTGAAGGGGCGCCCTAGGATGATCATGATTAATAACCACGTTTTAATGTGCTTGTTATTCTAACTATGATTAATGGGAAGTAGGTCTAGGGGCGACACTAGAGGGCGCCCCCAACCCATTTGTCGCCCTAGGCAGTTGCCTAGTTTGCCTATAGGAATCGCCGGCCTTGCTTGTGTGCATTTGTAACATTGCTCTCAAGCTTCTCAGGGTCTATGGACGACAGCGGGTCATTGAGCCAGCTCTCATGCCAACGAAGCCAATCGGAGGTGGTGGTCCACAGATCTTTAAAAGGCTGGAAGTCCTTGACAAGCTTCTGCAGCCGATCATACTGTAATACACATTTATGTTTCATTGTGAGAAAATGTATGACAAATACCTGATGCACAATAGGTATTCACATCTATCTATACTAGTTGTAAGTTGCTATATATTACACTAACTACCAAAATGACAATAACTATCAATTCAATCTAAAAATCAGGTTGACAAGTAAACGTGTGGCTGAAGGGGCGCCCTAGGATGATCATGATTAATAACCATGTTTTAATGTGCTTGTTATTCTAACTATGATTAATGGGAAGTAGGTCTATGGGCGACACTAGAGGGCGCCCCCAACCCATTTGTCGCCCTAGGCAGTTGCCTAGTTCGCCTATAGGAATCGCCGGCCCTGCTTCCACGCCCTAGTGAAGGGGCTGACTGGCCTGGCTGCCTCCAAGGCACAGCTGGGTTTGGGCCACAGCTACTCCAGAGCTAAAGTAAAGTTCAATGTCAACAGAGTTGACAACATGATCATCCAGTCCATTGCTCTGTTGGATCAGCTGGACAAAGACATCAACACTTTCTCCATGTGTGTCCGGTAAGGTTCCCTCATCCACTCATCCCTCGTGCACAAGAAATGCCTCCAAGCCTTTCAGGGTGTTGGCGTTTACAGTCAACATCAGTTGGCATGTCAAGTTCTGGAATTACAGTCCCAGGTGGCATGATGGGTGTTTCTTTTCTATCAACTACTATCTTTTATTACTTTTTGGCTATATTGGCGTCCTCAGTTGTAATGATGTTCAAATATCTGTCAATCCACTGAGTTACTGTGCTGACACTTTAAATGTAACCCTGAACAACTGAGGAACGTGTTTAAATATGCTAACCACTTCTCACTTTTATATATATATTTTTAATCAAATGTTAGTCAATAGTATTAGTAATATTCCCTCTGCACACTATAGTTGGCAAACCTGATGATGCCTACGACCAGTCATTGTAGGTTTCAAATGGATTTTCTGCCGAATCTGAGCTTGATAAACTCATCAATCAGTGTTTTCCCTTTTCTAACAATCACTGTCTTGTGTCTGCAGTGAATGGTATGGCTACCACTTCCCAGAGCTGGTCAAGATCGTGTCGGACAACTTCATGTACTGCCGCATGGCTCAGCTCATTGGCAACAGGAAAGAGTTGTCAGAAGAGAGTTTGCCAAGTCTAGAGGAGGTGATGATGGACGCCGCCAAGGCTCAGGCAATTCTGGAGGCTTCCCGTTCTTCCGTGGGTCAGCAAATGATCTTTTTCATTCTTTATACATTAATACATAAATGTAAGGTTTTTGTACTACTTGGCACCTGCTTAACATTTTTAAATAAGATTTATAATGCCATGCCCCCTATTTGCCCACTCTGGACCAATAATTGTCCTTGGTGACCAACACAGGGGGGCAGAGTACTTATCACTCTCATAAACCTGTGGTGAAGGCACAAATCCTCACTTCGGATCCTGTCGGGAGGAACAAGCATGCTTAAGATTATCAGTGTGACTTAGTTGCACAGTTGGTTAGTTGCACATGTAGTATCCCTCTCAACGACCAGGTATGGACATCTCTCCCATTGACCTGATCAACATAGAGAGATTCTCCACTCGTGTAGTGTCTCTGGCCAGCTATCGGCTGGAGTTGCAGGAGTACCTGCGTTCCAAGATGAGCCAAGTGGCTCCAAATCTAGCAACCTTAATTGGCGATGTGGTAAGTGAAAGTTCAAGAGGTGGTTTTTATGTTCCAGTTACTGCAGGACCAATGATATTATACCAAAATATGTCAATCCCCTGATAAAAAATATATCTGCTGCTGAGCCTTACTTAAAAATAAAGTCCATTCTTGAATGGTAGTTCTGCATTTGGCAGTGAGATGAACTCTTTCCTTTTTTCTTTCTAGGTGGGAGCTCGTCTGATCTCCCATGCCGGCAGTCTAACCAACCTGGCCAAGTACCCGGCCTCCACAGTCCAGATCCCGGGAGCAGAGAAGGCCCTGTTCAGGTACTGGGGCACCCCCTCCCTGCTGGGGAAAGAGGTGGCTGCAGTGATGGCAGGGCTGGGCAGGAGCAGAGCTGGGTGACTGGAGACCAAGTCTCCTCTGGGGTGATCCCACTCGCTCCAATGCACCTCCCACAGTCTGAGCAGCCACTCACAGCACTGAGGTAGAACATCTCAACTAGTTAGTCTGGATGCTTAGCAAAAGTACAGTTTAAGGAACACTGCACAGCAATAAACATCACTAAATGCATGCTAAAAGCTTGTTGGGCAAATAGATTTCAGATTGGTAATGAACCATTTCAGAAGTAGCTATAATGTATGGCTTATCTGTATTTGCATGCACTAGAGTTGTGCTTGCTTAACATAAGTCCTTTAGTTTTGTGAATGTCCAAATCAGAAACCTGGTGTACTTTTTGCTTGGATGTTAAGCACCTCATCAAAGTGGCCTGGAACTTCAACTAGTTTCTCCACAAGGGGGTGCTGGTGAGTCTTTGTTAAAACGGGTACAGATTGAGTTTGGATAGGGTGTGCTGGCATACGTAAAAATGATGCCTATGCCACTTAAATATCAGTGGTGCAGATGAAACACTTGGCTCCGTGCCCTTTAGATAACATTATACTTGTATATGTTTTACTTAAAAGCTGTATTGACGTCCTCTGTTGTAATGATGTTCAAATATCTGTCAATCCACTGAGTTCCTGTGCTGACACTTTAATGTAACCCTGAACAACTGAGGAACGTTTGAATATGCTCACCACTTTTCACATTCCATTTTTTACAAAATAGTCTAAAGCAGGGGTGTCAAACTCATGTTCACCGCGGGCCACATCAGCATCATGGTCGCCCTCAAAGGGCCGGTTGTAACTGTAACACTGTATAAATTTAACTACTACCGAACATATTGTTAAATAACTGTCTTTGTATTGTTTATTCAAGTGTAACAATATTGTACATGCATTTATATATATATTATATATATATATATATATATATATATATATATATATATATATATATATATATATATAAACCCACATTACTCTATCAAAGATCAAACTTAAAACAGAAGAAAATAACAAAGACAAAGATCAAACAATCGTTGTTATATTAACTTTGTTCAAAGCTTTTTTTTGTCACAGTTGAGAAGGACATAACTAGCCAATAAGAACATGCATGTGGTCTGGGGCAGTGGTTCTACTGGTCTGGCTGCACCATCACCCCTGAATGAACCGAGATCCAAAGCAAGGAACATGTTTAACTTCTCAAATGGATTTAATGAAAAGATGGTGCAGTTTGAGCCTGAAATGGTACAGAATCTCACATGCCAACACAAAAAAACTAGTTTGAAATATTCCCTTTTACACTCAATTAAAAACCCAAAAGTGCATCTTAAGGAAACAAAGTAATACAACACACATAATCATTTTATAACTTCAGCCTTTTTTAACGGACTCAGCAGCGCTTTCATGCACAAACATAAAAAAAGGTCGGGAATGAAGTGAACTATCACAAATAGTCCGGTGTGTAAACTCATGCAAGTAAAGTGTGTTGTGAATGCAGCACTGAGGAGTGTGAATAGACGCACTCTACTGCATTCAAAATTCCCTTCAAAATAAAAGCACAATATTTTTATATTGCCCATGCAAAGGTCCGCAACCCACTGAAAACGGGTCCGCGACGAACCGGAAACGGATCCGCGACAGACTGAAAACGGGTCCACGGTGGTGATCATGCCTTCCAAGCCGTCGCGGGCCACATAAAATGACGTGGCGGGCCACATCTGGCCCGCGGGCCTTGAGTTTGACACATGTGGTCTAAAGGTTAATTAGCCACAAGAAAATGCTCTTTGGACAGTCAATTAGTTATAACAAATAAAGTTGGGCTCTCTCCTGAATAGTCTTACTTTCTCCACGTGGGAGCTGGACAGTACTTAAAACTGGTTCAGGACTTGCATTTGGACCCGACATGCTGGCATATGTAAACACTTCGCTTAAAATATCAGAGCTCATAATTTCCCAACGCTTGGCTTTGTGCCCGTTTGTTAACATTTAACTGTTAAACTGTTGCTCCTATATCTAAAGTCAGCTGTATTTCCCACAGAGCCCTAAAGACTAAGGGCAACACCCCCAAGTATGGGCTCATCTTCCACTCCACCTTCATTGGCCGCGCTGCAGCCAAGAACAAAGGCCGCATTTCCAGATATCTGGCAAACAAGTGCACCATCGCCTCCCGCATTGACTGTTTCTCTGGTGAGTGAGACCTGGTGGGTCACAGTAGCTATACATGCCATGTGGCACTTGCAATGATGTTTCTTTTCTCCTTCAGTATTCATCCTTCGGGTTGATGGTGATAAGCAAATTTCTGAGCAAAGCCACATGTGGCTTTAAATTAGTCACCCACTGCTTTAGTATTTAATTTGAATTTTTCTTCCAGATGTACCCACAAGTGTATATGGTGACAAGCTGCGTGAACAGGTGGAAGAGCACCTGTCTTTCTATGAAACTGGTGACGTGCCACGGAAGAATGTGGATGTCATGAAAGAAGCTGTTAAAGAGGTGAGCTCAGAAAATGACACAGCATGTGAGGATCAACAGTCAAAGTGAATTTGTTGCACTTAATTAACTGTTCCTATAAAAGCTCAGTGTCTGTCAATGTTGTGAATGATGACGCATCTCGTCCTGAATTCACTGAGGGTACAAAATGATTTAATGAGCCTGACTCAGCATTGCGACCCTTGAGACATATGTGGTTTAGCCTGGTTAAAAATGAATTTATATATACATTTTTTTTCGTTCTTAGGCTACTGATGTTGCAACTGAGGTCAAGCGAAAACTGGCAAAGAAGGAAAAGAAACGCAAGAAGCGGGAAAAGAAGCTGCAGGATGAAAATGGCGACGCCCACAGTGATCCTGAGGTAAGCGTGACCTGAAGAGTCTAGCTGCGTGTTTAGATTTGAGATCTGACCCCACATGGTCCTGTCTCAGTGTACGACATGCTATATCAGCTTGACTCCGAACCATTGGCTGGTCCCAAACAATGGACTTGATCACTGAAGTGAGTCAGACATTGAAGACACTTTTATGTGTATGTTATATTTCCAGCTAGCTTGGACATTCTAAACAATATAACTGTTTGCTTACCTTTCTCTACTTTCTTGCAGAAAGTTCGTGCCCTTTAGATAACATTATACTAGTATATGTTTTACTTAAAAGCTGTATTGACGTCCTCTGTTGTAATGATGTTCAAATATCTGTCAATCCACTGAGTTCCTGTGCTGACACTTTAATGTAACCCTGAACAACTGAGGAACGTTTGAATATGCTCACCACTTTTCACATTTCATTTCTTACAAAATAGTCTAAAGCAGGGGTGTCAAACTCATTTTCACCGCGGGCCACATCAGCATCATGGTCGCCCTCAAAGGGCCGGTTGTAACTGTAACACTGTATAAATTTAACTACTACCGAACATATTGTTAAATAACTGTCTTTGTATTGTTTATTCAAGTGTAACAATATTGTACATGCATTTATATATATATTTTATATATATATATAAACCCACATTACTCTATCAAAGATCAAACTTAAAACAGAAGAAAATAACAAAGACAAAGATCAAACAATCGTTGTTATATTAACTTTGTTCAAAGCTTTTTTTTGTCACAGTTGAGAAGGACATAACTAGCCAATAAGAACATGCATGTGGTCTGGGGCAGTGGTTCTACTGGTCTGGCTGCACCATCACCCCTGAATGAACCGAGATCCAAAGCAAGGAACATGTTTAACTTCTCAAATGGATTTAATGAAAAGATGGTGCAGTTTGAGCCTGAAATGGTACAGAATCTCACATGCCAACACAAAAAAACTAGTTTGAAATATTCCCTTTTACACTCAATTAAAAACCCAAAAGTGCATCTTAAGGACACAAAGTAATACAACACACATAATCATTTTATAACTTCAGCCTTTTTTAACGGACTCAGCAGCGCTTTCATGCACAAACATAAAAAAAGGTCGGGAATGAAGTGAACTATCACAAATAGTCCGGTGTGTAAACTCATGCAAGTAAAGTGTGTTGTGAATGCAGCACTGAGGAGTGTGAATAGACGCACTCTACTGCATTCAAAATTCCCTTCAAAATAAAAGCACAATATTTTTATATTTCCCATGCAAAGGTCCGCAACCCACTGACAACGGGTCCGCGACGAACCGGAAACGGATCCGCGACAGACTGAAAACGGGTCCACGGTGGTGATCATGCCTTCCAAGCCGTCGCGGGCCACATAAAATGACGTGGCGGGCCACATCTGGCCCGCGGGCCTTGAGTTTGACACATGTGGTCTAAAGGTTAATTAGCCACAAGAAAATGCTCTTTGGACAGTCAATTAGTTATAACAAATAAAGTTGGGCTCTGTCCTGAATAGTCTTACTTTCTCCACTTGGGAGCTGGACAGTACTTAAAACTGGTTCAGGACTTGCATTTGGACCCGACATGCTGGCATATGTACACACTTCGCTTAAAATATCAGAGCTGATAATTTCCCAACGCTTGGCTTTGTGCCCGTTTGTTAACATTTAACTGTTAAACTGTTGCTCCTATATCTAAAGTCAGCTGTATTTCCCACAGAGCCCTAAAGACTAAGGGCAACACCCCCAAGTATGGGCTCATCTTCCACTCCACCTTCATTGGCCGTGCTGCAGCCAAGAACAAAGGCCGCATTTCCAGATATCTGGCAAACAAGTGCACCATCGCCTCCCGCATTGACTGTTTCTCTGGTGAGTGAGACCTGGTGGGTCACAGTAGCTATACATGCCATGTGGCACTTGCAATGATGTTTTTTTTCCTTTTTCCTTTCTTTTCTCCTTCAGTATTCATCCCTCGGGTTGCTGGTGATAAGCAAATTATATATAGGAGGGGTCTCGCCCTATATCCGCTATAGGGCCGAGACCGCTATAGGGTCTCGGCCCTATAGCGGATATAGGGCGAGACCCCTCCTATATATAGGGTGAGACCACTCATGGACATAGGGCGAGACCCTCATGGATATCGTGCGACCTGTATGCGGAGGGACTTTCCTGACCTCATGTGAGTCCCCTGGATAGAGAGGGACTTTCCTGACCTCATGTGAGTCTAGGGCTGCAACTAACAATTATTTTAATAATCGATTAATCTGTCGATTATTTTTTCGATGAATCGGATAAAAAACAAAATCATTACTTTCCAACCCTTTATTCAAAAACAGAACTGACGTGCAAAAATCTTCAGAAAGTGCACAAACAGGTTGCTCCTTGAACATCCCTGAGCTGTTAAAGTAATAATAATAAAAATAATGGACTAACACAAACATACACATGTATGCTTTATATCTGCCAAATATATAGGCTTTTATTAAGTAGATAAATGGACGTTTTCCTGTCTATGTCAAGCTGAAGGCCTTCCAGCGTGATTGGCGCCTTTAGCCACCCATGTGGCTACAGTCGGCAATACATAATCACTTAGCGTTAAATGTAAACTACTTTTGCTGCCACTACAACAGTGTATGTATCAGGTGCAGTCGTGCGGGTGAAACCCACGTTTAACTTTTAAACACCAGTTAACGATCGTATTAGCGCGTCTTCCGTTAGCTACGCAGTTAGCACAAGCTAGCTTTAGCACGGGCCCAGTACAACACGTGGGTTCATGACGACAACGTGGTTGCTTCTGGAAGTTGCCGTGATCTATTCAAGCTCACTGGGTTTAAGGACAACGGATGCTTATGAATAAGGGCGGCATAAATGTGTATAATCTTTCGAATTTATGTTCACAAACGGGCGACTTTAACCGTTTTTATAGTCGGCACGTGGCCAACTGTAAACACACTTTTTTTCACGTTTTCTGTTGCGGTAACGTTGCCATTTGCTCGAAGGTGTCTTGTGTCGCTCCTTAACCCAACGTTTGTTTCGCCTCCCGCAGGTGCTGCTGCACGTGTTGTACGAGCACGCGTCGGGCTACGCGCTGTTCGTGGTCCGAGAGGTGGAGGAGATCGGCATGCTGCTGCCTCAGGTGGGTCTTTAGCGGGTCTGGAGTCCTCGTTGCTTGTTGTCATGGCGTCATGGCGCCGCGCTAACCGGTCACTGTTTCAGGTGGAGGCGAGCGTGCTGAGCCTCGCGAAGTTCAACAGCATGGTGAGCTTGGCTGCCTTCTTCCCCTTCAAGTCGGCCCAGGGTGCTCTGGAGAACATGAACGCCATTTCTGAAGGCAAGATGATTTTATTTGTACTCTTTGGCTATTTTGGCGTCCTCAGTTGTAATGATGTTCAATATCTGTCAATCCACTGAGTTACTGTGCTGACACTTTAAATGTAACCCTGAACAACTGAGGAACGTGTTTAAATATGCTAACCGCTTCTCACTTATTTTCAACCTTTATTTCTATTCAAGGGTTTTAATTGGATTTGCTGCAGAATCTGAGATTGCTTACTCAATATCTTAACTTGCAGGTGTGGTTCATGCTGACCTGAAATTATTCCTGGAGACCAATCTGCCCCTCTCTGGAAAGAAGAAAGCTACGTTGGGGGTTTCAGATGCCAAGATTGGTGCAGCTTTACAAGAAGAATTCAGCCTTTCCATCCAGACTGGAGGGGTGGTGGCAGAGATATCCAGAGGTGAGGAGCCCATCTGCCCCAGATGCGTTTTCCCTCTTTGCAAATGATTTCTTTTTTAAATATCAGAAGTTGTGAGCAAGTAGAGTTCAAATTGTCATAATGTGGCCTCTCGTGATGTAATCTTTTGACCCTGAAACTCATGAAGGTTCATACTGAAAATCTGAACTGCCACTGGTCACATGCTGCTATGCTGTGATTCATTAAATGCAGAAAAAAAACCATTGCCTGTCATCTTTCCCGTCAGGTGTGCGTCTACACTTCCACGCAGGGCCGGCTCTAGCCGTTTGGTTGCCCTGGGCGAGATTGAGTTTTGCGCCCCCCCCCCCTCCCCCACACAATACTTTACATCACTGAAGAGACATACAGGTATATTAACTTAACTGCTTTACTTTGCATAGCAGTTTTTTACACACTTATAATTCTACTACTCTACATTGCAGTTCAACAATAAATGGTGCATGGACAACAAACACCAGAATAGTTTCAGAACATTTTCTTTTTTATTATTTTAAATAATTTATTACATACTCAAAGATTAAATTAACTCCATAAACTGTGCAAAACACTCTTAAGCACCTGTAAAGACATTTAAGCAAATTATGACCCTCTATACCCTAACTATACCTTCTACAAACAAAAGTGCTTTTATGGATACTGTACGTACCAATACAAAATTAAAAGATTGAAGTTCTTAGTAGTTATATCCCCATCTCAAATAATAGAAGATGAACAGTTGTTTCTGGCATTTCTAGTCACCTTCTAAATTGACACAGCATTAAAATTTGACTCGTCTGGACTTCCTAATGGCAAATTCGTTGATGGTATCATCAAATGATATTTTACTTGAGGCGGCAGTGTAGTTTCACTGGTGCCCTGAGTGCTTGATGTGGTCCTGGATGTCCCTTCACCTTCACCTGTATTCAAACAAATTGTATAGCCAGACAAGCGGTGTTTAATATAATAAATAATCATGAATGTGGTTGAACTTCCTTAAGAAAACAAGCTATTGTATTTAATACATGCTAACATGTTTCTATTGTACTTTAAAGTATGGATGTGGCTTGAATAAATACTATTAAATAGACTCACCTGATGCAGGCTGTGTGTTACCGGCCCCTTGAGTATTACTGGATGTCCCTTCTGCAGCTGTATTTAAACACAGAGTTCATCCATGCTGTTCGTTACACAATTGCATTTGGTCATTTCTATCATCCTACCACATAGTTGCATTGTACAAATACATTTTATCTGACCATGTAACTTGTAGTAGATAAATTACAATTACTGCCACCACTGCTACAAGGCTAAATAATGCTACTGATTACAATTAGTAGTATTAATGTGATGTGATTATGAAAGTAATAATTGATAATAATAACAACAATAACAAAAAAAGCAACAATAGTACTAGTTGTGTAGGCTACTTACAAAGTTCAGATGGAAGCGAATCAGGCGTCCTTTCTCCAGCAGGTGCCGGCCTCTGCAAAAATTGCCTGAGTGCATCTGGCCAATTTAAAACAAAAATAAAAAATAAAAACAAAACAAAACACATATACATTTTAGTATATTCCTGGGGAGAAACTGTACAGAATGGTGAACACCACCACTATCCCCAAAATGGTTACTGTGTGTGTATGCACCTGCTAGTTGTGAATTCACTAAACAGAACTTATGCCATTTATAATGAATGTAGACAGCAACTGTACTTTTCATAACTAGCATACGTTATCCAGATACTGGTCTTTTGACATGTACATCCATGTAGCTAGGTTATCAGTGAAGTTACGTTTGCTAGTAATAGCCTACGTAGCAAATTAGCAAAGTAACAGTCGCTAGCTAGCTATAGCTAGCCTAAGTGACAGCAATGAAACGTCCATTAGGTGATGCACAATACTAAATGTATTTCGTTTGACACCTTAATGGCTGAGATGAGAAGACTTACCTCTATACTTGACTTTCTTTTCCTCTTCTTCCTTTTTTCGTTTTCGTCCCTGTGCTCCAGATGGTTTAGACCGCTTCATTTTTGCAAATGTCACGTAGCTGACACGCCCACCCCACGCAGGCAGTGTGCAGGAGCCCTCACGTACCTAACGTAACTAACGTAACGTAACGTAATTTAACGCAACCGCCCCAAATTAGGAAATTATCGACAATAACTATCAATTCAATCTAAAAATCAGGTTGACAAGTAAACGTGTGGCTGAAGGGGCGCCCTAGGATGATCATGATTAATAACCATGTTTTAATGTGCTTGTTATTCTAACTATGATTAATGGGAAGTAGGTCTATGGGCGACACTAGAGGGCGCCCCCAACCCATTTGTCGCCCTAGGCAGTTGCCTAGTTCGCCTATAGGAATCGCCGGCCTTGCTTGTGGGCATTTGTAACATTGCTCTCAAGCTTCTCAGGGTCTATGGACGACAGCGGGTCATTGAGCCAGCTCTCATGCCAACGAAGCCAATCGGAGGTGGTGGTCCACAGATCTTTAAAAGGCTGGAAGTCCTTGACAAGCTTCTGCAGCCGATCATACTGTAATACACATTTATGTTTCATTGTGAGAAAATGTATGACAAATACCTGATGCACAATAGGTATTCACATCTATCAATACTAGTTGTAAGTTGCTATATATTACACTAACTACCAAAATGAATATACATAAACATATATATTCACGTATACATATATACATGATTCGATGGATTCTCTTTTACTTACATTAGTGGCAGGAAGACCTAACAGTCGCTCTCTGGTGTTGTAGGTTTGAGCCAACATCTGACACTCCTTCAATTGCTTGCTTACATGCCTCACCTCATTGGCCACCTCATGGGCATGAGTCATGTCTGTATGACCCGCAAACCCAGCAACCAGCATCTATAAACACAGTTGTGGTGAGTTAGAACCAAATATTATCAACTCACTTTGACTTAACTCAAACATTTTTACATTAAGACATGTATACTTTATAACCGCGGTTATAAAGTAGATGCATGGATTCCATTAGTGTAGGTATTTTGAGGTGCAGTGTTAATGTACACATGCTGCCCCAGTGGCTCAACCCCTCCAACTGTTCCCAGGTCTGTTTGAGGTCAGAGTGGCCGAGTATCTGGATTCTTACCCTGTGTGAACAAATTTCTCAAAGGACTGGGTAAGCGTTTCTCCATCATCAAACCTTCACTTGTGCAATATTCTTTTACAACAGCTAATTGCTTATTTTTCTTTCTTATTTTTTATGTTTATTAGGAAACAAGATGAAGCTCCTACAACTGAAATGAAAACAGACCGACATAGTGTAGCTTTTAAATGAAAGAACAGAAACACTTGCTGGGGCTGGAATCGAATGTTGGCAAGAGTCTCGTCCCTGGACGTGAATGGGACAGGTCAGCGTTTTGGTGTGAGAGGACCAGGTTTATTTTAGAGCCACGTACGCACGTCTGAGAGCAGCGCACTTTTTAAACAAACGAAGACTGGAAAGGCCATGTCTCTTTTAGAATGGTTTCATGAAACCTTGGGGGCTGAGGCCATGTCTCTTTGGAGAAACTACAAAAAACAACTAAACATTCCAGCTCCTCAGTTATCAGCCTGAACATGCAGCGTGTTCTATTTACTTTATTGTTCTTTATGTAGACGGGCTGAATCTATGGGAGAAAACAATACGTTTTAAGTAAATGTTCAATTTCAATCTTGTAAGTACTTTCCAACTAAAACTGATCCGTGCAGTTCCAACCTGACGCCTGTTTCTTTTATGCGTGGCATTCCCTTCCGCACAAACTGTACACAAACCTTTTGTTTACTGCGTTTTTGTTTGTTTGCATTTCAGATCAAGGTTTGTTAACTCTGATCAGAACATTTCAAAGTGTTCAGACTGCAGGTCAAACCTCATAAATCAAAATGAGTATTAACATTTACACACAGGAAATAGATCTGTTTTTTTCTCATCCTTGACTTTCTCCTTTTTAACTGGAGTTGTAAATATGTTTTTTATTTCAATTTGCACAATGTTGAGAACCAGTGTACAGTATTTGGAATATTTTTGTATAAAAGCATGTGTCCTGAATGGAATAAATGGGTTCCCAAAGACAGCATTGAATGAGTGACTATACTGCTGTACATTAAAATGCTTTGAAAACTGGGTTGTACTCTAAACACACTTGTGATTAAGCACTTGTGTAGGAGGCCATACGTACGGTGGCCCTGAGAGCTCAACAACTGCACATTAGGAAACTGCAAATAGACGACGCGCAAGCAAAGTGAAACACATCATCACCAATTTGACAACGCATGCAGATGATAGAAAAACAACTAAAAAAAGACCAAATACGGAAACGCACTGCAAGTCACGAAGACAATGCGGAAATGTTTCCAGGTGACAATAACGGATCTCTCCGCCATCCATGAAGTGGGCCTGATGGCGGCGCACGAAGACAGTGGACAAGTCCGAGAGCCTCGGTTCTGATACCTTCATCTTCCCGTCGGCTTCAGAACTGGAGTCCAGGGATGGTGCGTGCAGCGGACCTCCAAACCCGAAAGCCAGAATGAACCTGCACGAGGCCTGTGGGAGAGCGGCTGCAAAGCCGGGTGCTGGGTGGCCTGAAGTCCTCCCCGAGACCAGGCTTCCAAAAGCGATCGCGATGATCCTTTTCCTTTAGTTGGAGCTGTGTAACTCTGTGGGCTCGCTGACTCTCAGACATTTCTTATTAAATGCTCCTTTGACATAAACTGATTTATTGATTATTTTACAATTGGCTCTCATCTCATTAGGCTGTGAGCCTGTAAGACATTTAAATCCAGGAGTGCAAAATATGAAATAAATACTCACAATTGCACATAATGTGTTCCACACGTGCTGCAGCTTCAGAAATGATGCCAAGATGTTCATTATAATAATAATAATCATGATAATCATGATGAAATAGACATTTTGTATGTGTACAAGATTGAACTATCCCTCAGCTTCTTTCGCTTTCTCAACAAGACCTTTTGAAATGTGATCAGTTAGAGCATTGAAAGGAGTTTTAATGTCAGTCGAATGCAGTTTAAATGGCGTGGTGTGTGTAAGCAGTGAAAGTCGTTGAATTGTTAGGTGACGTTGAAGTTAAGGGATGCTGAGGAGTTAAAAAGATCCACAGATTATTTTGAATAAAAATAACTCATCACTTTTTTTATATATAAAACATTACGAATTTAGGGTGATTTAGCCTTTCACTCCTTCTTTGTCAGAGGTGTTGTTTTCCAAATATTTTATATGGACCTGTATAGCACTTTTCTTCAGTTCGTCTTCAGACCCCACTCAAAGAACTTACACAGTACTTGTCATCATTCACCCATTCATACACTGATGGGGCCCCTCAGGAACAGCTAACGTTCATACACCGTAGGCACAGCTAGGACACAGCAACATGGGCTGCTGGAGCTGGGGATTGAACCGGCGATCCTCTGATTGAAGGACTCACCACTGAGCCACAGTTGTTGTATTTATTGTAGTTTAAGTGATTATTGATGGTCTCTATCTCTGTGCTTGGTAATTGAAATTCACTGTTTTGATTGGATTTACACTGTTGTGTAAGGAAACAGTGCTCTGTGTTCCGTCCTGGCTCATACTGACTATTAATGTACAGGATATTATTTTGTTTTAATCTAACAAACTATAGCTTGATAATGAGTATTTCTGATTCAGATACAGGTTCTGAATATACTATAGTGAAATGTAGGTGTTATATTTGTTATGACAAATACATTCAACTCATGTCCGACATTGATCATGTCAACAATTTGAAACACTAAGTAATAACTGTACTCTGCAAAACACACTATAGAAGGGTTGTTCAGGACAAAAGTACAGTGTGCAACCATTGCAGCATGTTTCTTTCCAGGGGTTTCACTTCCATATCACTCATTTCATTTGAATCATGTAAAGAGGGAGATTGTCCCCCTCATTATACATGTTATACCTCTCTAAAGCATGTCCAGAGGATCCATTGACACGACTAAAGCCCGGCAAAGAAGCACATCAGTGCCACAGTGATAGTAGATGGATAGTGAATAGTGGGCTCATCTGTACATAACTAAAATCACTTCAATTTTGTAAAATTGTTAATTCATTAATGTATTGTAATAATGAATGAATAATGCCCGGCTGCTGTTTGTTTACATTAATATGACTTGTGCAACCCTGATTCTTGACTTCCTCCATTGAACATCCATGTATGTATCACAGCCTGACATCCATGATGAATGTGTACAGGTCCATTTACTGTCACTTGTAAAAATGAGTTGATGAATGTGGATATTTTACAGGCATACGTGTTAATAAACTGGCCCATGTACAACCTGCCCTGCATGTGTGGGCTCAGATCTCTCCGTCTGATCTGTGTGACACTGTACGTCTGACTGTGAAAAAGGAGTTAGTTTCTCTTAGTTGTTGCATCAGACTGTAACCCAGATGTTTAGCGGTGGACCCCTGACCTCTGACCTGGTTTCCACAGAAATAGAGACACTCTTTGGAGGATGCTTCTTGTCTCACGAGAATCGACCCGGTACAATTATAAACCCCACAATGCCGAGCTGTGTCTGTGGCTCTTTCTTTTGTTCATCAAAACAGTGACATGCAATATTTTACAGACGAGACTATATGTGCACGACTTCATCTAATGTGCACACTGCACTCGTCACTCTTCACTGCCACTCAAATCAACTGAGCTACTGCACACCGACACACATGTTGTGTGAAGAGAAATAGAGTTTCATGTGTAGAATTAATTTGTGGTTTATAGACAGTACACAGATCTCACAATACATTTACAGACGTATGTATTATCATTCTTATTAGTGGTAATGGTGGCTTACCGCACAAAATATAATAAGAGAAAACAAACTGTGATAATGAGGTCATCTTGTGGATAAGTGCGGACCCTTTTTACATTTAGACATTTGGACGTTACTCATTTCATGAATCTCCATGTAATGTGCATTCAGTAACTGACCACATTTCAAAGTAATCTGAGCCAGCCCTCTTTATTAACACGCTACCTGTCGCCTGAAATGAACCCCAGCACGTTGCGCAGCCTCCGGAGTGGCCAGCAGGGGGCGACAGCGGACTGTCTGTAATACTTACACACTATTGAATGAGTGTCACGTTCACCGGAACTTTCATCTCAGAATTTAATTTTGATATCGTGCAATGACTCAAATGTTTCATTGATCTATTCGGGCCAACAGTATGTAGCTGAACATACTCTTTGAGCTTGACCTCTGATTGATGCAAAGACATAAAAACACAAATGTACCTTCTTATTTTCAATGTATTTCTTTATTTTGTTATGCCTCTCCAGTGTTGGTTGGTTACATCTGATCATTTTTTAAATAAGCTACAGCAGTGTTATGAACATGGTAATAATGATATTAATTAATTAAGTTCCCACATTGTTTCCCCCTCATATAATAGCGTCACATCTTGTTCCCTTGCACCTACATGTATGTATCCTTACCTTCTGTTCTGCTACACAATCAGCAAATATTACAGTTGTTTGAATTTATTTTAATAAAAATGAATTAACTGCACGCTGCATTTTATTTGTAAATGGAAATCAAAAAGATATGAACTTAGTAAATAAAGTGTCATACATTTAATTATATCACAAATATTATGATATTGTTTCTAATATAAAGACATATCTAGAAGAACATTGAACATGTATTTAATTGTGCTACTCAGTAAATTAACAGTTAATACATACAGTTTACATGAACATACTGTATTCTATGTGACAAATTAAATACTTTAAAGCATTCAGAATGATTATTCCTTGTTCAGCCTGAACCGTCAGTCTCCTTCTTGATTTCTGTGCAGATGAAACAGCTGCTGGCAGCTTCCTGTGTGTGTGAGGAGCTTCCTGAACCCAGCAGCACAGAAGAAGCAGGTGGAGACAAACTACGTCCTCTGTGCTGCTGGGGACGGGACGCTCCTCGTCCTCTGGCTGGTGGGTGGGGTGGGTGGCGTCGGGGTGGAGGGGCATGGTTGGCGTTCACCCTCAGCTGCCCCAAGAGTGAGACCAGAGGAGTCCTGCCCTGTGAGACACAAACACAAGAGATGAATACTTTTGAACTCAGCTACACACATTTTACACTGTTGTGTTGAATCTGGCCTCCAATGATGGAATCCTATTACTAATACTTCTGAAGTCTTGGAGAGGGATTACTTACTCAGCCCACTGAAAGGAAGGCGACCACCGCTCTCCATCTGGTCCTGTGGTCCTCCATCCTTCTCATCTGGTCCTGTGGTCCTCCATCCTTCTCATCTGGTCCTGTGGTCCTCCATCCTTCTCATCTGGTCCTGTGGTCCTTCATCCTTCTCATCCGGTCCTGTGGTCCTTCATCCTTCTCATCTGCTCCGTCTTCAAGGAGACCCTGGATGTTGCTTCCTGTACCATCGATACCTGAGTAAAAGAGACTTGGAGACTTTTCTTAAAGTTAGTAGTTTTTACCGCACATCTGTCAGGTTCAGCCACCTTCACCTAACTATTAATATAAACAGAGAGAGAATGAAATTAACAGTCTTTCAATAACTGTTGAGTGACACTTTCAGGGGACTCCTGTTAATGTTGTTATTAAGTGTTGTTCTTTATAAAGAAAAATACACAACAAAATAACAACCATTCACAGTTTCACCAATTTAATGCCGAGAATACAAACACAGCTCCAACTGCAGTCGTACAGAGACCGGATGGCCGTTGCAACGGGTCCAGCTCCCCATACTCCGTCAGCAACCCCCACAAAAACCCCAGAGGGACCCGGTCGAAAGCCTTCCCCAAGTCCATTACACACATGTAGACTGGTTGGGGAAACTCCCAGAACCCCTGCAGTAGTCTTGCGAGGGTAAAGAGCTGGTCCATTGTTTCACGACTGGGACAGAATCCGCACTGCTCCTCTTCAATCTGAGGTTCGACAAACGGTCGGAGCCTCCGTTCCAGCACCCTGGCATAAGCTTTTCCCGGGAGGCTGAGTAGTGTGATGCCCCGATAGTTCGAGCACACTCTCCGGTCCCCCTTCTTGAAGATGGGAACCACCACCCCGGTCTGCCAGTCCATGGGCACTGTGCCCGACCCCCATGCGACATTGAAGAGGCGTGTCAGCCAAGACAGCCCAACAAAGTCCAGCGCATTCAGCATCTCAGGGCGGATTTCATCCACCCCCGGCGCCACCAAGGAGCTTTTTGACTATCTTAGTGGCCTCTGCCAGGGAGATAGGTTCATCCACCCCCAAGTCTTCAGGCGCTGCCCCCTGTTCAGGGGACATGTTGACCGGGTTTAGGAGTTCCTCAAAGTGCTCTTTCCACCGCCCGACAATATCCTCTGTCTGGGTCAGCAGCCCCCCTCCCCCGCTGATAACAGCCTGGGGAAGGCCCTGCTTTCCCTTCCTGAGTCGTCGGATGGTTTGCCAGAACCTCCTTGAGGCCAACCGAAAGTCCTTCTCCATGGCCTCCCCAAACTCCTCCCATTCCCGAGTTTTAGCATCCGTGACCACCGCAGATGCAGCCCTTCTGGCCTGCCTGTACCTGTCAGCTGCTTCAGGAGCCCCCTGGGCCAACCAAGCCCAAAAGGCCTCCTTCTTCAGCTTGACAGCTTCCCTCACCCCTGGTGTCCACCACCGGGTTCTCGGGTTCGCCTCCCGGGTGTGGCTCCGGGAGGGTACCCCGGTTTCCCTGGTCCGGGCGAGGTAGCTAGAGTCTTTGGGCTGCTTATCATCGAGGTTTTTTGAACCGCTCTTAGTCTGGGCTCTCCCCCGAGACCCGTTTGCCTTGGGAGACCCTACCAGGGGCAGATGCCCCGGACAACATAGCTCCCAGGATCATCGAGCCACTCAAACTCCTTCACCGCGTTAAGGTGGCGATTCGCGAAGGAGAATTTAGAGTTTCCAATTAGCCAAAAGTGAATATATTTTTTCTTTTTGTGGGAGGAAACCTGAGTACCAGGGGAAAACCCACGCAGACACAGAGAGAATATACAAACTCCACACAGACAGAAAGAGGAAAGAATCTGTCTATGGAACCAAATCCAGGGATTTGGCTCCACATCTGTGAGGCTGCAGTGCTAACCACTGAGCCACTGTGTCGCCCGGAAGGAAGGAGAGAGGGAAATACATCAAATAAACACATCTAAAACAACTTGATACATCAAATACAACTTAATACATCTAAAGAAAATGCATAAAAAAAGTAATTTAAATCTAAAACAACTTATGTGTGTGTGTGTGTAAAGAAATAAAGCACGTGTGTGTGTGTGTGTGTGTTAGTTGACCTCCATTGGCTCACCATATCCTTCCGTGGGGTCCACTTCCATCGGTTCGTCCTCCGGGGGATCCACCTCCATCGGCTTACCGGGGTCCAGGAGTGGGGTGGAGGCTCTTTGGAAAACAACAAAATAAGTTATCAGAATTATGCAGATGAAACACAATGTTACATAATCACATGTCATGGGGACTATTGTCCAATACAAGCACAGTACAATGAGTACATTGGACCAATCAATAATTAAAAAGCAGAATCTTCTTCAAGTAAACGAAGACGTAGGTAGTTCTTTCTTACACTGCACTAACTTTTAGACTAATATTTTATTCTCGTCTAATTCTATTTTAGTTTGTCTAAATTTCAGGTTATCTTGGCGCTTTAATGCTTTAATTGTATTTCAATGTCATTTTGTGGTGTGTTTCTGTTGAACTTTTGATTTTGATGTTTGGTGGAGAGAACTTTCAATGGCCTGGGGAATAAATAAGCTTACCGTCTCATGCCTCGCCTAAGGGAAGAGATGGAAGAAGGACCTGGGTGAACAGGCCGGTTGGGGTCCAGGACGCGTTGGCTCGCCTGAAGGTAAAAAAAATCAAATATAACTATCAGACCACTGCTCCACAACATGGAAACAAACACTATGATTCAGTCCCATATATATGTAAGTAGCTTAACAGTTGTATTAACGTCTGTATGTACACACTCTCCCTTTTCTTTTTCTGTTTGTTTTTGGTTTAGCTGATTTTTGTGTCTCTTATTTATTTTCTGCTATTATTAAATTTAACTTGTATAAAAGCAGAAAAACGTGCAATGGACTCTAAAGTAAACACTTGTCTGGGAGATGAAATAATGTATCAATAAAGTGTTAAAATAAGCGTGTGGCGTTCAGGTTCTTGGTGTTCTTACCATGCTGCAGGTTGGACTGACGGCCTGGATGACCGCCGGTGAGAGGCCGGGCCAGAAAGCAACTGGGATCCGGACTCTCCTGTAGGGGCAACGATGGGCCATCTGAGGGTAAAAACAATTATTATTATTATTATTATCCATCTGGAAGCTCTTACAGTTACACAGAGTACATCTCCAATCAGACTTTTTAAAATACATAGACCTAACAATGCCTTGTAAATAGACAGCTGTACCAATGTCTCCACAGCGGGGACAGGTAGCGTGTCGTACTAAACTTTATGTTTGATAAAACCAAGATTTCATTTTTTAAATATGAAAAACATCACAAGATTGTTGGCAATGTGTGAATTATGAACATTTTCAAACATATATTGTCATGCCTGCATAACCTATGATCTGTACAAGCAATCAATTCAGATCACCTAGACAGAAACATTTATTTGATTCAACATTCAATTTATTTGATTTTGTGTATGAAAGGGAGACACCTGATCACCAGGAGATCCTTTCATGATTGATTCAAATTGATAATTTAGAGTTTCCAATTAGCCAAAAGTGAATATATTTTTTCTTTTTGTGGGAGGAAACCTGAGTACCAGGGGAAAACTCACGGGGAAAACCCACCCCCATTTTCAAATAATAAGGATTACATATATTGTCATGTCTGCATAACCTATGATCTGTATCACCTAGAAATTATAGTTAATACAAGCAATCAATTCAGATCAATTGTTGACATTGAAGTCTGATCCATGTTGTCTGTCACTTTCAGTAAAGTTTAGAGAAATAATACAATCAACTTGTTTAGGTTGTACTCTTGAAAACACACACCGCTAGCTAGCTAACTGTCACATGGCTGCAGGTTGGGTCCTTACCTTGTAGTGTAGGGATGCTGGAGTTTGTTAGCTTGCTAGCTTAAGAGTAGAGGTGCTGTTCTTCAGAAGTTTAGCTGTTCTCTCGTTGGGGTCTTCAAGCGCAATGAGGAAAAAAGAGAGAAATTGTTGTCTTATAATACATGGGTTTCCATGGAAGCGCTTAGAACATTCCAAATTCAATGACGTTATAGCCCGCTGCCACTGGGCCACGCCCCCTGGCTGCCGGAAGTCACTGACGGCGCCACGTAATTAATATGAGATATGTTTATTATTATCACTTTATGAAGTAGGTAACTGATAAATGTGGGTAATATTGGGTCATGCATGGAGTGCAACTATGTTAATCAAGCATACATTCATATAAATCACAACCACAAGTAACAGACCTTCATTGTATACAACAAAAATCAACAAGTTGGCCTGCGTTACTTTAGTACATATCATTTATTTATTTATTTCATTATTATTAATTTAGTACAATAATAATAGTTTATATTTATTATTTTAAATGTATTTTATATTATATCATATTTTCTATAGTGCTTTTCAAGCCACTTAAAGATGCTTTACATACAACAAAATTAGAAAGGGAACAACTAGAAAAACATGAAGACATCAATTAAAAACAGAACACTTTTGGATATAAAAGAAACCAGGAGGAGCTGTGTGGAATGACTTCGGGGCTGGCTTCCAGCTCAGGCAGGTCATTCAGAAAGGATGTGGCCACAGCCTGCAGAGCCTCCTCTGGCCAGGCACTGAACCAGTCTATGGTGCAACACGTCACCAGTGAGGGAAACTGCCTCAGCCGCGCACGAAACACCTCACCGATAGGACTGCAGAGGAAGAAGTGGAAGAGAGGAGTTGAAGTAGAAGAAAGTGAGAGAGCGTGGATGGACTTTGGATCAGAGCTTTGGACAACCTCATGCAGAGCACAGTGTGGATGTTGCTGCGGACCCTCCTGATGTAGGCTGCCATGAGGTTGGCTTTAGTTGGCTGTCGGCCCAGGTCTTGCACCACTGGCTTCATGGCTGCCAGGATGCGCTCCTGCTCGTCTGATGCATACAAGTTGGGAACATCCCCAGAGTTCAAAATGCTGTTGATATCCTCCAGGAATGACTCACTCTTAATCTGGGGGATTAACACAAAAATAATGATGAGTGAAACTCTGCCTTGACTTTTGAAGTGAACAGGAATACATCACTTTATACATTGTATACTCTACATGTTGCATCCAATTTGACTAAATAGATTAAAACAAGTGACAACAGTGCAACAGCATTCCATGACAGTATGTACTATAGCTGTGTGATAGTGATTTTAATCAACTACCACCCACTTGCAGTATACTGTAGCAGGTGTTGAGAGTTATTACCTGTGTGTCTACAAAGAGGAAGGTGATCTGCAGGTGCATCATTGAAATGGTGATCCAAAACACATGTTTGTATTGTAAATGATGTGTACAATGTATCGTAGAGCAGGCATACCTTTTGTCCAGCTTACTGTCAATATAATCTTGAGTCTGGTTGGCTGAGGTGCGGGCAGAGAACATGAGGAAGTGTGTGATGAATTCATCGGGCATGTTCTTCAGCAGCTTGTCTGACATGGTCAGGGTCTTTCCTGTGCCCGTTGGCCCAATGCAGAGCACCTGGATCGCACACACGTAAATATGAATCCAAGGCAATGAAAGTATTCAGATGTTTATTATTGGATTCTGAATGTTTGCTTCAGTAGAAAATGTTCACAGTTCATGGTGACAAGCTATTTTATAACAATTACAGAATGTGTGGTCTGATGTGTGAAGCTAAACTACAACCAAAGTACTCACTGGTTTCCTATTGGTCAAAAGCATATCCATGAGGAAAGACCTTCTCACTGTGTCCACAGTGGGAACGATGATGTCAGCATAATGTGTCTCAGGGGTGATTGCAACACTCTTTGCGTAGTTCATCCAGCTGACCCACTGGACCTAAAGTACAGGCAAAAAGATGATTGAGAAAAAGGCTAAAATGCATCTGATGGTCTTAATTGCATGAAATAATGTTATCAGTTTACTTTTCTTTCTTCAGTTTCCTCGTCATCCTCGTAGTTACTAATCCCTGCATCATCCAGTGCATAGTCGTACACCAGTCCCTCCTCTGGAAAGCATAACTGAATCTGAAGGACAAATACATTTACGTTAATCAAAATATACCTATGTCAAGAAATAATAAAGCTGCCAATACAAATGACAATAGAATTATTTTGGTCTGGGGACACTAAAGTGGAGATGCTGATATGACCTCTTCCTCTGCCATCTTCTTCTTGAGCCAGGCACTGAAGCGCTTACAGCTGGCTGCGTCTCCTGTGGCTCCCACACTCCACACCAGAGAGAAGAAGAACCAGGGCTCAATCAGCTCCTTCAGACGGTCCAATTTATTCTGGGGCGGTGGCCTCTTATCCTACAAGACAATAAAGGATTGATGGGGGGTCATGGTCAACAAAATCCACATTTACAAAAGTACTAGAAAGATGTTTTCATCAACTTAGAGGAGAAATCAGTAACTGCACATCCATTCAGTCGACGTTGTTTAGTGGAATGCATTAAATATGTCATTGACTGCTCAAGTAGCATGATCGCTACTACATTAATTACTGAACCGAACAAACTCAGTCAATGTTTTTGATAACAGAGCATCTTCTGTATCCGTTTATTCAAGACTAAGAAAATCTACCACCAGTATTTATTTTTCTCATTTGCCTTACAAGTGTACTTACAGATGGATATGGTAATTATACAATCATTCAAATACCAGTGCCGATTTTAAGGTCGATCAAAACCTTGTGTTTTGAAGTAGATTGTACAGCTTCTCTAAAGCACTAAATATGTATCATACAAAGGTAGAACTCCTACGAGTATTAGAGATGTTATATCATATTTGCACAGAAATCCATATATATTAATTTCATGGGGGTTAATCTAACAAGGAATAGCAGCACACAGCTGTTTCTTGGCGTAAGGATTGAAGAAGCAGTCCATAAGTTTAAGCAGACTGCAGGTTAGGTTGCTGTCCAGAGAGGTGATGACCTCCTTTACTGATGTGCGGACAAATGTGACGGAGTCCTGTAAAAGGTACAGAATAATACAAATAATAAAAGCAATAATAATAAAATAAAAGCAAAAGCAGCTCTTTCTACAATCTCCTACAGTGAAAAGCTTTAAGATTCCCTGGTGGTGTCTCTCAGTTCTGTCTCCCCTCTCACCTGTAGGAACCTGGAAAACAGAGAGTCCAGCTGCTCCGTGAACGCTTTCAGGGCTTCAGGGACTCGCCTCAGCCAACACTCTGTAAAAGGGACGAGGCCCAGGATGCTGGGCTCCAGGTAGACCACTCCACAGTGAGACACTGTGGCTGGAGATGCCACTGCCAGGTCTTGCACCTCAAACATCATGGTCATCACCTGCAAGGAGAAAACACAGAATGTCTGAATGCGCGTGGGACAGAGGAAAACCCAGGGACAAGACGTAACCTTACGTCAGTGAGCTTGATGATTTCCCCAGAGCTGAGGCACAGCTTTTTGTTGTCATCCAGCACAGTGTTCATGTTCTCAATCCATACAGCAACCACTGGCCCATTAAACATGTACCACTTTTTCTCACTGTCCATGGAGGCTGCACCTCCACTGACCTGTCGGGGTGGAGAAAAAGTGTCTCGTAGAAGTCTGACTGTTTGTTTGGTTTGTTCTGTCGTTTGTGTAAAACAAAAGATCACTTACCACTCATGTGTGAGCAAGTCATACTCCCCGTAGAGCTGTCCCATGGTGATAGACTTGGGGTTGAGGACATACATCTGAACCGCCTCTACCCACTCACAGAGGGCTGGCCCTTCAGAGCTGTTATTGCCTCACCTAGGATCTCATAACACTAAAACACAGTAATGCACACGTACAAGACTCTGCACCGCAAAACTAAAATAATTGTCTACATTGGAGAGCTGGGAATAAAACTGTAAACAGTGTCTTGATAAGTATACGGCTCACCTTGGTTTTGCCTGATCCAGAGGGTCCAACCAACATCAGGCCATGTCTCACCACAGTTGTCTCCTACAGCTGGATACACTTACTTATATACCCTGCAATAACCACAAGACTCATCTACTCATCCTAAAAACACAGGCACTTGCATATCTAAAACATAACATCTACTTCCAGAGACACTAACCGTCCACATCTTTGAGGTTTTTCTTGCTGCAGACATTACGCATGGACTCTTCAAGTGTGCCATAGTTGATTGGCTCCTGTTTTGTTTTAGGGAAAAGGTCGGACACGATGCCGTTGAAGAGCTTCAAGTCGTCCTGTAAAAACTTTGGCACGTTGACATCTTGAATGGCTCGAAGACAGATCAACTCCTGGGAGACTGCAAGATTGCAGAAGAATGGCGTGACATTTTTATTCTACTTTATTTATATCATCAACAAAAGAAACATTTCTAACCTCGTTCATGTCGGGGTTTCCTCTCTTCAGGTTTCCAGCAGCTGAGATCACAGTCTTCACAGCTCTCATACCAAAGTCATAATGATCCTTCATAGATAGGAGAGCAAAAGTAAACCTTCTTCATATCTTTGTTATTCACACACACACACACACACACACACACACACACACACACACACACACACACACACACACACACACACACACACACACACACACACACACACACACACACACACACACACACACACACACACACACAAATGTAACTAGCTTTTTCAATATCATGTATCCCTTCCCTGGACAAATATGGCATTGACATAGAAATGTAATGTGTGACCTCCTCTGACTCTATACCAGGGGTGGGCAAACTTTTTGGCTCAGGGGCCACATTGACTTTTAAAATTTGACAGACGGGCCGGGCCAGTATCAGATGGATAGAGTGTTTGTGTGAACCAATATAAATTATAAGTAAAAGCCAATAACTAAAAAGTAAAGAGAACTTACATTACTTACTAACGAATATAACTTAAATGACTCAGCTTTTTTGTTTAACTCGCTGGCTAAGTCTTCGTCAATTAGTTCTACACGCCGAGTCACTGTCCTGCGTGATACAGTTTTTGCCTATTGCTTACACACGTTTTGCTAAATTTGGCTCATTGTGTCAAAACTCTACACACAAGCAAATAAGACACAACACTGGGAAATAAACCATTCGCATCCATGTCAAATTGAAACTCTGCTATCAAAACCTAACAATCCTTTGTCAAAATGTCACTCTGATGACAAAATGATACCCACTTGCATCATATGAATACACTTTCAGATCAGCAGCAACACACTAGTTTACTTTATATAAAAAACTGCAGTCTTTTGTTTTCAATGTTTTTATTCAGTTCCATAGAGGGCATGTTTTCACAACAACCAAAAAAATGAAATACTGAATTCAAAATCTTTACATTAGTATATTTTACAGTACAGTAAATTCAGTTAAATCAAAAATAAAACAAACAATACACTACTGTAAACACAGAAAAACACGATTGTGCGCAAGTGGGCTTATGGATCCTGCCGTCTGTTGGGGTCTGGCCACAGGATCTCATCAACGTCACAAGCAATGTCTTCTCTCGCTAAGCATCGGGGAAAATATCCCTTATGTCCTTATTATGGATGAAACTGTGAAGCGGCTTAGATTAGGATGGACTCTCTGCCCAGCTTCCCTCATAGTCAGGCCATGGTTTATGACATGGTCCACCAAAGTTGCTCTTATGTCATCTGAAATAATGGTCCTTGCGTGGCCTCTTTCACCACATCCTCCTCTCTCTCTCTGTCCTCCTCTTCCTCCTCCTCTTCCTCTTCCTCTGCCTCTAGCTCTCCCTGCCTCCATGCTTGCAAAGTTGTCAAAATGGCTTACAGTTTTTCTTGATTGCTTTGATGCAGCAGTCAACTCAAACTCCACATTTTCAAAACAGTTAACACACAGGCCGAAACAGTGGCACTCATGGTCGAAATGACACATTTTGTTTGCAAAAGGCTCTCACCGCGCCAAAACATTTAAAATATGCAACAAAAGCAAATTTTGCCTTCAAACAACACAACTTGCAAACAAGTGTATGAGCTCTTCCAATCAACCATTACACAGTGGACAACAAAATACAAAATACAGCACTCAGTGAGAATCAGTGCACCATTGCTTGTCATTGTAGCCAATTACTGTACGTAGCTTTCATGCCAGTCAAATTTGTTGTCAAATTTGCCTTCTTGCAAAGAATTGGATCCAGAATCAGAAATGCTTTGATGCAAATTTTATTGATTCCATTGATTCTTTTTTTCAAACTGTGGCTGAAAACTGAAATACTTTAAATATTACACAAAATACATGTAAACCAAAATAAATCTATTACAGTAAAGTATAAGAAATAGCCACTATTGATACTCTTCTGTCTTGACGATGGGGCCACATGGCCTCATCCACATCACATTCAATATCCTCTCTTGCAACCCAGACGCTACACCTTTTAAGGCCTGCAGACTGATTGCTAATTGAAGATTTGTGTGAAGGAGTGTCAAACAGGTGCTTCAGTGATTTCATACTGATGTAGGTAGTTTCTAATAGTTAGGAACAGATGGTTTCTTTTTGGTTACCATAGCTAAAACAATGCAGTTTGGACTGCTTGAATGACATCCGTGTTAACTGTTCTGCAAAAGGGTGGAGAAAATGTGTCAATCCAATGAGAAAGGGTTAACACATTTGCAAGAGGTGTCTTGTGCTCTGCTGAGACAGTGACGATGAAAACCGAGTGGATCCCAGTTTCTTTAAGCAGGTCAAAGCAATCAAGAAAAACTGTAACTGAGGCCTTTTTGTAGCTGGCTGATTGGTGTTCAGTTTTGTAAGTAAGTGTTTTCAGGTGTGTGTCTATATCTTTTCAATTAACCAATGTGTGTTGTATTTTGAATAGATGTGTTTTCCCAATGGTACCCTGAGATTTCATTTTTGAACTAAGTGTCTTATGTATGAAATAGTGTGTAGTGTCTAGGCGCAAGTGTGTTGCAGAAAGGAGCAAGTGTGTTACAGAATTGCAACTAAAGTGCAAAGCAGCGCTTTTGTTTAAGGTATGGTTACACTTTGTTTAAGGTATAGTAACAACAACTTCAAGTTATGTTACTTTGGTTTAAGCATGTGTCTATAGTGTTCAAGCAACGGACAAAAACTGTAAACTACATTTTTCGAATTTGTTTTTGCTCTCTGGACACAAGAGACCTGCTGTCTCTACCATGCATTCTTTCAAAAACTCCCCTTCACAGAAAGGCTTGCTGGCTTTTGCTAATTTAAATTCTAGCAAATAACTTGCCTTGGTGCTTGATACTTGACTAGCAGTTTGTCTAAAAAAAGCCCCCTGTTGCAGAGGGGCTCAATGCAGGAAGCTGGCAGGAGGCTGGCAGGCAGAACCCTATATGTCACATGAGTCCCGTGGGTCTGATGTGCGTTCGTTATGCCGTATAAAACGGACCATGTCTCCGTGGCGCGCTGGCCTGTGGGGGAGGGGTGGAGGTGAGCAGCGCAGACAGCAGCAGCTGGACTCGCAGCCTGATGCGCTGCAGGAAGCACGGCACAGCTGTCCTCTGCCGCACGGCACGTAAAGACCGCTGTAACGCTTCTCCGTTCCCGACTTGAGTTAAGAAACATCGATGCTGGTCTTTTGCCGTCATCGTGCTTCGGAAAACTCAAGTCGGGAACGGAGAAGCGTTACAGTGGTCTTTACTATCATTTATAATTCATAATACTCGGCGGGCCGGATCAAAACGCCCAACGGGCCGGATCTGGCCCGCGGGCCGTAGTTTGCCCACCCTTGCTCTATACAATACCTGAGCGCTGAGCTGCTCAGAGGAGAGCTTGAAAGTGGTGGTGATCTTCTTGGAGAGGACTTTGGCATCACTGAAGCCAAACGAGTACAAGGAGATCTCAGCTATCGTCGCATAGTCAGGCACCATCATGGCCACAGGACCAAACAGTGCCTGGAGAAGACACAATCCACTTTGTTGAGCTCCATGTGCTTATCCTCAGCGTTGCACAGTTATTTAAAACGAAATCATCACATCAAACCTTGAGATTGTCAGGCAGTTCAGTGCGTCCAGCGTAACCAGGATTCATAGTGATGAAGACAGCGCACGAAGGGACGAGAGGGATCTCTGTGCCCTCAAACACAAACCTCTCTGCCTCAAAACACAACATACACACAATTATCTTGGAAATCTATGCTACTGCATGTGCTTCTTTTTGGGTGGAATGCAGTGGTGGGAAAACAAAATTATATTCTTTACTTAAATTAAAAACATATATTAGAACTTCATAATGGGAAGGAATTGTAATGATTGATATCATTAACTTTAGTCATGTGTGTTTTGCAAAAACCTTTGCTGACATTAATTCATTTGACTCATTAATGAAATGAAATGAATGTCAAATTGACTAAAGCAAAACCAAACCATTTGTTCTTTCTTGAAAAGCAGTAGAAATAAAGTACAACACCAAATTGAAATACTCACTGTACTGAGGCACAGTATTTGTACAACTCAAGTACTCTGTGGTAAACTACAGTATGAAGCGTCACATGGTTTTCTACTGAATACACTTCTCCTCACCCTTTGCTGCTGCGCCTTTTGTATGGTGGTGATCTGTTGTGCCACCACAGACAGCACTTCCACATCAATGCGGTTAAACTCATCAAAGCATGCCCAGGCCCCAGAGCTGCAAGAAGGAAGACAGACAGAACATGACTGTGATTGATGAAAGGTATGTGTGATATTTAACAGCACACATTCAATCACACTTTAGTAATTGCCTCTCACCTGGCCAGTCCTTTGAGAAACTTGCCCATAGCCATGAAGTCCAGCTGATCAGAGCAGTTGAAAACAACTGTCTGGATAGCCAGAGCCTTACCCAGATCTTTAGTGGTTTCAGTCTTTCCTGTGCCTGCTGGACCTGCAGGAGCTCCTCCAAACTCCAGGTGTAGAGCTCCTGTTAGGGTCAGGTAGCATCTGAAAAAGGCCGGGGGTAGTGTATTCAAACGATGAAATGACATTCAGGGGGAAAAAAGCCTTGACAACATAAGACTGAACTACCTGTCAGCGAGTGGGGTGATGACCAGACGTCCAGAGTTACCAAGGTACTCGTATCCATACAAAAACTCTGCATTCACTGCGCGGGTGTACAAGTCATCTTTTGCCCAGTAATACCTACAAACAGTATCAGATCAGCATCAAACATATCCTGCACACAATTAATTGCAATGATGGAATACAGGTAGCTCCATGTCAAGAGTGACTGAACTAAAAAGCACAAAAAGAGATAGATGACCTGAGCTGGCTGATCCACTCAAAGTCATTGATGCTCCAGACTTCCTGCTCCACCAGTTTGGCCGCAACATCCTTAGCATGGACCTCTATGACGATGAGGGCAGACAGCACAGCTCAGGCACAGCATCTTAGACAGACGTCCTCTCACCAGCTGCACCAAGTCACCCAGCTTCAGAAACAAAAGAGGAAGTTTGAAGAATATATTGATCAGCAAAAGAGTGTGCACACTGTTCAGCGTAAATGTGAGCAACACATTATACACTGTGTCTATTTATCAAACCTTATGGATATTTAGAGTTTGAAGTTTGAATATTGGCCCCATATTCCACACCTGTTTCTGTAGTTGGGGATAAAGGCGGTTGGACATGTCTCCCTGCTCCAAGGCCTCAGACACCTCAGCAGTCCAGTAGACCTGACAGCCAGCTATCACCACTTGTCCAGGCCACGATAACACCCACTTTACACCAGGCTGCTGAGGGGTCAGGAGAGCGCACACAGAGGATTTAAGAAATGAACAATTGAAATATTCTTTAACATTGTTCAAATAAGCAGATTGGATTCCACATCAAAATGAGAGTGAGGGTTGCAGACCTCCGGATAGGCTTTGAGCGAGCGCTCAATGCTATCCCTCAGTGTGGCCTTCATCGATTTCTCCACGCCCCTGAGCCAGTCCTCCACATTTCCAGTGGGCCACACTGGCAGTGACAGCTTCACCTCCTCCCCTTCTCCAGAGTACATATGTAGATCTGGCTGGAATTGAAGCTGAGAACCAACAGATGTCTCAGTCGTATGTGGCATGCATGTTACATCTTCAGTAATATATACGCAGAGTAATTGTGAAGAAACAACAAACCTGTGCAATGTTCTCAAAGCTTTTGCCAAGTGCGGTTGTACAGCAGTTGGATCTTTGGTCTGGGACAGAATCTCCAGGAGCTCATCATCTGACAGGAAGTAAAACCTAAAAGGACAAATATCCACTGATCAGTACATAGTCCTTCGTCTGAGTCATCAACTGTGTGTCAAAGTTGAGCATGGAAACTCCATTCTGGCCCCAAGTCGTCCACAAATATATTATTGTTGATAAATTAGCCTTTTGAAGGCGTTTGCTTGTTTTCCTTCTTGTTTCAAAGCTACCTCCATTTAGAGCAACCAAAGCAGGTTCATGGTTCAATGCATACCCTCTCATGTGGAATCATCTCATAACTCTGTTATTATTCTGCTCTCGCTTTTGGAAGTTAGCTTAGCAGATAGCTAACAGCAGATCCATGAAATAAAAACCCACGAGTCCGGAGTGGAGTTTATACTTTTTAGTGCGGATCTTGATCATGTAAAACTGTGAACACACAACATGCAATAGGCTTACAAACAGTCCATATATACACATACATGAATAGCAAGCACTGATTCAACACACAGTAACCATTAACATAAGACTCCCTTCGCTAGTTAGCTTCTAAGCACGTTTTTAACATGGCTGTCAATGCAAAAATGCTAATCGCGATTAGCCTTGCGATTAGCATCTACACTACACAGGGTTAAACTAAACCGTTCAACACACAGAAAATACATCACAGAAGATATTTACATGCTACATGAAGAAGTACTTACAGACTTAGATCTTCAGAGGCTACCAGACAGTAAACGTAAAACGTAGCTGCAGCATGTCTTCTCAGTGGAATCTGAACTAACTATGGCATGAGAGAAGGGACAAATACAAATGCAATTGCGTTCTGTACCACTTGGTGTCTTGAATGCACCACATGAAATGTGGGGCAGAACACTCCCCGCTTGGTATTTTATAATACCACTATATCCCCTCACTGAGGAGCAGTACAACCTCTGAAACAGGCCTTGAATACACCTTAGGGTTGCCTTCTTTAATGATCCTGACATCAACTTTCCGAACTCTACCATCACGGCTGGGAGTGGTTTCAACAATAACTCCCGTCGGCCAATCATTTCTCGTAACCTGAGTGTCTTTGAGGAGTACCACATCTCCAACTTGCAGGTTTGGTCTTTCTGACTGCCACTTCTTACGAGACTGTAGAGTCACCAAATATTCTTGCTTCCAGCGTCTCCAGAAAGTTTCAGCAAGGCCTTGAACTTGCCTCCACTGTTTTTTATATAGATCTTTGAGATCCATCTTCCCTGATGGAGCACATACGGCGTCAGTCTTCTGAGTAAGCAGCATTGCAGGAGTAAATACTGCTGGCATTTCAGGATCCGAAGTCACTGGAACCAGAGGTCTCGCGTTCATAATTGCCATGACTTCAGCCATTAGCGTCACGAGTACTTCATGTGACAGACGACCGTTCTCCTTCAACAACATGGCATCTAAAATACGGCGTGCAACACCGATCATCCTTTCCCACACACCCCCCATGTGAGAAGAGTGTGGTGGATTGAATATCCAGGTGCAACCTTTGTCTCGCAGGTGAGCTTTCAACTCTGGATCTCCTGAGTTGATCTGCAGTTCTTTGCAAGCTCCAATGAAATTTGTTCCTCTATCTGAACGCAATAGTCTCACTGGACCTCTGATAGCGGTGAATCTCCTCAACGCGTTAATGAAGCTGGAGGTTGTCATATTCTCGATAACCTCGATATGTACTGCACGTGTACTCAGACAGGTGAACATGACTGCCCATCGTTTGGCTTCTGCATGGCCACCTCTAGTCCTGCGTGATAAGATGGTCCATGGTCCGAAAACGTCAAGTCCAACATGAGTAAACGGAGGGTCCAAGGTAAGTCTATCCACGGGTAAGTCAGCCATTTTTTGTTCTTCCAACTTTCCTCTTGTTCTTTTACAAATGACACATTTGTGTATCACACTTGATACCAATCCCTTGCTCCCGGTTATCCACAGTCCAGCTGTTCGGATTGCTCCCTCCGTGAAATGCCGACCTTGGTGAGCAACTTGTTCGTGGTAGTGTCTTACCAGAAGGATAGAGACGTGATGGCTTTTGGGAAAGATGATCGGATGCTTTTCCTCCCAGGACATGTCTGCCAATGATGTTCGGCCTCCAACTCTCAACAAACCACTGTCATCAAGAATGGGGTCCAAACCAATGAGTGGACTGCTCATTGGGACTTCGTCCCCCTTTGAGATGTTTTTGATTTCTTCTTTGAAGAAGTCTTGTTGTACACTTTTCATAATTATGAGTCTTGCCTGAAGGAGTTCATCCTTTTCCTGACCACTTTGAAGTGAAGTTCTGGAGAAGGCTCTGGCTTGTTGAATAAGCCTAGCCGTTCCACGGGTAAGGGACTTCCAGCTGGAAAATCGTCCAAACCGATGAGAGCCGAGAGGTCCACTGGTAGCTTTTGTAGCATAGGTTGAAACTTGGGGGCGCACCTCTACATCAGTCTCTGGTTGTAGGAGGTCAAATATCTCTGGATGTGGAACTCCATCCTTTTCAGGTCTTGTCAGAAACGTTGGACCCGAAAACCAATTGGTGTCTCCCAGAAGATCTGCAGGGACAGATCTAGATCCATGATCTGCAGGATTCTGGTTGGTTCTGATGTAGTGCCACTGGCTTGGGTGAGAGGACTTCCTGATTCTTGTCACTCTGTTGGCCACATAGACGTAGAAGTTTCTGGTTGCATTATGAATGTAACCCAGTACAATCTTGCTGTCTGTGTAGAATTTGACTGTTTGGATCTCCACATCAATTTCATCCATTATTAGATCCGCAATCTCTGTTGCCAAGACAGCTGCACACAGCTCCAAACGAGGGATAGTGTGAGCAGGACGTGGAGCCAGTTTGGATTTCCCCATGATGAACCCCACATGGCTCTGTCCTTCTGCATCGACCGCTCTGAGGTAAGCTACAGCTGATATAGCCATCGTCGATGCATCTGAGAAAACACAAATTTCTCTGTGTGCTGTAACGAGCAGAGAAATGGGAATGTAGGTCCTCTGAATCTGAAGCTGCTTAAGTTCCATAAGAGAATCTTTCCAGGCATTCCACTGGGTTTCTTTGTCTGCTGGGAGTTGTGTGTCCCAATCATACTCTTCTTCAGAGAGGTCTCTGACAAGTGCTTTCCCTTGAATTGTGACTGGTGCTACGAACCCCAAGGGATCATAGAGACTGTTGACCGTTGACAAGACGCCTCTCCTGGTGAATGGCTTTCTCTTGTCAGACACACAGAAGTAGAAGCTGTCAGTTTGCAGATCCCATTGTAGACCTAAACTGCGTTGGCGAGGCAGAGGATCAGACGACAGGTCTAGATCCTTAAAACATTTGGCGCGATCTTCAGATGGAAAAGCGTCCATAACACTGCTGCTGTTGGATGCTATTTTATGCAGCATGATGCTTGACTCAGCTAGCATCTCCCTTGTTCTTTTCAGAACACTGATGGCTTCGTCCTCAGTGGAAAATGAGGCCAGCCCATCATCAACATAAAAGTTCCTCATGACGAACTGCATAGCATCTGTATCATGTACTTTGTGTCCTTCTTGTGCTGCACGTCTTAAGCCATAGATAGCCACAGCTGGTGAGGGGCTGTTACCGAACACATGTACCGTCATTCGGTACTCGGTCACTGGTTTTGTGAAGTCGTTACCCTCAAACCACAAGAACCTCAGGAAGTCACGATGGTTCTCACAGACTGTGAAACAGTAAAACATCTGTTGAACATCGGCTATGACTGCGATAGGTTCCTTGCGGAAACGGATAAGTACTCCAAGAAGAGTGTTATTCAAATCTGGTCCCTTCAAAAGGACGTCGTTGAGAGAGATGCCTTCATGCTTGGCACTGGAATCAAACACCACTCGTATTTGATCTGGCTTCTGAGGGTGGTAGACGCCAAATGCTGGTAGGTACCAGCACTCTTGATTCTCCTTCAATGGTGGAGCCAGCTCTGCCTGGCCTGACTCAAAGATCCCCTGCATGAAATCAAAGTATTGTTTTCTCACTTCTGACTTTCTTTCCAGTGTGCGACTCAGATAAGACAGACGTTTGGCTGCTTGACCTCTATTATTTGGAAGACGAGGCCTCGGGTAGCGGAATGGTAAGGGAGCCACCCAAGTGTTTGCGTCATTCATGTAAACATTTTTGTCCATAATCTCTATGAAGGCTTTATCTTCAATTGACAATGCCATTTTCTCATCTTCTTTGGTCCTGACAAAAACCTTACTCCCAAGCTCGTCGTCCTCCAGGAGCTCTGTGTCTTTGAAAGTTTGATTACTCTGACCTGATGTCCTCTCGTTAACTTTCTCTTTGACATGGATAACGCTAGCACATGGACTAAGGAAGGACGCACGTCCATTAGGTAGCACATTGGTCTTGTAGATGTTGATGCTGTTTGGCTTGTGGGCTCCCCTGAGACATACTTCTCCAACAATAACCCAACCAAGGTCCAGTTGTTGAGCATATGGTGCATTGTTGGGTCCATTGTACTGTTTGCGCACCTTGTGTACTCGTAGTAGGTCTCTGCCGAGGAGAAGGAGAATGGCTGTATCAGGATCAATAGCTGGGATTTTACCCGCTATTGGCTTGAGGTGGGGATAATGATGTGCTATCTCTGGGGAGGGGATCTCTGAACGGTCGTCAGGCATCATGTCGCACTCTATAAGTGTGGGAAGAGGGATCTGTACGTTGCCATCCATTGACTCAACTATGAGTTTGCTTGCGCGTCGTCCTGATGTTTCCATAACCCCTGAACATGTTTTTAAGATGTATGGTGCAGCATCTACGTTAATGTCAAAGTGGTCGAGGAGCTCGGTCTTTGCCAAAGACCTGTTACTCTGTTCATCAAGGACCGCGTAGACTTTAACAGCTTTCTCTCTTTGACCTGCAGGATAGACCTTGACTAAGCATATTTTGGAACAGGATCGTGCGCCGATGGAGTCCCCGCAGACTTCCGTGCACTTCGACATTACCTCTGGCGTCTCCTCCTTCGATTGCTCCCCGCTTTGATCTTCTTTACTAGCGGAGCTCACTGATTCCCATAACATCGGCCCAGGATGGAGCGCAGATAGGTGTCTGTTGCTATTGCACTCTTTGCACTGAACAGCTTCGTCACAGTCCTTGGCGAAATGACTTGTAGAAGCGCAACACTTGAAACAGATATGTTTCTCTTTCAGGTAAGCCTTTCTGTCCTCTATAGTCTTGTTGCGGAACCCCCGGCATTTCCTTAGGGGATGGGGTTTATTGTGTAATGGACACAGTCTGTCAGGATTCTCAAACATTCTCTCCATGTCGTTTTGCTTCACTTCATCCTCTGAGGAAACCTCAGTCTTCCTGGTGAACACAGATGGTTTGATGTTTTTTAGAGAGGTATCAGTTCTGATGGAACCACCCATGGTAAGTTCAGCAAAGCTGGGGTCATTTCGGGTCTTTGCCTGGTCCTGAATGAACTTTACAAAGATGCTGAAGGGAGGATATTGCACTTGATAGTCATTTTTGTATTTTGAGCCAACTGAGATCCATTTCTCTATAAGGTTATAGGGGAGCTTCTGTGCGATGGGGTTGACTCCACGGGGTGTGTTAAGGTAAGATAGTCCAGGTAAGAACCCATCATTCCTAGCTGTCTCCAGTTCTAGCAACAGGTCCCCTAGCTCCCTCAACTTTTCATTATCTTTGCCTGAGATCTTAGGAAACTCCTCTAACTTTGTTAGCAGAGCGTTTTCAATCATTTCCGCTGAACCATAGCATTCTTCTAATCTCTGCCAAGCCATTTGGAGCCCTGAGCTAGCATTATTAATGTTGACTGCGCGAATGCGTTTGGCCTGTTCTGCAGACTGAGGTCCGAGCCATTTGGTTAATAAATCTAGCTCTTCTCTGGGGGTAAGGTTCAGGTCATTGATGGAGTTGATGAAAGAGGCTTTCCATGTCCAATAGTTCTCTGGTCTGTCGTCGAATTTTACGAGTCCAGAGCTAACTATTTCTTTGCGAATTAGGTATTTGGCTAAGTCAGATGTGTCTGCTTGAACATTCTGAGTTGTTCTAGGGGCCACGACGTGGTTTGTGCCTTCTGATAGTGTAACGTGCGTCTGAGGGTTGGTGGCGCTCATGCTCTGATGTTGTGCTGGTAATTCTTGGAATGTGTGGTCGTGAAATTCCCTCAAACCGTCAGTATGGAGACCAGGATTGTCTACATCATCGTTGTCCATGTTAGGCTGGCGTTTTGATGGAGAGAGAGGTTCTCGTTTTGTGAGTTGGTGCTGTTGTTGAACATATTCGTTGGTGCGCTGAGCTGGTGAGTACGGAACTGATTTTGTCACATTTTGCCTTGGTAGTTCTCCCCCTTCTTCCTCATAAGCCGCTTCGAGGATTTCAGCTTCTGTGATAGCTGCTACCGCATCACCCTTAATTTTCAGTGCATGTAGGTTTGCTTGTAGCTCGGATTTCCTCCTTTGCTGTTCCGCTTCAATTTCTGCTCTTCTCTTTGAGTCTTCTGCTTCTATTCGTGCCTGCTTGATTAACATGTCTGCTTCTTTCTGAGCATACGAAGCTTTGACTCGGGCTGCTTCCGCTTTAGCTCTTGCCTTGGTGACAGCAGAGCTGTGTGTTGAAGCACGGCTAGATTGGTTTGAGCGTCTGGAACAGGAGTATTTAGACTGTTCATCTGATGTGTCTCGCAGAGGGTTTTCTTCTTTGTTTTCCTCCATAATAGCTGCGGAGCTGTATTTCTGGACTGCAGTGTGTTTAATCCACCTTTCATCTGCTAGCCGACTGAATAATAAGTCTTTTTACTATTCTGCTCTCGCTTTTGGAAGTTAGCTTAGCAGATAGCTAACAGCAGATCCATGAAATAAAAACCCACGAGTCCGGAGTGGAGTTTATACTTTTTAGTGCGGATCTTGATCATGTAAAACTGTGAACACACAACATGCAATAGGCTTACAAACAGTCCATATATACACATACATGAATAGCAAGCACTGATTCAACACACAGTAACCATTAACATAAGACTCCCTTCGCTAGTTAGCTTCTAAGCACGTTTTTAACATGGCTGTCAATGCAAAAATGCTAATCGCGATTAGCCTTGCGATTAGCATCTACACTACACAGGGTTAAACTAAACCGTTAAACACACAGAAAATACATCACAGAAGATATTTACATGCTACATGAAGAAGTACTTACAGACTTAGATCTTCAGAGGCTACCAGACAGTAAACGTAAAACGTAGCTGCAGCATGTCTTCTCAGTGGAATCTGAACTAACTATGGCATGAGAGAAGGGACAAATACAAATGCAATTGCGTTCTGTACCACTTGGTGTCTTGAATGCACCACATGAAATGTGGGGCAGAACAGTTATTAACACCACTATTGAGAGCCAGGGGAATCTCAGGGCACTTTCTGTTGGGCTTACCTGGGGAAGGATCCTCGTTTGGTCTCCAAGTATTCACTGAGACCCTTCTGCACCGGCTCCAACTGTGTGTTGCACCTTTTCAGTTTGACGAGCAGATAGCCATCTTGGCACAGCTCAATCACCTAGAGAACAATGCAGAAACATATATTAACAGTGTACAGAAATAAAGTTGCTTCTTGGTATCAGAACAAAACCTTTGTCATTTAACCTCTGTGCCTCACAAAATGAAGACAAAATGTCTGCATCAGGAAATCTGCCATAAAGTAACATATTAATAATATAACCACTTTCACCACTTTTATCCAACATCAGTCCTGATCATAAGTTCAATTAATTCATTTTCATTAATGTACCCTTCAGATGCCAGGGTGTTTTCATAATGCATGTATTTCCCCCATAAACATGACAAAAATGACTTCATAAATAAGGATGAAGTTCCAAATATCTCAATTAAAACAAATAAATAAACACACACTCTTGCCAAAATGCTGTATGTCTTAACACAGCTGCCCCCAAAATATTCTCTGACCTTTCGATTATCAAAGGCGCTTTGCATGATGCCCTTCCATGTTTGATACATGTGCTGGTATCTTTTTCCCTCCACAGGCAGCTGCTGGTTGATATCAGAGCTGAAGATGGGCTCCAAGTAGAGCCAGGAACGCTGGCAGGTCAGCCACTCCTCCAGCACATCCTGCAAGCACCAGGAGAGGGCAGCAGCACAACATATGACACCACATAACAATGATACAATACACAAGACCATAACTGTGTGTGTGTGTGTATGTGTGTGTGTGTGTGTGTGTGCGCCTACTTGAGTCATTCTGAGCTTGCTCTCCCAGGTGTTGATACGGTCCTCAAAGGTTTTTTTGAATGGAGAGAAGGACATGCTCTGCGTCATGACAATGTGGTCATCCAGCAACTGCAATACTTCATCGAGGCTCTTCAATATGTAGGTGCCTGTCTCCTTGTAGGGCAACACCTCAAAGAGTACTGCCGACCACTCTTGTTCCATCTTTTCCAGGGCCTGAGTGAGACAGTGTAAAAGAAAAAGTAGCAGCCATCAATTCTTAACACACATATTCACACACTGGCCATGTGCCTGAGTAAGAAGAGTTAGTGGAGTTGCTTTGAACAAAAAGACAAAAAACACTTGGCCTCTGTTTCACCATCATCACGTAGGTGTAACGCCCCTCTCAAGGGCTCCATTTGTGAAATATTCCTTTAAATTAAAATAAGCTTCCCAAATTCTGTCCAAATTTTGCAGTTCCATAGGATCACTCCATTCATTACCCATCCTAGTACAAGCTTAACACTTCATAAAAGACTGTATTTAGAAAAGGAATCCTGTTTAAAGGGTACCTGTTCAATGGCGTACTCTTTCCCTGCTACCTCAGCCACATGAGTGATGTCATCCACATGCTTCTGGAGACCAAGCTCCAGGCAGTGAGTCAAGGTCAGGTTGGCTGTGGGCCTGACTTTCATCTGAATGCGTTCTAAAAGAAGTGGCGGTTTTTCATCCCCGGGTTCCTCAGGCCCTGAATCAGATGAATAGAGGGATGGAAGTCCTCAATCTTGCTGTGGATTATAGAAGCCACCATCTGGCACTCTGGCGTCGTGCAACACAAAGAAAAGAACACATCAGACCTCTTAACAATCACACTTCACTTTGGCAAGTTTGAATGGTGATAGATGTGTGACCTACCAGGAATGTCCTTGAACTGTTTAATGCATTTGTGCATGGTCTTGTGGGCAGGGCCATCTCTAGCCCTTTGGTTGCCCTAGGCGAGATTGAGTTTTGCGCCCCCCCCTCCCCCACACAATACTTTACATCACTGAAGAGACATACAGGTATATTAACTTAACTGCTTTACTTTGCATAGCAGTTTTTTACACACTTATAATTCTACTACTCTACATTGCAGTTCAACAATAAATGGTGCATGGACAACAAACACCAGAATAGTTTCAGAACATTTTCTTTTTTATTATTTTAAATAATTTATTACATACTCAAAGATTAAATTAACTCCATAAACTGTGCAAAACACTCTTAAGCACCTGTAAAGACATTTAAGCAAATTATGACCCTCTATACCCTAACTATACCTTCTACAAACAAAAGTGCTTTTATGGATACTGTACGTACCAATACAAAATTAAAAGATTGAAGTTCTTAGTAGTTATATCCCCATCTCAAATAATAGAAGATGAACAGTTGTTTCTGGCATTTCTAGTCACCTTCTAAATTGACACAGCATTAAAATTTGACTCGTCTGGACTTCCTAATGGCAAATTCGTTGATGGTATCATCAAATGATATTTTACTTGAGGCGGCAGTGTAGTTTCACTGGTGCCCTGAGTGCTTGATGTGGTCCTGGATGTCCCTTCACCTTCACCTGTATTCAAACAAATTGTATAGCCAGACAAGCGGTGTTTAATATAATAAATAATCATGAATGTGGTTGAACTTCCTTAAGAAAACAAGCTATTGTATTTAATACATGCTAACATGTTTCTATTGTACTTTAAAGTATGGATGTGGCTTGAATAAATACTATTAAATAGACTCACCTGATGCAGGCTGTGTGTTACCGGCCCCTTGAGTATTACTGGATGTCCCTTCTGCAGCTGTATTTAAACACAGAGTTCATCCATGCTGTTCGTTACACAATTGCATTTGGTCATTTCTATCATCCTACCACATAGTTGCATTGTACAAATACATTTTATCTGACCATGTAACCTGTAGTAGATAAATTACAATTACTGCCACCACTGCTATAAGGCTAAATAATGCTACTGATTACAATTAGTAGTATTAATGTGATGTGATTATGAAAGTAATAATTGATAATAATAACAACAATAACAAAAAAAGCAACAATAGTACTAGTTGTGTAGGCTACTTACAAAGTTCAGATGGAAGCGAATCAGGTGTCCTTTCTCCAGCAGGTGCCGGCCTCTGCAAAAATTGCCTGAGTGCATCTGGCCAATTTAAAACAAAAATAAAAAATAAAAACAAAACAAAACACATATACATTTTAGTATATTCCTGGGGAGAAACTGTACAGAATGGTGAACACCACCACTATCCCCAAAATGGTTACTGTGTGTGTATGCACCTGCTAGTTGTGAATTCACTAAACAGAACTTATGCCATTTATAATGAATGTAGACAGCAACTGTACTTTTCATAACTAGCATACGTTATCCAGATACTGGTCTTTTGACATGTACATCCATGTAGCTAGGTTATCAGTGAAGTTACGTTTGCTAGTAATAGCCTACGTAGCAAATTAGCAAAGTAACAGTCGCTAGCTAGCTATAGCTAGCCTAAGTGACAGCAATGAAACGTCCATTAGGTGATGCACAATACTAAATGTATTTCGTTTGACACCTTAATGGCTGAGATGAGAAGACTTACCTCTATACTTGACTTTCTTTTCCTCTTCTTCCTTTTTTCGTTTTCGTCCCTGTGCTCCAGATGGTTTAGACCGCTTCATTTTTGCAAATGTCACGTAGCTGACACGCCCACCCCACGCAGGCAGTGTGCAGGAGCCCTCACGTACCTAACGTAACTAACGTAACGTAACGTAATTTAACGCAACCGCTCCAAATTAGGAAATTATCGACAATAACTATCAATTCAATCTAAAAATCAGGTTGACAAGTAAACGTGTGGCTGAAGGGGCGCCCTAGGATGATCATGATTAATAACCATGTTTTAATGTGCTTGTTATTCTAACTATGATTAATGGGAAGTAGGTCTATGGGCGACACTAGAGGGCGCCCCCAACCCATTTGTCGCCCTAGGCAGTTGCCTAGTTCGCCTATAGGAATCGCCGGCCTTGCTTGTGGGCATTTGTAACATTGCTCTCAAGCTTCTCAGGGTCTATGGACGACAGCGGGTCATTGAGCCAGCTCTCATGCCAACGAAGCCAATCGGAGGTGGTGGTCCACAGATCTTTAAAAGGCTGGAAGTCCTTGACAAGCTTCTGCAGCCGATCATACTGTAATACACATTTATGTTTCATTGTGAGAAAATGTATGACAAATACCTGATGCACAATAGGTATTCACATCTATCAATACTAGTTGTAAGTTGCTATATATTACACTAACTACCAAAATGAATATACATAAACATATATATTCACGTATACATATATACATGATTCGATGGATTCTCTTTTACTTACATTAGTGGCAGGAAGACCTAACAGTCGCTCTCTGGTGTTGTAGGTTTGAGCCAACATCTGACACTCCTTCAATTGCTTGCTTACATGCCTCACCTCATTGGCCACCTCATGGGCATGAGTCATGTCTGTATGACCCGCAAACCCAGCAACCAGCATCTATAAACACAGTTGTGGTGAGTTAGAACCAAATATTATCAACTCACTTTGACTTAACTCAAACATTTTTACATTAAGACATGTATACTTTATAACCGCGGTTATAAAGTAGATGCATGGATTCCATTAGTGTAGGTATTTTGAGGTGCAGTGTTAATGTACACATGCTGCCCCAGTGGCTCAACCCCTCCAACTGTTCCCAGGTCTGTTTGAGGTCAGAGTGGCCGAGTATCTGGATTCTTACCCTGAGCCGGAGCCAAGTGGTGTGAACAAATTTCTCAAAGGACTGGGTAAGCGTTTCTCCATCATCAAACCTTCACTTGTGCAATATTCTTTTACAACAGCTAATTGCTTATTTTTCTTTCTTATTTTTTATGTTTATTAGGAAACAAGATGAAGCTCCTACAACTGAAATGAAAACAGACCGACATAGTGTAGCTTTTAAATGAAAGAACAGAAACACTTGCTGGGGCTGGAATCGAATGTTGGCAAGAGTCTCGTCCCTGGACGTGAATGGGACAGGTCAGCGTTTTGGTGTGAGAGGACCAGGTTTATTTTAGAGCCACGTACGCACGTCTGAGAGCAGCGCACTTTTTAAACAAACGAAGACTGGAAAGGCCATGTCTCTTTTAGAATGGTTTCATGAAACCTTGGGGGCTGAGGCCATGTCTCTTTAGAGAAACTACAAAAAACAACTAAACATTCCAGCTCCTCAGTTATCAGCCTGAACATGCAGCGTGTTCTATTTACTTTATTGTTCTTTATGTAGACGGGCTGAATCTATGGGAGAAAACAATACGTTTTAAGTAAATGTTCAATTTCAATCTTGTAAGTACTTTCCAACTAAAACTGATCCGTGCAGTTCCAACCTGACGCCTGTTTCTTTTATGCGTGGCATTCCCTTCCGCACAAACTGTACACAAACCTTTTGTTTACTGCGTTTTTGTTTGTTTGCATTTCAGATCAAGGTTTGTTAACTCTGATCAGAACATTTCAAAGTGTTCAGACTGCAGGTCAAACCTCATAAATCAAAATGAGTATTAACATTTACACACAGGAAATAGATCTGTTTTTTTCTCATCCTTGACTTTCTCCTTTTTAACTGGAGTTGTAAATATGTTTTTTATTTCAATTTGCACAATGTTGAGAACCAGTGTACAGTATTTGGAATATTTTTGTATAAAAGCATGTGTCCTGAATGGAATAAATGGGTTCCCAAAGACAGCATTGAATGAGTGACTATACTGCTGTACATTAAAATGCTTTGAAAACTGGGTTGTACTCTAAACACACTTGTGATTAAGCACTTGTGTAGGAGGCCATACGTACGGTGGCCCTGAGAGCTCAACAACTGCACATTAGGAAACTGCAAATAGACGACGCGCAAGCAAAGTGAAACACATCATCACCAATTTGACAACGCATGCAGATGATAGAAAAACAACTAAAAAAAGACCAAATACGGAAACGCACTGCAAGTCACGAAGACAATGCGGAAATGTTTCCAGGTGACAATAACGGATCTCTCCGCCATCCATGAAGTGGGCCTGATGGCGGCGCACGAAGACAGTGGACAAGTCCGAGAGCCTCGGTTCTGATACCTTCATCTTCCCGTCGGCTTCAGAACTGGAGTCCAGGGATGGTGCGTGCAGCGGACCTCCAAACCCGAAAGCCAGAATGAACCTGCACGAGGCCTGTGGGAGAGCGGCTGCAAAGCCGGGTGCTGGGTGGCCTGAAGTCCTCCCCGAGACCAGGCTTCCAAAAGCGATCGCGATGATCCTTTTCCTTTAGTTGGAGCTGTGTAACTCTGTGGGCTCGCTGACTCTCAGACATTTCTTATTAAATGCTCCTTTGACATAAACTGATTTATTGATTATTTTACAATTGGCTCTCATCTCATTAGGCTGTGAGCCTGTAAGACATTTAAATCCAGGAGTGCAAAATATGAAATAAATACTCACAATTGCACATAATGTGTTCCACACGTGCTGCAGCTTCAGAAATGATGCCAAGATGTTCATTATAATAATAATAATCATGATAATCATGATGAAATAGACATTTTGTATGTGTACAAGATTGAACTATCCCTCAGCTTCTTTCGCTTTCTCAACAAGACCTTTTGAAATGTGATCAGTTAGAGCATTGAAAGGAGTTTTAATGTCAGTCGAATGCAGTTTAAATGGCGTGGTGTGTGTAAGCAGTGAAAGTCGTTGAATTGTTAGGTGACGTTGAAGTTAAGGGATGCCGAGGAGTTAAAAAGATCCACAGATTATTTTGAATAAAAATAACTCATCACTTTTTTTATATATAAAACATTACGAATTTAGGGTGATTTAGCCTTTCACTCCTTCTTTGTCAGAGGTGTTGTTTTCCAAATATTTTATATGGACCTGTATAGCACTTTTCTTCAGTTCGTCTTCAGACCCCACTCAAAGAACTTACACAGTACTTGTCATCATTCACCCATTCATACACTGATGGGGCCCCTCAGGAACAGCTAACGTTCATACACCGTAGGCACAGCTAGGACACAGCAACATGGGCTGCTGGAGCTGGGGATTGAACCGGCGATCCTCTGATTGAAGGACTCACCACTGAGCCACAGTTGTTGTATTTATTGTAGTTTAAGTGATTATTGATGGTCTCTATCTCTGTGCTTGGTAATTGAAATTCACTGTTTTGATTGGATTTACACTGTTGTGTCCTGGCTCATACTGACTATTAATGTACAGGATATTATTTTGTTTTAATCTAACAAACTATAGCTTGATAATGAGTATTTCTGATTCAGATACAGATTCTGAATATACTATAGTGAAATGTAGGTGTTATATTTGTTATGACAAATACATTCAACTCATGTCCGACATTGATCATGTCAACAATTTGAAACACTAAGTAATAACTGTACTCTGCAAAACACACTATAGAAGGGTTGTTCAGGACAAAAGTACAGTGTGCAACCATTGCAGCATGTTTCTTTCCAGGGGTTTCACTTCCATATCACTCATTTCATTTGAATCATGTAAAGAGGGAGATTGTCCCCCTCATTATACATGTTATACCTCTCTAAAGCATGTCCAGAGGATCCATTGACACGGCTAAAGCCCGGCAAAGAAGCACATCAGTGCCACAGTGATAGTAGATGGATAGTGAATAGTGGGCTCATCTGTACATAACTAAAATCACTTCAATTTTGTAAAATTGTTAATTCATTAATGTATTGTAATAATGAATGAATAATGCCCGGCTGCTGTTTGTTTACATTAATATGACTTGTGCAACCCTGATTCTTGACTTCCTCCATTGAACATCCATGTATGTATCACAGCCTGACATCCATGATGAATGTGTACAGGTCCATTTACTGTCACTTGTAAAAATGAGTTGATGAATGTGGATATTGTACAGGCATACGTGTTAATAAACTGGCCCATGTACAACCTGCCCTGCATGTGTGGGCTCAGATCTCTCCGTCTGATCTGTGTGACACTGTACGTCTGACTGTGAAAAAGGAGTTAGTTTCTCTTAGTTGTTGCATCAGACTGTAACCCAGATGTTTAGCGGTTGACCCCTGACCTCTGACCTGGTTTCCACAGAAATAGAGACACTCTTTGGAGGATGCTTCTTGTCTCACGAGAATCGACCCGGTACAATTATAAACCCCACAATGCCGAGCTGTGTCTGTGGCTCTTTCTTTTGTTCATCAAAACAGTGACATGCAATATTTTACAGACGAGACTATATGTGCACGACTTCATCTAATGTGCACACTGCACTCGTCACTCTTCACTGCCACTCAAATCAACTGAGCTACTGCACACCGACACACATGTTGTGTGAAGAGAAATAGAGTTTCATGTGTAGAATTAATTTGTGGTTTATAGACAGTACACAGATCTCACAATACATTTACAGACGTATGTATTATCATTCTTATTAGTGGTAATGGTGGCTTACCGCACAAAATATAATAAGAGAAAACAAACTGTGATAATGAGGTCATCTTGTGGATAAGTGCGGACCCTTTTTACATTTAGACATTTGGACGTTACTCATTCCATAAATCTCCATGTAATGTGCATTCAGTAACTGACCACATTTCAAAGTAATCTGAGCCAGCCCTCTTTATTAACACGCTACCTGTCGCCTGAAATGAACCCCAGCACGTTGCGCAGCCTCCGGAGTGGCCAGCAGGGGGCGACAGCGGACTGTCTGTAATACTTACACACTATTGAATGAGTGTCACGTTCACCGGAACTTTCATCTCAGAATTTAATTTTGATATCGTGCAATGACTCAAATGTTTCATTGATCTATTCGGGCCAACAGTATGTAGCTGAACATACTCTTTGAGCTTGACCTCTGATTGATGCAAAGACATAAAAACACAAATGTACCTTCTACTTATTTTCAATGTATTTCTTTATTTTGTTATGCCTCTCCAGTGTTGGTTGGTTACATCTGATAATTTTTGAAATAAGCTACAGCAGTGTTATGAACATGGTAATAATGATATTAATTAATTAAGTTCCCACATTGTTTCCCCCTCATATAATAGCGTCACATCTTGTTCCCTTGCACCTACATGTATGTATCCTTACCTTCTGTTCTGCTACACAATCAGCAAATATTACAGTTGTTTGAATTTATTTTAATAAAAATGAATTAACTGCACGCTGCATTTTATTTGTAAATGGAAATCAAAAAGATATGAACTTAGTAAATAAAGTGTCATACATTTAATTATATCACAAATATTATGATATTGTTTCTAATATAAAGACATATCTAGAAGAACATTGAACATGTATTTAATTGTGCTACTCAGTAAATTAACAGTTAATACAGTACATACAGTTTACATGAACATACTGTATTCTATGTGACAAATTAAATACTTTAAAGCATTCAGAATGATTATTCCTTGTTCAGCCTGAACCGTCAGTCTCCTTCTTGATTTCTGTGCAGATGAAACAGCTGCTGGCAGCTTCCTGTGTGTGTGAGGAGCTTCCTGAACCCAGCAGCACAGAAGAAGCAGGTGGAGACAAACTACGTCCTCTGTGCTGCTGGGGACGGGACGCTCCTCGTCCTCTGGCTGGTGGGTGGGGTGGGTGGCGTCGGGGTGGAGGGGCATGGTTGGCGTTCACCCTCAGCTGCCCCAAGAGTGAGACCAGAGGAGTCCTGCCCTGTGAGACACAAACACAAGAGATGAATACTTTTGAACTTAACTACACACACTTTACATTGTTGTGTTGAATCTGGCCCGCCAATGATGGAATCCTATTACTAATACTTCTGTAGTCTTGGAGAGGGATTACTTACTCAGCCCACTGAAAGGAAGGCGACCACCGCTCTCCATCTGGTCCTGTGGTCCTCCATGTGTGTGTGTGAGGAGCTTCCTGAACCCAGCAGCACAGAAGAAGCAGGTGGAGACAAACTACGTCCTCTGTGCTGGTGGGGACGGGACGCTCCTCGTCCTCTGGCTGGTGGGTGGGGTGGGTGGCGTCGGGGTGGAGGGGCACGGAGGACCGTACTCACTGGGTCTCGGACTCTCTGGGGTGCTGAGAGGGGTTCAGAGATCTGCTGTGGGTCTGGGTCGTCCTGGGATGACGGGTTGGTTGGCGTTCACCCTCAGCTGCCCCAAGAGTGAGACCAGAGGAGTCCTGCCCTGTGAGACACAAACACACATTTTACATTGTTGTGTTGAATCTGGCCTCCAATGATGGAATCCTATTACTAATACTTCTGAAGTCTTGGAGAGGGATTACTTACTCAGCCCACTGAAAGGAAGGCGACCACCGCTCTCCATCTGGTCCTGTGGTCCTCCATCCTTCTCATCTGGTCCTGTGGTCCTCCATCCTTCTCATCTGGTCCTGTGGTCCTCCATCCTTCTCATCTGGTCCTGTGGTCCTTCATCCTTCTCATCCGGTCCTGTGGTCCTCCATCCTTCTCATCTGCTCCGTCTTCAAGGAGACCCTGGATGTTGCTTCCTGTACCATCGATACCTGAGTAAAAGAGACTTGGAGACTTTTCTTAAAGTTAGTAGTTTTTACCGCACATCTGTCAGGTTCAGCCACCTTCACCTAACTATTAATATAAACAGAGAGAGAATGAAATGAACAGTCTTTCAATAACTGTTGAGTGACACTTTCAGGGGACTCCTGTTAATGTTGTTATTAAGTGTTGTTCTTTATAAAGAAAAATACACAACAAAATAACAACCATTCACAGTTTCACCAATTTAATGCCGAGAATACAAACACAGCTCCAACTGCAGTCGTACAGAGACCGGATGGCCGTTGCAACGGGTCCAGCTCCCCATACTCCGTCAGCAACCCCCACAAAAACCCCAGAGGGACCCGGTCGAAAGCCTTCCCCAAGTCCATTACACACATGTAGACTGGTTGGGGAAACTCCCAGAACCCCTGCAGTAGTCTTGCGAGGGTAAAGAGCTGGTCCATTGTTTCACGACTGGGACAGAATCCGCACTGCTCCTCTTCAATCTGAGGTTCGACAAACGGTCGGAGCCTCCGTTCCAGCACCCTGGCATAAGCTTTTCCCGGGAGGCTGAGTAGTGTGATGCCCCGATAGTTCGAGCACACTCTCCGGTCCCCCTTCTTGAAGATGGGAACCACCACCCCGGTCTGCCAGTCCATGGGCACTGTGCCCGACCCCCATGCGACATTGAAGAGGCGTGTCAGCCAAGACAGCCCAACAAAGTCCAGCGCATTCAGCATCTCAGGGCGGATTTCATCCACCCCCGGCGCCACCAAGGAGCTTTTTGACTATCTTAGTGGCCTCTGCCAGGGAGATAGGTTCATCCACCCCCAAGTCTTCAGGCGCTGCCCCCTGTTCAGGGGACATGTTGACCGGGTTTAGGAGTTCCTCAAAGTGCTCTTTCCACCGCCCGACAATATCCTCTGTCTGGGTCAGCAGCCCCCCTCCCCTGCTGATAACAGCCTGGGGAAGGCCCTGCTTTCCCTTCCTGAGTCGTCGGATGGTTTGCCAGAACCTCCTTGAGGCCAACCGAAAGTCCTTCTCCATGGCCTCCCCAAACTCCTCCCATTCCCGAGTTTTAGCATCCGTGACCACCGCAGATGCAGCCCTTCTGGCCTGCCTGTACCTGTCAGCTGCTTCAGGAGCCCCCTGGGCCAACCAAGCCCAAAAGGCCTCCTTCTTCAGCTTGACAGCTTCCCTCACCCCTGGTGTCCACCACCGGGTTCTCGGGTTCGCCTCCCGGGTGTGGCTCCGGGAGGGTGCCCCGGTTTCCCTGGTCCGGGCGAGGTAGCTAGAGTCTTTGGGCTGCTTATCATCGAGGTTTTTTGAACCGCTCTTAGTCTGGGCTCTCCCCCGAGACCCATTTGCCTTGGGAGACCCTACCAGGGGCAGATGCCCCGGACAACATAGCTCCCAGGATCATCGAGCCACTCAAACTCCTTCACTGCGTTAAGGTGGCGATTCGCGAAGGAGAATTTAGAATTTAGAGTTTCCAATTAGCCAAAAGTGAATATATTTTTTCTTTTTGTGGGAGGAAACCTGAGTACCAGGGGAAAACCCACGCAGACACAGAGAGAATATACAAACTCCACACAGACAGAAAGAGGAAAGAATCTGTCTATGGAGCCAAATCCAGGGATTTGGCTCCACATCTGTGAGGCTGCAGTGCTAACCACTGAGCCACTGTGTCGCCCGGAAGGAAGGAGAGAGGGAAATACATCAAATAAACACATCTAAAACAACTTGATACATCAAATACAACTTAATACATCTAAAGAAAATGCATAAAAAAAAGTAATTTAAATCTAAAACAACTTATGTGTGTGTGTGTGTAAAGAAATAAAGCGTGTGTGTGTGTGTGTGTGTTAGTTGACCTCCATTGGCTCACCATATCCTTCCGTGGGGTCCACTTCCATCGGTTCGTCCTCCGGGGGATCCACCTCCATCGGCTTACCGGGGTCCAGGAGTGGGGTGGAGGCTCTTTGGAAAACAACAAAATAAGTTATCAGAATTATGCAGATGAAACACAATGTTACATAATCACATGTCATGGGGACTATTGTCCAATACAAGCACAGTACAATGAGTACATTGGACCAATCAATAATTAAAAAGCAGAATCTTCTTCAAGTAAACGAAGACGTAGGTAGTTCTTTCTTACACTGCACTAACTTTTAGACTAATATTTTATTCTCGTCTAATTCTATTTTAGTTTGTCTAAATTTCAGGTTATCTTGGCGCTTTAATGCTTTAATTGTATTTCAATGTCATTTTGTGGTGTGTTTCTGTTGAACTTTTGATTTTGATGTTTGGTGGAGAGAACTTTCAATGGCCTGGGGAATAAATAAGCTTACCGTCTCATGCCTCGCCTAAGGGAAGAGATGGAAGAAGGACCTGGGTGAACAGGCCGGTTGGGGTCCAGGACGCGTTGGCTCGCCTGAAGGTAAAAAAAATCAAATATAACTATCAGACCACTGCTCCACAACATGGAAACAAACACTATGATTCAGTCCCATATATATGTAAGTAGCTTAACAGTTGTATTAACGTCTGTATGTACACACTCTCCCTTTTCTTTTTCTGTTTGTTTTTGGTTTAGCTGATTTTTGTGTCTCTTATTTATTTTCTGCTATTATTAAATTTAACTTGTATAAAAGCAGAAAAACGTGCAATGGACTCTAAAGTAAACACTTGTCTGGGAGATGAAATAATGTATCAATAAAGTGTTAAAATAAGCGTGTGGCGTTCAGGTTCTTGGTGTTCTTACCATGCTGCAGGTTGGACTGACGGCCTGGATGACCGCCGGTGAGAGGCCGGGCCAGAAAGCAACTGGGATCCGGACTCTCCTGTAGGGGCAACGATGGGCCATCTGAGGGTAAAAACAATTATTATTATTATTATTATCCATCTGGAAGCTCTTACAGTTACACAGAGTACATCTCCAATCAGACTTTTTAAAATACATAGACCTAACAATGCCTTGTAAATAGACAGCTGTACCAATGTCTCCACAGCGGGGACAGGTAGCGTGTCGTACTAAACTTTATGTTTGATAAAACCAAGATTTCATTTTTTAAATATGAAAAACATCACAAGATTGTTGGCAATGTGTGAATTATGAACATTTTCAAACATATATTGTCATGCCTGCATAACCTATGATCTGTACAAGCAATCAATTCAGATCACCTAGACAGAAACATTTATTTGATTCAACATTCAATTTATTTGATTTTGTGTATGAAAGGGAGACACCTGATCACCAGGAGATCCTTTCATGATTGATTCAAATTGATAATTTAGAGTTTCCAATTAGCCAAAAGTGAATATATTTTTTCTTTTTGTGGGAGGAAACCTGAGTACCAGGGGAAAACCCACGGGGAAAACCCACCCCCATTTTCAAACAATAAGGATTACATATATTGTCATGTCTGCATAACCTATGATCTGTATCACCTAGAAATTATAGTTAATACAAGCAATCAATTCAGATCAATTGTTGACATTGAAGTCTGATCCATGTTGTCTGTCACTTTCAGTAAAGTTTAGAGAAATAATACAATCAACTTGTTTAGGTTGTACTCTTGAAAACACACACCGCTAGCTAGCTAACTGTCACATGGCTGCAGGTTGGGTCCTTACCTTGTAGTGTAGGGATGCTGGAGTTTGTTAGCTTGCTAGCTTAAGAGTAGAGGTGCTGTTCTTCAGAAGTTTAGCTGTTCTCTCGTTGGGGTCTTCAAGCGCAATGAGGAAAAAAGAGAGAAATTGTTGTCTTATAATACATGGGTTTCCATGGAAGCGCTTAGAACATTCCAAATTCAATGACGTTATAGCCCGCTGCCACTGGGCCACGCCCCCTGGCTGCCGGAAGTCACTGACGGCGCCACGTAATTAATATGAGATATGTTTATTATTATCACTTTATGAAGTAGGTAACTGATAAATGTGGGTAATATTGGGTCATGCATGGAGTGCAACTATGTTAATCAAGCATACATTCATATAAATCACAACCACAAGTAACAGACCTTCATTGTATACAACAAAAATCAACAAGTTGGCCTGCGTTACTTTAGTACATATCATTTATTTATTTATTTCATTATTATTAATTTAGTACAATAATAATAGTTTATATTTATTATTTTAAATGTATTTTATATTATATCATATTTTCTATAGTGCTTTTCAAGCCACTTAAAGATGCTTTACATACAACAAAATTAGAAAGGGAACAACTAGAAAAACATGAAGACATCAATTAAAAACAGAACACTTTTGGATATAAAAGAAACCAGGAGGAGCTGTGTGGAATGACTTCGGGGCTGGCTTCCAGCTCAGGCAGGTCATTCAGAAAGGATGTGGCCACAGCCTGCAGAGCCTCCTCTGGCCAGGCACTGAACCAGTCTATGGTGCAACACGTCACCAGTGAGGGAAACTGCCTCAGCCGCGCACGAAACACCTCACCGATAGGACTGCAGAGGAAGAAGTGGAAGAGAGGAGTGGAAGTAGAAGAAAGGGAGAGAGCGTGGATGGACTTTGGATCAGAGCTTTGGACAACCTCATGCAGAGCACAGTGTGGATGTTGCTGCGGACCCTCCTGATGTAGGCTGCCATGAGGTTGGCTTTAGTTGGCTGTCGGCCCAGGTCTTGCACCACTGGCTTCATGGCTGCCAGGATGCGCTCCTGCTCGTCTGATGCATACAAGTTGGGAACATCCCCAGAGTTCAAAATGCTGTTGATATCCTCCAGGAATGACTCACTCTTAATCTGGGGGATTAACACAAAAATAATGATGAGTGAAACTCTGCCTTGACTTTTGAAGTGAACAGGAATACATCACTTTATACATTGTATACTCTACATGTTGCATCCAATTTGACTAAATAGATTAAAACAAGTGACAACAGTGCAACAGCATTCCATGACAGTATGTACTATAGCTGTGTGATAGTGATTTTAATCAACTACCACCCACTTGCAGTATACTGTAGCAGGTGTTGAGAGTTATTACCTGTGTGTCTACAAAGAGGAAGGTGATCTGCAGGTGCATCATTGAAATGGTGATCCAAAACACATGTTTGTATTGTAAATGATGTGTACAATGTATCGTAGAGCAGGCATACCTTTTGTCCAGCTTACTGTCAATATAATCTTGAGTCTGGTTGGCTGAGGTGCGGGCAGAGAACATGAGGAAGTGTGTGATGAATTCATCGGGCATGTTCTTCAGCAGCTTGTCTGACATGGTCAGGGTCTTTCCTGTGCCCGTTGGCCCAATGCAGAGCACCTGGATCGCACACACGTAAATATGAATCCAAGGCAATGAAAGTATTCAGATGTTTATTATTGGATTCTGATGCGCTTCTAACGTGCACACCCGACGCTCGGAACAATTCTGAATGTTTGCTTCAGTAGAAAATGTTCACAGTTCATGGTGACAAGCTATTTTATAACAATTACAGAATGTGTGGTCTGATGTGTGAAGCTAAACTACAACCAAAGTACTCACTGGTTTCCTATTGGTCAAAAGCATATCCATGAGGAAAGACCTTCTCACTGTGTCCACAGTGGGAACGATGATGTCAGCATAATGTGTCTCAGGGGTGATTGCAACACTCTTTGCGTAGTTCATCCAGCTGACCCACTGGACCTAAAGTACAGGCAAAAAGATGATTGAGAAAAAGGCTAAAATGCATCTGATGGTCTTAATTGCATGAAATAATGTTATCAGTTTACTTTTCTTTCTTCAGTTTCCTCGTCATCCTCGTAGTTACTAATCCCTGCATCATCCAGTGCGTAGTCGTACACCAGTCCCTCCTCTGGAAAGCATAACTGAATCTGAAGGACAAATACATTTACGTTAATCAAAATATACCTATGTCAAGAAATAATAAAGCTGCCAATACAAATGACAATAGAATTATTTTGGTCTGGGGACACTAAAGTGGAGATGCTGATATGACCTCTTCCTCTGCCATCTTCTTCTTGAGCCAGGCACTGAAGCGCTTACAGCTGGCTGCGTCTCCTGTGGCTCCCACACTCCACACCAGAGAGAAGAAGAACCAGGGCTCAATCAGCTCCTTCAGACGGTCCAATTTATTCTGGGGCGGTGGCCTCTTATCCTACAAGACAATAAAGGATTGATGGGGGGTCATGGTCAACAAAATCCACATTTACAAAAGTACTAGAAAGATGTTTTCATCAACTTAGAGGAGAAATCAGTAACTGCACATCCATTCAGTCGACGTTGTTTAGTGGAATGCATTAAATATGTCATTGACTGCTCAAGTAGCATGATCGCTACTACATTAATTACTGAACCGAACAAACTCAGTCAATGTTTTTGATAACAGAGCATCTTCTGTATCCGTTTATTCAAGACTAAGAAAATCTACCACCAGTATTTATTTTTCTCATTTGCCTTACAAGTGTACTTACAGATGGATATGGTAATTATACAATCATTCAAATACCAGTGCCGATTTTAAGGTCGATCAAAACCTTGTGTTTTGAAGTAGATTGTACAGCTTCTCTAAAGCACTAAATATGTATCATACAAAGGTAGAACTCCTACGAGTATTAGAGATGTTATATCATATTTGCACAGAAATCCATATATATTAATTTCATGGGGGTTAATCTAACAAGGAATAGCAGCACACAGCTGTTTCTTGGCGTAAGGATTGAAGAAGCAGTCCATAAGTTTAAGCAGACTGCAGGTTAGGTTGCTGTCCAGAGAGGTGATGACCTCCTTTACTGATGTGCGGACAAATGTGACGGAGTCCTGTAAAAGGTACAGAATAATACAAATAATAAAAGCAATAATAATAAAATAAAAGCAAAAGCAGCTCTTTCTACAATCTCCTACAGTGAAAAGCTTTAAGATTCCCTGGTGGTGTCTCTCAGTTCTGTCTCCCCTCTCACCTGTAGGAACCTGGAAAACAGAGAGTCCAGCTGCTCCGTGAACGCTTTCAGGGCTTCAGGGACTCGCCTCAGCCAACACTCTGTAAAAGGGACGAGGCCCAGGATGCTGGGCTCCAGGTAGACCACTCCACAGCGAGACACTGTGGCTGGAGATGCCACTGCCAGGTCTTGCACCTCAAACATCATGGTCATCACCTGCAAGGAGAAAACACAGAATGTCTGAATGCGCGTGGGACAGAGGAAAACCCAGGGACAAGACGTAACCTTACGTCAGTGAGCTTGATGATTTCCCCAGAGCTGAGGCACAGCTTTTTGTTGTCATCCAGCACAGTGTTCATGTTCTCAATCCATACAGCAACCACTGGCCCATTAAACATGTACCACTTTTTCTCACTGTCCATGGAGGCTGCACCTCCACTGACCTGTCGGGGTGGAGAAAAAGTGTCTCGTAGAAGTCTGACTGTTTGTTTGGTTTGTTCTGTCGTTTGTGTAAAACAAAAGATCACTTACCACTCATGTGTGAGCAAGTCATACTCCCCGTAGAGCTGTCCCATGGTGATAGACTTGGGGTTGAGGACATACATCTGAACCGCCTCTACCCACTCACAGAGGGCTGGCCCTTCAGAGCTGTTATTGCCTCACCTAGGATCTCATAACACTAAAACACAGTAATGCACACGTACAAGACTCTGCACCGCAAAACTAAAATAATTGTCTACATTGGAGAGCTGGGAATAAAACTGTAAACAGTGTCTTGATAAGTATACGGCTCACCTTGGTTTTGCCTGATCCAGAGGGTCCAACCAACATCAGGCCATGTCTCACCACAGTTGTCTCCTACAGCTGGATACACTTACTTATATACCCTGCAATAACCACAAGACTCATCTACTCATCCTAAAAACACAGGCACTTGCATATCTAAAACATAACATCTACTTCCAGAGACACTAACCGTCCACATCTTTGAGGTTTTTCTTGCTGCAGACATTACGCATGGACTCTTCAAGTGTGCCATAGTTGATTGGCTCCTGTTTTGTTTTAGGGAAAAGGTCGGACACGATGCCGTTGAAGAGCTTCAAGTCGTCCTGTAAAAACTTTGGCACGTTGACATCTTGAATGGCTCGAAGACAGATCAACTCCTGGGAGACTGCAAGATTGCAGAAGAATGGCGTGACATTTTTATTCTACTTTATTTATATCATCAACAAAAGAAACATTTCTAACCTCGTTCATGTCGGGGTTTCCTCTCTTCAGGTTTCCAGCAGCTGAGATCACAGTCTTCACAGCTCTCATACCAAAGTCATAATGATCCTTCATAGATAGGAGAGCAAAAGTAAACCTTCTTCATATCTTTGTTATTCACACACACACACACACACACACACACACACACACACACACACACACACACACACACACACACACACACACACACACACACACACACACACACACACACACACACACACACACACACACACACACACACACACACACACACACACACACACACACACACACACACACACACACACACACACACACACACACACACACACACACACACACACACACACACACACACACACACACACAAATGTAACTAGCTTTTTCAATATCATGTATCCCTTCCCTGGACAAATATGGCATTGACATAGAAATGTAATGTGTGACCTCCTCTGACTCTATACCAGGGGTGGGCAAACTTTTTGGCTCAGGGGCCACATTGACTTTTAAAATTTGACAGACGGGCCGGGCCAGTATCAGATGGATAGAGAGTGTTTGTGTGAACCAATATAAAGTATAAGTAAAAGCCAATAACTAAAAAGTAAAGAGAACTTACTAGCGAATATAACTTAAATGACTCAGCTTTTTTGTTTAACTTGCTGGCTAAGTCTTCGTCAATTAGTTCTACACGCCGAGTCGCTGTCCTGCGTGATAAACTACATTTTTCGAATTTGTTTTTGCTCTCTGGACACAAGAGACCTGCTGTCTCTACCATGCATTCTTTCAAAAACTCCCCTTCACAGAAAGGCTTGCTGGCTTTTGCTAATTTAAATGCTAGCAAATAACTTGCCTTGGTGCTTGATACTTGACTAGCAGTTTGTCTAAAAAAAGCCCCCTGTTGCAGAGGGGCTCAATGCAGGAAGCTGGCAGGAGGCTGGCAGGCAGAACCCTATATGTCACATGAGTCCCGTGGGTCTGATGTGCGTTCGTTATGCCGTATAAAACGGACCATGTCTCCGTGGCGCGCTGGCCTGTGGGGGAGGGGTGGAGGTGAGCAGCGCAGACAGCAGCAGCTGGACTCGCAGCCTGATGCGCTGCAGGAAGCACGGCACAGCTGTCCTCTGCCGCACGGCACGTAAAGACCGCTGTAACGCTTCTCCGTTCCCGACTTGAGTTAAGAAACATCGATGCTGGTCTTTTGCCGTCATCGTGCTTCGGAAAACTCAAGTCGGGAACGGAGAAGCGTTACAGTGGTCTTTACTATCATTTATAATTCATAATACTCGGCGGGCCGGATCAAAACGCCCAACGGGCCGGATCCGGCCCGCGGGCCGTAGTTTGCCCGCCCTTGCTCTATACAATACCTGAGCGCTGAGCTGCTCAGAGGAGAGCTTGAAAGTGGTGGTGATCTTCTTGGAGAGGACTTTGGCATCACTGAAGCCAAACGAGTACAAGGAGATCTCAGCTATCGTCGCATAGTCACGCACCATCATGGCCACAGGACCAAACAGTGCCTGGAGAAGACACAATCCACTTTGTTGAGCTCCATGTGCTTATCCTCAGCGTTGCACAGTTATTTAAAACGAAATCATCACATCAAACCTTGAGATTGTCAGGCAGTTCAGTGCGTCCAGCGTAACCAGGATTCATAGTGATGAAGACAGCGCACGAAGGGACGAGAGGGATCTCTGTGCCCTCAAACACAAACCTCTCTGCCTCAAAACACAACATACACACAATTATCTTGGAAATCTATGCTACTGCATGTGCTTCTTTTTGGGTGGAATGCAGTGGTGGGAAAACAAAATGATATTCTTTACTTAAATTAAAAACATATATTAGAACTTCATAATGGGAAGGAATTGTAATGATTGATATCATTAACTTTAGTCATGTGTGTTTTGCAAAAACCTTTGCTGACATTAATTCATTTGACTCATTAATGAAATGAAATGAATGTCAAATTGACTAAAGCAAAACCAAACCATTTGTTCTTTCTTGAAAAGCAGTAGAAATAAAGTACAACACCAAATTGAAATACTCACTGTACTGAGGCACAGTATTTGTACAACTCAAGTACTCTGTGGTAAACTACAGTATGAAGCGTCACATGGTTTTCTACTGAATACACTTCTCCTCACCCTTTGCTGCTGCGCCTTTTGTATGGTGGTGATCTGTTGTGCCACCACAGACAGCACTTCCACATCAATGCGGTTAAACTCATCAAAGCATGCCCAGGCCCCAGAGCTGCAAGAAGGAAGACAGACAGAACATGACTGTGATTGATGAAAGGTATGTGTGATATTTAACAGCACACATTCAATCACACTTTAGTAATTGCCTCTCACCTGGCCAGTCCTTTGAGAAACTTGCCCATAGCCATGAAGTCCAGCTGATCAGAGCAGTTGAAAACAACTGTCTGGATAGCCAGAGCCTTTCCCAGATCTTTAGTGGTTTCAGTCTTTCCTGTGCCTGCTGGACCTGCAGGAGCTCCTCCAAACTCCAGGTGTAGAGCTCCTGTTAGGGTCAGGTAGCATCTGAAAAAGGCCGGGGGTAGTGTATTCAAACGATGAAATGACATTCAGGGGGAAAAAAGCCTTGACAACATAAGACTGAACTACCTGTCAGCGAGTGGGGTGATGACCAGACGTCCAGAGTTACCAAGGTACTCGTATCCATACAAAAACTCTGCATTCACTGCGCGGGTGTACAAGTCATCTTTTGCCCAGTAATACCTACAAACAGTATCAGATCAGCATCAAACATATCCTGCACACAATTAATTGCAATGATGGAATACAGGTAGCTCCATGTCAAGAGTGACTGAACTAAAAAGCACAAAAAGAGATAGATGACCTGAGCTGGCTGATCCACTCAAAGTCATTGATGCTCCAGACTTCCTGCTCCACCAGTTTGGCCGCAACATCCTTAGCATGGACCTCTATGACGATGAGGGCAGACAGCACAGCTCAGGCACAGCATCTTAGACAGACGTCCTCTCACCAGCTGCACCAAGTCACCCAGCTTCAGAAACAAAAGAGGAAGTTTGAAGAATATATTGATCAGCAAAAGAGTGTGCACACTGTTCAGCGTAAATGTGAGCAACACATTATACACTGTGTCTATTTTTCAAACCTTATGGATATTTAGAGTTTGAAGTTTGAATATTGGCCCCATATTCCACACCTGTTTCTGTAGTTGGGGATAAAGGCGGTTGGACATGTCTCCCTGCTCCAAGGCCTCAGACACCTCAGCAGTCCAGTAGACCTGACAGCCAGCTATCACCACTTGTCCAGGCCACGATAACACCCACTTTACACCAGGCTGCTGAGGGGTCAGGAGAGCGCACACAGAGGATTTAAGAAATGAACAATTGAAATATTCTTTAACATTGTTCAAATAAGCAGATTGGATTCCACATCAAAATGAGAGTGAGGGTTGCAGACCTCCGGATAGGCTTTGAGCGAGCGCTCAATGCTATCCCTCAGTGTGGCCTTCATCGATTTCTCCACGCCCCTGAGCCAGTCCTCCACATTTCCAGTGGGCCACACTGGCAGTGACAGCTTCACCTCCTCCCCTTCTCCAGAGTACATATGTAGATCTGGCTGGAATTGAAGCTGAGAACCAACAGATGTCTCAGTCGTATGTGGCATGCATGTTACATCTTCAGTAATATATACGCAGAGTAATTGTGAAGAAACAACAAACCTGTGCAATGTTCTCAAAGCTTTTGCCAAGTGCGGTTGTACAGCAGTTGGATCTTTGGTCTGGGACAGAATCTCCAGGAGCTCATCATCTGACAGGAAGTAAAACCTAAAAGGACAAATATCCACTGATCAGTACATAGTCCTTCGTCTGAGTCATCAACTGTGTGTCAAAGTTGAGCATGGAAACTCCATTCTGGCCCCAAGTCGTCCACAAATATATTATTGTTGATAAATTAGCCTTTTGAAGGCGTTTGCTTGTTTTCCTTCTTGTTTCAAAGCTACCTCCATTTAGAGCAACCAAAGCAGGTTCATGGTTCAATGCATACCCTCTCATGTGGAATCATCTCATAACTCTGTTATTAACACCACTATTGAGAGCCAGGGGAATCTCAGGGCACTTTCTGTTGGGCTTACCTGGGGAAGGATCCTCGTTTGGTCTCCAAGTATTCACTGAGACCTTCTGCACCGGCTCCAACTGTGTGTTGCACCTTTTCAGTTTGACGAGCAGATAGCCATCTTGGCACAGCTCAATCACCTAGAGAACAATGCAGAAACATATATTAACAGTGTACAGAAATAAAGTTGCTTCTTGGTATCAGAACAAAACCTTTGTCATTTAACCTCTGTGCCTCACAAAATGAAGACAAAATGTCTGCATCAGGAAATCTGCCATAAAGTAACATATTAATAATATAACCACTTTCACCACTTTTATCCAACATCAGTCCTGATCATAAGTTCAATTAATTCATTTTCATTAATGTACCCTTCAGATGCCAGGGTGTTTTCATAATGCATGTATTTCCCCCATAAACATGACAAAAATGACTTCATAAATAAGGATGAAGTTCCAAATATCTCAATTAAAACAAATAAATAAACACACACTCTTGCCAAAATGCTGTATGTCTTAACACAGCTGCCCCCAAAATATTCTCTGACCTTTCGATTATCAAAGGCGCTTTGCATGATGCCCTTCCATGTTTGATACATGTGCTGGTATCTTTTTCCCTCCACAGGCAGCTGCTGGTTGATATCAGAGCTGAAGATGGGCTCCAAGTAGAGCCAGGAACGCTGGCAGGTCAGCCACTCCTCCAGCACATCCTGCAAGCACCAGGAGAGGGCAGCAGCACAACATATGACACCGCATAACAATGATACAATACACAAGACCATAACTGTGTGTGTGTGTGTGTGTGTGTGTGTGTGTGTGTGTGCGCCTACTTGAGTCATTCTGAGCTTGCTCTCCCAGGTGTTGATACGGTCCTCAAAGGTTTTTTTGAATGGAGAGAAGGACATGCTCTGCGTCATGACAATGTGGTCATCCAGCAACTGCAATACTTCATCGAGGCTCTTCAATATGTAGGTGCCTGTCTCCTTGTAGGGCAACACCTCAAAGAGTACTGCCGACCACTCTTGTTCCATCTTTTCCAGTGCCTGAGTGAGACAGTGTAAAAGAAAAAGTAGCAGCCATCAATTCTTAACACACATATTCACACACTGGCCATGTGCCTGAGTAAGAAGAGTTAGTGGAGTTGCTTTGAACAAAAAGACAAAAAACACTTGGCCTCTGTTTCACCATCATCACGTAGGTGTAACGCCCCTCTCAAGGGCTCCATTTGTGAAATATTCCTTTAAATTAAAATAAGCTTCCCAAATTCTGTCCAAATTTTGCAGTTCCATAGGATCACTCCATTCATTACCCATCCTAGTACAAGCTTAACACTTCATAAAAGACTGTATTTAGAGAAGGAATCCTGTTTAAAGGGTACCTGTTCAATGGCGTACTCTTTCCCTGCTACCTCAGCCACATGAGTGATGTCATCCACATGCTTCTGGAGACCAAGCTCCAGGCAGTGAGTCAAGGTCAGGTTGGCTGTGGGCCTGACTTTCATCTGAATGCGTTCTAAAAGAAGTGGCGGTTTTTCATCCCCGGGTTCCTCAGGCCCTGAATCAGATGAATAGAGGGATGGAAGTCCTCAATCTTGCTGTGGATTATAGAAGCCACCATCTGGCAATCTGGCGTCGTGCAACACAAAGAAAAGAACACATCAGACCTCTTAACAATCACACTTCACTTTGGCAAGTTTGAATGGTGATAGATGTGTGACCTACCAGGAATGTCCTTGAACTGTTTAATGCATTTGTGCATGGTCTTGTGGGCAGGGCCGGCTCTAGCCCTTTGGTTGCCCTAGGCGAGATTGAGTTTTGCGCCCCCCCCCCCACACAATACTTTACATCACTGAAGAGACATACAGGTATATTAACTTAACTGCTTTACTTTGCATAGCAGTTTTTTACACACTTATAATTCTACTACTCTACATTGCAGTTCAACAATAAATGGTGCATGGACAACAAACACCAGAATAGTTTCAGAACATTTTCTTTTTTATTATTTTAAATAATTTATTACATACTCAAAGATTAAATTAACTCCATAAACTGTGCAAAACACTCTTAAGCACCTGTAAAGACATTTAAGCAAATTATGACCCTCTATACCCTAACTATACCTTCTACAAACAAAAGTGCTTTTATGGATACTGTACGTACCAATACAAAATTAAAAGATTGAAGTTCTTAGTAGTTATATCCCCATCTCAAATAATAGAAGATGAACAGTTGTTTCTGGCATTTCTAGTCACCTTCTAAATTGACACAGCATTAAAATTTGACTCGTCTGGACTTCCTAATGGCAAATTCGTTGATGGTATCATCAAATGATATTTTACTTGAGGCGGCAGTGTAGTTTCACTGGTGCCCTGAGTGCTTGATGTGGTCCTGGATGTCCCTTCACCTTCACCTGTATTCAAACAAATTGTATAGCCAGACAAGCGGTGTTTAATATAATAAATAATCATGAATGTGGTTGAACTTCCTTAAGAAAACAAGCTATTGTATTTAATACATGCTAACATGTTTCTATTGTACTTTAAAGTATGGATGTGGCTTGAATAAATACTATTAAATAGACTCACCTGATGCAGGCTGTGTGTTACCGGCCCCTTGAGTATTACTGGATGTCCCTTCTGCAGCTGTATTTAAACACAGAGTTCATCCATGCTGTTCGTTACACAATTGCATTTGGTCATTTCTATCATCCTACCACATAGTTGCATTGTACAAATACATTTTATCTGACCATGTAACTTGTAGTAGATAAATTACAATTACTGCCACCACTGCTACAAGGCTAAATAATGCTACTGATTACAATTAGTAGTATTAATGTGATGTGATTATGAAAGTAATAATTGATAATAATAACAACAATAACAAAAAAAGCAACAATAGTACTAGTTGTGTAGGCTACTTACAAAGTTCAGAGGGAGGCGAATCAGGCGTCCTTTCTCCAGCAGGTGCCGGCCTCTGCAAAAATTGCCTGAGTGCATCTGGCCAATTTAAAACAAAAATAAAAAATAAAAACAAAACAAAACACATATACATTTTAGTATATTCCTGGGGAGAAACTGTACAGAAGGGTGAACACCACCACTATCCCCAAAATGGTTACTGTGTGTGTATGCACCTGCTAGTTGTGAATTCACTAAACAGAACTTATGCCATTTATAATGAATGTAGACAGCAACTGTACTTTTCATAACTAGCATACGTTATCCAGATACTGGTCTTTTGACATGTACATCCATGTAGCTAGGTTATCAGTGAAGTTACGTTTGCTAGTAATAGCCTACGTAGCAAATTAGCAAAGTAACAGTCGCTAGCTAGCTATAGCTAGCCTAAGTGACAGCAATGAAACGTCCATTAGGTGATGCACAATACTAAATGTATTTCGTTTGACACCTTAATGGCTGAGATGAGAAGACTTACCTCTATACTTGACTTTCTTTTCCTCTTCTTCCTTTTTTCGTTTTCGTCCCTGTGCTCCAGATGGTTTAGACCGCTTCATTTTTGCAAATGTCACGTAGCTGACACGCCCACCCCACGCAGGCAGTGTGCAGGAGCCCTCACGTACCTAACGTAACTAACGTAACGTAACGTAATTTAACGCAACCGCCCCAAATTAGGAAATTATCGACAATAACTATCAATTCAATCTAAAAATCAGGTTGACAAGTAAACGTGTGGCTGAAGGGGCGCCCTAGGATGATCATGATTAATAACCATGTTTTAATGTGCTTGTTATTCTAACTATGATTAATGGGAAGTAGGTCTATGGGCGACACTAGAGGGCGCCCCCAACCCATTTGTCGCCCTAGGCAGTTGCCTAGTTCGCCTATAGGAATCGCCGGCCTTGCTTGTGGGCATTTGTAACATTGCTCTCAAGCTTCTCAGGGTCTATGGACGACAGCGGGTCATTGAGCCAGCTCTCATGCCAACGAAGCCAATCGGAGGTGGTGGTCCACAGATCTTTAAAAGGCTGGAAGTCCTTGACAAGCTTCTGCAGCCGATCATACTGTAATACACATTTATGTTTCATTGTGAGAAAATGTATGACAAATACCTGATGCACAATAGGTATTCACATCTATCAATACTAGTTGTAAGTTGCTATATATTACACTAACTACCAAAATGACAATAACTATCAATTCAATCTAAAAATCAGGTTGACAAGTAAACGTGTGGCTGAAGGGGCGCCCTAGGATGATCATGATTAATAACCATGTTTTAATGTGCTTGTTATTCTAACTATGATTAATGGGAAGTAGGTCTATGGGCGACACTAGAGGGCGCCCCCAACCCATTTGTCGCCCTAGGCAGTTGCCTAGTTCGCCTATAGGAATCGCCGGCCCTGCTTCCACGCCCTAGTGAAGGGGCTGACTGGCCTGGCTGCCTCCAAGGCACAGCTGGGTTTGGGCCACAGCTACTCCAGAGCTAAAGTAAAGTTCAATGTCAACAGAGTTGACAACATGATCATCCAGTCCATTGCTCTGTTGGATCAGCTGGACAAAGACATCAACACTTTCTCCATGTGTGTCCGGTAAGGTTCCCTCATCCACTCATCCCTCGTGCACAAGAAATGCCTCCAAGCCTTTCAGGGTGTTGGCGTTTACAGTCAACATCAGTTGGCATGTCAAGTTCTGGAATTACAGTCCCAGGTGGCATGATGGGTGTTTCTTTTCTATCAACTACTATCTTTTATTACTTTTTGGCTATATTGGCGTCCTCAGTTGTAATGATGTTCAAATATCTGTCAGTCCACTGAGTTACTGTGCTGACACTTTAAATGTAACCCTGAACAACTGAGGAACGTGTTTAAATATGCTAACCACTTCTCACTTTTATATATATATTTTTAATCAAATGTTAGTCAATAGTATTAGTAATATTCCCTCTGCACACTATAGTTGGCAAACCTGATGATGCCTACGACCAGTCATTGTAGGTTTCAAATGGATTTTCTGCCGAATCTGAGCTTGATAAACTCATCAATCAGTGTTTTCCCTTTTCTAACAATCACTGTCTTGTGTCTGCAGTGAATGGTATGGCTACCACTTCCCAGAGCTGGTCAAGATCGTGTCGGACAACTTCATGTACTGCCGCATGGCTCAGCTCATTGGCAACAGGAAAGAGTTGTCAGAAGAGAGTTTGCCAAGTCTAGAGGAGGTGGTGATGGACGCCGCCAAGGCTCAGGCAATTCTGGAGGCTTCCCGTTCTTCCATGGGTCAGCAAATGATCTTTTTCATTCTTTAGACATTAATACATAAATGTAAGGTTTTTGTACTACTTGGCACCTGCTTAACATTTTTAAATAAGATTTATAATGCCATGCCCCCTATTTGCCCACTCTGGACCAATAATTGTCCTTGGTGACCAACACAGGGGGGCAGAGTACTTATCACTCTCATAAACCTGTGGTGAAGGCACAAATCCTCACTTCGGATCCTGTCGGGAGGAACAAGCATGCTTAAGATTATCAGTGTGACTTAGTTGCACAGTTGGTTAGTTGCACATGTAGTATCCCTCTCAACGACCTCTGTATCTGTTCCCAGGTATGGACATCTCTCCCATTGACCTGATCAACATAGAGAGATTCTCCACTCGTGTAGTGTCTCTGGCCAGCTATCGGCTGGAGTTGCAGGAGTACCTGCGTTCCAAGATGAGCCAAGTGGCTCCAAATCTAGCAACCTTAATTGGCGATGTGGTAAGTGAAAGTTCAAGAGGTGGTTTTTATGTTCCAGTTACTGCAGGACCAATGATATTATACCAAAATATGTCAATCCCCTGATAAAAAATATATCTGCTGCTGAGCCTTACTTAAAAATAAAGTCCATTCTTGAATGGTAGTTCTGCATTTGGCAGTGAGATGAACTCTTTCCTTTTTTCTTTCTAGGTGGGAGCTCGTCTGATCTCCCATGCCGGCAGTCTAACCAACCTGGCCAAGTACCCGGCCTCCACAGTCCAGATCCGGGAGCAGAGAAGGCCCTGTTCAGGTACTGGGGCACCCCCTCCCTGCTGGGGAAAGAGGTGGCTGCAGTGATGGCAGGGCTGGGCAGGAGCAGAGCTGGGTGACTGGAGACCAAGTCTCCTCTGGGGTGATCCCACTCGCTCCAATGCACCTCCCACAGTCTGAGCAGCCACTCACAGCACTGAGGTAGAACATCTCAACTAGTTAGTCTGGATGCTTAGCAAAAGTACAGTTTAAGGAACACTGCACAGCAATAAACATAACTAAATGCATGCTAAAAGCTTGTTGGGCAAATAGATTTCAGATTGGTAATGAACCATTTCAGAAGTAGCTATAATGTATGGCTTATCTGTATTTGCATGCACTAGAGTTGTGCTTGCTTAACATAAGTCCTTTAGTTTTGTGAATGTCCAAATCAGAAACCTGGTGTACTTTTTGCTTGGATGTTAAGCACCTCATCAAAGTGGCCTGGAACTTCAACTAGTTTCTCCACAAGGGGGTGCTGGTGAGTCTTTGTTAAAACGGGTACAGATTGAGTTTGGATAGGGTGTGCTGGCATACGTAAAAATGATGCCTATGCCACTTAAATATCAGTGGTGCAGATGAAACACTTGGCTCCGTGCCCTTTAGATAACATTATACTTGTATATGTTTTACTTAAAAGCTGTATTGACGTCCTCTGTTGTAATGATGTTCAAATATCTGTCAATCCACTGAGTTCCTGTGCTGACACTTTAATGTAACCCTGAACAACTGAGGAACGTTTGAATATGCTCACCACTTTTCACATTTCATTTTTTACAAAATAGTCTAAAGCAGGGGTGTCAAACTCATTTTCACCGCGGGCCACATCAGCATCATGGTCGCCCTCAAAGGGCCGGTTGTAACTGTAACACTGTATAAATTTAACTACTACCGAACATATTGTTAAATAACTGTCTTTGTATTGTTTATTCAAGTGTAACAATATTGTACATGCATTTATATATATATTTTATATATATATATATATATATATATATATATAAACCCACATTACTCTATCAAAGATCAAACTTAAAACAGAAGAAAATAACAAAGACAAAGATCAAACAATCGTTGTTATATTAACTTTGTTCAAAGCTTTTTTTTGTCACAGTTGAGAAGGACATAACTAGCCAATAAGAACATGCATGTGGTCTGGGGCAGTGGTTCTACTGGTCTGGCTGCACCATCACCCCTGAATGAACCGAGATCCAAAGCAAGGAACATGTTTAACTTCTCAAATGGATTTAATGAAAAGATGGTGCAGTTTGAGCCTGAAATGGTACAGAATCTCACATGCCAACACAAAAAAACTAGTTTGAAATATTCCCTTTTACACTCAATTAAAAACCCAAAAGTGCATCTTAAGGAAACAAAGTAATACAACACACATAATCATTTTATAACTTCAGCCTTTTTTAACGGACTCAGCAGCGCTTTCATGCACAAACATAAAAAAAGGTCGGGAATGAAGTGAACTATCACAAATAGTCCGGTGTGTAAACTCATGCAAGTAAAGTGTGTTGTGAATGCAGCACTGAGGAGTGTGAATAGACGCACTCTACTGCATTCAAAATTCCCTTCAAAATAAAAGCACAATATTTTTATATTTCCCATGCAAAGGTCCGCAACCCACTGAAAACGGGTCCGCGACGAACCGGAAACGAATCCGCGACAGACTGAAAACGGGTCCACGATGGTGATCATGCCTTCCAAGCCGTCGCGGGCCACATAAAATGACGTGGCGGGCCACATCTGGCTCGCGGGCCTTGAGTTTGACACATGTGGTCTAAAGGTTAATTAGCCACAAGAAAATGCTCTTTGGACAGTCAATTAGTTATAACAAATAAAGTTGGGCTCTCTCCTGAATAGTCTTACTTTCTCCACGTGGGAGCTGGACAGTACTTAAAACTGGTTCAGGACTTGCATTTGGACCCGACATGCTGGCATATGTAAACACTTCGCTTAAAATATCAGAGCTCATAATTTCCCAACGCTTGGCTTTGTGCCCGTTTGTTAACATTTAACTGTTAAACTGTTGCTCCTATATCTAAAGTCAGCTGTATTTCCCACAGAGCCCTAAAGACTAAGGGCAACACCCCCAAGTATGGGCTCATCTTCCACTCCACCTTCATTGGCCGCGCTGCAGCCAAGAACAAAGGCCTCATTTCCAGATATCTGGCAAACAAGTGCACCATCGCCTCCCGCATTGACTGTTTCTCTGGTGAGTGAGACCTGGTGGGTCACAGTAGCTATACATGCCATGTGGCACTTGCAATGATGTTTCTTTTCTCCTTCAGTATTCATCCTTCGGGTTGATGGTGATAAGCAAATTTCTGAGCAAAGCCACATGTGGCTTTAAATTAGTCACCCACTGCTTTAGTATTTAATTTGAATTTTTCTTCCAGAGGTACCCACAAGTGTATATGGTGACAAGCTGCGTGAACAGGTGGAAGAGCACCTGTCTTTCTATGAAACTGGTGACGTGCCACGGAAGAATGTGGATGTCATGAAAGAAGCTGTTAAAGAGGTGAGCTCAGAAAATGACACAGCATGTGAGGATCAACAGTCAAAGTGAATTTGTTGCACTTAATTAACTGTTCCTATAAAAGCTCAGTGTCTGTCAATGTTGTGAATGATGACGCATCTCGTCCTGAATTCACTGAGGGTACAAAATGATTTAATGAGCCTGACTCAGCATTGCGACCCTTGAGACATATGTGGTTTAGCCTGGTTAAAAATGAATTTATATATACATTTTTTTTCGTTCTTAGGCTACTGATGTTGCAACTGAGGTCTAGCGAAAACTGGCAAAGAAGTAAAAGAAACGCAAGAAGCGGGAAAAGAAGCTGCAGGATGAAAATGGCGACGCCCACAGTGATCCTGAGGTAAGCGTGACCTGAAGAGTCTAGCTGCGTGTTTAGATTTGAGATCTGACCCCACATGGTCCTGTCTCAGTGTACGACATGCTATATCAGCTTGACTCCGAACCATTGGCTGGTCCCAAACAATGGACTTGATCACTGAAGTGAGTCAGACATTGAAGACACTTTTATGTGTATGTTATATTTCCAGCTAGCTTGGACATTCTAAACAATATAACTGTTTGCTTACCTTTCTCTACTTTCTTGCAGAAAGTCCGTGCCCTTTAGATAACATTATACTTGTATATGTTTTACTTAAAAGCTGTATTGACGTCCTCTGTTGTAATGATGTTCAAATATCTGTCAATCCACTGAGTTCCTGTGCTGACACTTTAATGTAACCCTGAACAACTGAGGAACGTTTGAATATGCTCACCACTTTTCACATTTCATTTCTTACAAAATAGTCTAAAGCAGGGGTGTCAAACTCATTTTCACCGCGGGCCACATCAGCATCATGGTCGCCCTCAAAGGGCCGGTTGTAACTGTAACACTGTATAAATTTAACTACTACCGAACATATTGTTAAATAACTGTCTTTGTATTGTTTATTCAAGTGTAACAATATTGTACATGCATTTATATATATATTTTATATATATATATAAACCCACATTACTCTATCAAAGATCAAACTTAAAACAGAAGAAAATAACAAAGACAAAGATCAAACAATCGTTGTTATATTAACTTTGTTCAAAGCTTTTTTTTGTCACAGTTGAGAAGGACATAACTAGCCACTAAGAACATGCATGTGGTCTGGGGCAGTGGTTCTACTGGTCTGGCTGCACCATCACCCCTGAATGAACCGAGATCCAAAGCAAGGAACATGTTTAACTTCTCAAATGGATTTAATGAAAAGATGGTGCAGTTTGAGCCTGAAATGGTACAGAATCTCACATGCCAACACAAAAAAACTAGTTTGAAATATTCCCTTTTACACTCAATTAAAAACCCAAAAGTGCATCTTAAGGACACAAAGTAATACAACACACATAATCATTTTATAACTTCAGCCTTTTTTAACGGACTCAGCAGCGCTTTCATGCACAAACATAAAAAAAGGTCGGGAATGAAGTGAACTATCACAAATAGTCCGGTGTGTAAACTCATGCAAGTAAAGTGTGTTGTGAATGCAGCACTGAGGAGTGTGAATAGACGCACTCTACTGCATTCAAAATTCCCTTCAAAATAAAAGCACAATATTTTTATATTGCCCATGCAAAGGTCCGCAACCCACTGAAAACGGGTCCGCGACGAACCGGAAACGGATCCGCGACAGACTGAAAACGGGTCCACGGTGGTGATCATGCCTTCCAAGCCGTCGCGGGCCACATAAAATGACGTGGCGGGCCACATCTGGCCCGCGGGCCTTGAGTTTGACACATGTGGTCTAAAGGTTAATTAGCCACAAGAAAATGCTCTTTGGACAGTCAATTAGTTATAACAAATAAAGTTGGGCTCTGTCCTGAATAGTCTTACTTTCTCCACGTGGGAGCTGGACAGTACTTAAAACTGGTTCAGGACTTGCATTTGGACCCGACATGCTGGCATATGTACACACTTCGCTTAAAATATCAGAGCTGATAATTTCCCAACGCTTGGCTTTGTGCCCGTTTGTTAACATTTAACTGTTAAACTGTTGCTCCTATATCTAAAGTCAGCTGTATTTCCCACAGAACCCTAAAGACTAAGGGCAACACCCCCAAGTATGGGCTCATCTTCCACTCCACCTTCATTGGCCGCGCTGCAGCCAAGAACAAAGGCCTCATTTCCAGATATCTGGCAAACAAGTGCACCATCGCCTCCCGCATTGACTGTTTCTCTGGTGAGTGAGACCTGGTGGGTCACAGTAGCTATACATGCCATGTGGCACTTGCAATGATGTTTTTTTTCCTTTTTCCTTTCTTTTCTCCTTCAGTATTCATCCCTCGGGTTGCTGGTGATAAGCAAATTATATATAGGAGGGGTCTCGCCCTATATCCGCTATAGGGCCGAGACCGCTATAGGGTCTCGGCCCTATAGCGGATATAGGGTCTCGGCCCTATAGCGGATATAGGGCGAGACCCCTCCTATATATAGGGTGAGACCACTCATGGACATAGGGCGAGACCCTCATGGATATCGTGCGACCTGTATGCGGAGGGACTTTCCTGACCTCATGTGAGTCCCCTGGATAGAGAGGGACTTTCCTGACCTCATGTGAGTCTAGGGCTGCAACTAACAATTATTTTAATAATCGATTAATCTGTCGATTATTTTTTCGATGAATCGGATAAAAAACAAAATCATTACTTTCCAACCCTTTATTCAAAAACAGAACTGACGTGCAAAAATCTTCAGAAAGTGCACAAACAGGTTGCTCCTTGAACATCCCTGAGCTGTTAAAGTAATAATAATAAAAATAATGGACTAACACAAACATACACATGTATGCTTTATATCTGCCAAATATATAGGCTTTTATTAAGTAGATAAATGGACGTTTTCCTGTCTATGTCAAGCTGAAGGCCTTCCAGCGTGATTGGCGCCTTTAGCCACCCATGTGGCTACAGTCGGCAATACATAATCACTTAGCGTTAAATGTAAACTACTTTTGCTGCCACTACAACAGTGTATGTATCAGGTGCAGTCGTGCGGGTGAAACCCACGTTTAACTTTTAAACACCAGTTAACGATCGTATTAGCGCGTCTTCCGTTAGCTACGCAGTTAGCACGAGCTAGCTTTAGCACGGGCCCAGTACAACACGTGGGTTCATGACGACAACGTGGTTGCTTCTGGAAGTTGCCGTGATCTATTCAAGCTCACTGGGTTTAAGGACAACGGATGCTTATGAATAAGGGCGGCATAAATGTGTATAATCTTTCGAATTTATGTTCACAAACGGGCGACTTTAACCGTTTTTATAGTCGGCACGTGGCCAACTGTAAACACACTTTTTTTCACGTTTTCTGTTGCGGTAACGTTGCCATTTGCTCGAAGGTGTCTTGTGTCGCTCCTTAACCCAACGTTTGTTTCGCCTCCCGCAGGTGCTGCTGCACGTGTTGTACGAGCACGCGTCGGGCTACGCGCTGTTCGTGGTCCGAGAGGTGGAGGAGATCGGCATGCTGCTGCCTCAGGTGGGTCTTTAGCGGGTCTGGAGTCCTCGTTGCTTGTTGTCATGGCGTCATGGCGCCGCGCTAACCGGTCACTGTTTCAGGTGGAGGCGAGCGTGCTGAGCCTCGCGAAGTTCAACAGCATGGTGAGCTTGGCTGCCTTCTTCCCCTTCAAGTCGGCCCAGGGTGCTCTGGAGAACATGAACGCCATTTCTGAAGGCAAGATGATTTTATTTGTACTCTTTGGCTATTTTGGCGTCCTCAGTTGTAATGATGTTCAATATCTGTCAATCCACTGAGTTACTGTGCTGACACTTTAAATGTAACCCTGAACAACTGAGGAACGTGTTTAAATATGCTAACCGCTTCTCACTTATTTTCAACCTTTATTTCTATTCAAGGGTTTTAATTGGATTTGCTGCAGAATCTGAGATTGCTTACTCAATATCTTAACTTGCAGGTGTGGTTCATGCTGACCTGAAATTATTCCTGGAGACCAATCTGCCCCTCTCTGGAAAGAAGAAAGCTACGTTGGGGGTTTCAGATGCCAAGATTGGTGCAGCTTTACAAGAAGAATTCAGCCTTTCCATCCAGACTGGAGGGGTGGTGGCAGAGATATCCAGAGGTGAGGAGCCCATCTGCCCCAGATGCGTTTTCCCTCTTTGCAAATGATTTCTTTTTTAAATATCAGAAGTTGTGAGCAAGTAGAGTTCAAATTGTCATAATGTGGCCTCTCGTGATGTAATCTTTTGACCCTGAAACTCATGAAGGTTCATACTGAAAATCTGAACTGCCACTAGTCACATGCTGCTATGCTGTGATTCATTAAATGCAGAAAAAAAACCATTGCCTGTCATCTTTCCCGTCAGGTGTGCGTCTACACTTCCACGCAGGGCCGGCTCTAGCCCTTTGGTTGCCCTAGGCGAGATTGAGTTTTGCGCCCCCCCCCCCACACAATACTTTACATCACTGAAGAGACATACAGGTATATTAACTTAACTGCTTTACTTTGCATAGCAGTTTTTTACACACTTATAATTCTACTACTCTACATTGCAGTTCAACAATAAATGGTGCATGGACAACAAACACCAGAATAGTTTCAGAACATTTTCTTTTTTATTATTTTAAATAATTTATTACATACTCAAAGATTAAATTAACTCCATAAACTGTGCAAAACACTCTTAAGCACCTGTAAAGACATTTAAGCAAATTATGACCCTCTATACCCTAACTATACCTTCTACAAACAAAAGTGCTTTTATGGATACTGTACGTACCAATACAAAATTAAAAGATTGAAGTTCTTAGTAGTTATATCCCCATCTCAAATAATAGAAGATGAACAGTTGTTTCTGGCATTTCTAGTCACCTTCTAAATTGACACAGCATTAAAATTTGACTCGTCTGGACTTCCTAATGGCAAATTCGTTGATGGTATCATCAAATGATATTTTACTTGAGGCGGCAGTGTAGTTTCACTGGTGCCCTGAGTGCTTGATGTGGTCCTGGATGTCCCTTCACCTTCACCTGTATTCAAACAAATTGTATAGCCAGACAAGCTGTGTTTAATATAATAAATAATCATGAATGTGGTTGAACTTCCTTAAGAAAACAAGCTATTGTATTTAATACATGCTAACATGTTTCTATTGTACTTTAAAGTATGGATGTGGCTTGAATAAATACTATTAAATAGACTCACCTGATGCAGGCTGTGTGTTACCGGCCCCTTGAGTATTACTGGATGTCCCTTCTGCAGCTGTATTTAAACACAGAGTGCATCCATGCTGTTCGTTACACAATTGCATTTGGTCATTTCTATCATCCTACCACATAGTTGCATTGTACAAATACATTTTATCTGACCATGTAACTTGTAGTAGATAAATTACAATTACTGCCACCACTGCTACAAGGCTAAATAATGCTACTGATTACAATTAGTAGTATTAATGTGATGTGATTATGAAAGTAATAATTGATAATAATAACAACAATAACAAAAAAAGCAACAATAGTACTAGTTGTGTAGGCTACTTACAAAGTTCAGAGGGAGGCGAATCAGGCGTCCTTTCTCCAGCAGGTGCCGGCCTCTGCAAAAATTGCCTGAGTGCATCTGGCCAATTTAAAACAAAAATAAAAAATAAAAACAAAACAAAACACATATACATTTTAGTATATTCCTGGGGAGAAACTGTACAGAAGGGTGAACACCACCACTATCCCCAAAATGGTTACTGTGTGTGTATGCACCTGCTAGTTGTGAATTCACTAAACAGAACTTATGCCATTTATAATGAATGTAGACAGCAACTGTACTTTTCATAACTAGCATACGTTATCCAGATACTGGTCTTTTGACATGTACATCCATGTAGCTAGGTTATCAGTGAAGTTACGTTTGCTAGTAATAGCCTACGTAGCAAATTAGCAAAGTAACAGTCGCTAGCTAGCTATAGCTAGCCTAAGTGACAGCAATGAAACGTCCATTAGGTGATGCACAATACTAAATGTATTTCGTTTGACACCTTAATGGCTGAGATGAGAAGACTTACCTCTATACTTGACTTTCTTTTCCTCTTCTTCCTTTTTTCGTTTTCGTCCCTGTGCTCCAGATGGTTTAGACCGCTTCATTTTTGCAAATGTCACGTAGCTGACACGCCCACCCCACGCAGGCAGTGTGCAGGAGCCCTCACGTACCTAACGTAACTAACGTAACGTAACGTAATTTAACGCAACCGCCCCAAATTAGGAAATTATCGACAATAACTATCAATTCAATCTAAAAATCAGGTTGACAAGTAAACGTGTGGCTGAAGGGGCGCCCTAGGATGATCATGATTAATAACCACGTTTTAATGTGCTTGTTATTCTAACTATGATTAATGGGAAGTAGGTCTATGGGCGACACTAGAGGGCGCCCCCAACCCATTTGTCGCCCTAGGCAGTTGCCTAGTTCGCCTATAGGAATCGCCGGCCTTGCTTGTGGGCATTTGTAACATTGCTCTCAAGCTTCTCAGGGTCTATGGACGACAGCGGGTCATTGAGCCAGCTCTCATGCCAACGAAGCCAATCGGAGGTGGTGGTCCACAGATCTTTAAAAGGCTGGAAGTCCTTGACAAGCTTCTGCAGCCGATCATACTGTAATACACATTTATGTTTCATTGTGAGAAAATGTATGACAAATACCTGATGCACAATAGGTATTCACATCTATCTATACTAGTTGTAAGTTGCTATATATTACACTAACTACCAAAATGAATATACATAAACATATATATTCACGTATACATATATACATGATTCGATGGATTCTCTTTTACTTACATTAGTGGCAGGAAGACCTAACAGTCGCTCTCTGGTGTTGTAGGTTTGAGCCAACATCTGACACTCCTTCAATTGCTTGCTTACATGCCTCACCTCATTGGCCACCTCATGGGCATGAGTCATGTCTGTATGACCCGCAAACCCAGCAACCAGCATCTATAAACACAGTTGTGGTGAGTTAGAACCAAATATTATCAACTCACTTTGACTTAACTCAAACATTTTTACATTAAGACATGTATACTTTATAACCGCGGTTATAAAGTAGATGCATGGATTCCATTAGTGTAGGTATTTTGAGGTGCAGTGTTAATGTACACATGCTGCCCCAGTGGCTCAACCCCTCCAACTGTTCCCAGGTCTGTTTGAGGTCAGAGTGGCCGAGTATCTGGATTCTTACCCTGAGCCGGAGCCAAGTGGTGTGAACAAATTTCTCAAAGGACTGGGTAAGCGTTTCTCCATCATCAAACCTTCACTTGTGCAATATTCTTTTACAACAGCTAATTGCTTATTTTTCTTTCTTATTTTTTATGTTTATTAGGAAACAAGATGAAGCTCCTACAACTGAAATGAAAACAGACCGACATAGTGTAGCTTTTAAATGAAAGAACAGAAACACTTGCTGGGGCTGGAATCGAATGTTGGCAAGAGTCTCGTCCCTGGACGTGAATGGGACAGGTCAGCGTTTTGGTGTGAGAGGACCAGGTTTATTTTAGAGCCACGTACGCACGTCTGAGAGCAGCGCACTTTTTAAACAAACGAAGACTGGAAAGGCCATGTCTCTTTTAGAATGGTTTCATGAAACCTTGGGGGCTGAGGCCATGTCTCTTTAGAGAAACTACAAAAAACAACTAAACATTCCAGCTCCTCAGTTATCAGCCTGAACATGCAGCGTGTTCTATTTACTTTATTGTTCTTTATGTAGACGGGCTGAATCTATGGGAGAAAACAATACGTTTTAAGTAAATGTTCAATTTCAATCTTGTAAGTACTTTCCAACTAAAACTGATCCGTGCAGTTCCAACCTGACGCCTGTTTCTTTTATGCGTGGCATTCCCTTCCGCACAAACTGTACACAAACCTTTTGTTTACTGCGTTTTTGTTTGTTTGCATTTCAGATCAAGGTTTGTTAACTCTGATCAGAACATTTCAAAGTGTTCAGACTGCAGGTCAAACCTCATAAATCAAAATGAGTATTAACATTTACACACAGGAAATAGATCTGTTTTTTTCTCATCCTTGACTTTCTCCTTTTTAACTGGAGTTGTAAATATGTTTTTTATTTCAATTTGCACAATGTTGAGAACCAGTGTACAGTATTTGGAATATTTTTGTATAAAAGCATGTGTCCTGAATGGAATAAATGGGTTCCCAAAGACAGCATTGAATGAGTGACTATACTGCTGTACATTAAAATGCTTTGAAAACTGGGTTGTACTCTAAACACACTTGTGATTAAGCACTTGTGTAGGAGGCCATACGTACGGTGGCCCTGAGAGCTCAACAACTGCACATTAGGAAACTGCAAATAGACGACGCGCAAGCAAAGTGAAACACATCGTCACCAATTTGACAACGCATGCAGATGATAGAAAAACAACTAAAAAAAGACCAAATACGGAAACGCACTGCAAGTCACGAAGACAATGCGGAAATGTTTCCAGGTGACAATAACGGATCTCTCTGCCATCCATGAAGTGGGCCTGATGGCGGCGCACGAAGACAGTGGACAAGTCCGAGAGCCTCGGTTCTGATACCTTCATCTTCCCGTCGGCTTCAGAACTGGAGTCCAGGGATGGTGCGTGCAGCGGACCTCCAAACCCGAAAGCCAGAATGAACCTGCACGAGGCCTGTGGGAGAGCGGCTGCAAAGCCGGGTGCTGGGTGGCCTGAAGTCCTCCCCGAGACCAGGCTTCCAAAAGCGATCGCGATGATCCTTTTCCTTTAGTTGGAGCTGTGTAACTCTGTGGGCTCGCTGACTCTCAGACATTTCTTATTAAATGCTCCTTTGACATAAACTGATTTATTGATTATTTTACAATTGGCTCTCATCTCATTAGGCTGTGAGCCTGTAAGACATTTAAATCCAGGAGTGCAAAATATGAAATAAATACTCACAATTGCACATAATGTGTTCCACACGTGCTGCAGCTTCAGAAATGATGCCAGAGATGTTCATTATAATAATAATAATCATGATAATCATGATGAAATAGACATTTTGTATGTGTACAAGATTGAACTATCCCTCAGCTTCTTTCGCTTTCTCAACAAGACCTTTTGAAATGTGATCAGTTAGAGCATTGAAAGGAGTTTTAATGTCAGTCGAATGCAGTTTAAATGGCGTGGTGTGTGTAAGCAGTGAAAGTCGTTGAATTGTTAGGTGACGTTGAAGTTAAGGGATGCTGAGGAGTTAAAAAGATCCACAGATTATTTTGAATAAAAATAACTCATCACTTTTTTTATATATAAAACATTACGAATTTAGGGTGATTTAGCCTTTCACTCCTTCTTTGTCAGAGGTGTTGTTTTCCAAATATTTTATATGGACCTGTATAGCACTTTTCTTCAGTTCGTCTTCAGACCCCACTCAAAGAACTTACACAGTACTTGTCATCATTCACCCATTCATACACTGATGGGGCCCCTCAGGAACAGCTAACGTTCATACACCGTAGGCACAGCTAGGACACAGCAACATGGGCTGCTGGAGCTGGGGATTGAACCGGCGATCCTCTGATTGAAGGACTCACCACTGAGCCACAGTTGTTGTATTTATTGTAGTTTAAGTGATTATTGATGGTCTCTATCTCTGTGCTTGGTAATTGAAATTCACTGTTTTGATTGGATTTACACTGTTGTGTAAGGAAACAGTGCTCTGTGTTCCGTCCTGGCTCATACTGACTATTAATGTACAGGATATTATTTTGTTTTAATCTAACAAACTATAGCTTGATAATGAGTATTTCTGATTCAGATACAGATTCTGAATATACTATAGTGAAATGTAGGTGTTATATTTGTTATGACAAATACATTCAACTCATGTCCGACATTGATCATGTCAACAATTTGAAACACTAAGTAATAACTGTACTCTGCAAAACACACTATAGAAGGGTTGTTCAGGACAAAAGTACAGTGTGCAACCATTGCAGCATGTTTCTTTCCAGGGGTTTCACTTCCATATCACTCATTTCATTTGAATCATGTAAAGAGGGAGATTGTCCCCCTCATTATACATGTTATACCTCTCTAAAGCATGTCCAGAGGATCCATTGACACGGCTAAAGCCCGGCAAAGAAGCACATCAGTGCCACAGTGATAGTAGATGGATAGTGAATAGTGGGCTCATCTGTACATAACTAAAATCACTTCAATTTTGTAAAATTGTTAATTCATTAATGTATTGTAATAATGAATGAATAATGCCCGGCTGCTGTTTGTTTACTTTAATATGACTTGTGCAACCCTGATTCTTGACTTCCTCCATTGAACATCCATGTATGTATCACAGCCTGACATCCATGATGAATGTGTACAGGTCCATTTACTGTCACTTGTAAAAATGAGTTGATGAATGTGGATATTTTACAGGCATACGTGTTAATAAACTGGCCCATGTACAACCTGCCCTGCATGTGTGGGCTCAGATCTCTCCGTCTGATCTGTGTGACACTGTACGTCTGACTGTGAAAAAGGAGTTAGTTTCTCTTAGTTGTTGCATCAGACTGTAACCCAGATGTTTAGCGGTTGACCCCTGACCTCTGACCTGGTTTCCACAGAAATAGAGACACTCTTTGGAGGATGCTTCTTGTCTCACGAGAATCGACCCGGTACAATTATAAACCCCACAATGCCGAGCTGTGTCTGTGGCTCTTTCTTTTGTTCATCAAAACAGTGACATGCAATATTTTACAGACGAGACTATATGTGCACGACTTCATCTAATGTGCACACTGCACTCGTCACTCTTCACTGCCACTCAAATCAACTGAGCTACTGCACACCGACACACATGTTGTGTGAAGAGAAATAGAGTTTCATGTGTAGAATTAATTTGTGGTTTATAGACAGTACACAGATCTCACAATACATTTACAGACGTATGTATTATCATTCTTATTAGTGGTAATGGTGGCTTACCGCACAAAATATAATAAGAGAAAACAAACTGTGATAATGAGGTCATCTTGTGGATAAGTGCGGACCCTTTTTACATTTAGACATTTGGACATTACTCATTCCATAAATCTCCATGTAATGTGCATTCAGTAACTGACCACATTTCAAAGTAATCTGAGCCAGCCCTCTTTATTAACACGCTACCTGTCGCCTGAAATGAACCCCAGCACGTTGCGCAGCCTCCGGAGTGGCCAGCAGGGGGCGACAGCGGACTGTCTGTAATACTTACACACTATTGAATGAGTGTCACGTTCACCGGAACTTTCATCTCAGAATTTAATTTTGATATCGTGCAATGACTCAAATGTTTCATTGATCTATTCGGGCCAACAGTTTGTAGCTGAACATACTCTTTGAGCTTGACCTCTGATTGATGCAAAGACATAAAAACACAAATGTACCTTCTTATTTTCAATGTATTTCTTTATTTTGTTATGCCTCTCCAGTGTTGGTTGGTTACATCTGATAATTTTTTTAATAAGCTACAGCAGTGTTATGAACATGGTAATAATGATATTAATTAATTAAGTTCCCACATTGTTTCCCCCTCATATAATAGCGTCACATCTTGTTCCCTTGCACCTACATGTATGTATCCTTACCTTCTGTTCTGCTACACAATCAGCAAATATTACAGTTGTTTGAATTTATTTTAATAAAAATGAATTAACTGCACGCTGCATTTTATTTGTAAATGGAAATCAAAAAGATATGAACTTAGTAAATAAAGTGTCATACATTTAATTATATCACAAATATTATGATATTGTTTCTAATATAAAGACATATCTAGAAGAACATTGAACATGTATTTAATTGTGCTACTCAGTAAATTAACAGTTAATACAGTACATACAGTTTACATGAACATACTGTATTCTATGTGACAAATTAAATACTTTAAAGCATTCAGAATGATTATTCCTTGTTCAGTCTGAACCGTCAGTCTCCTTCTTGATTTCTGTGCAGATGAAACAGCTGCTGGCAGCTTCCTGTGTGTGTGAGGAGCTTCCTGAACCCAGCAGCACAGAAGAAGCAGGTGGAGACAAACTACGTCCTCTGTGCTGCTGGGGACGGGACGCTCCTCGTCCTCTGGCTGGTGGGTGGGGTGGGTGGCGTCGGGGTGGAGGGGCATGGTTGGCGTTCACCCTCAGCTGCCCCAAGAGTGAGACCAGAGGAGTCCTGCCCTGTGAGACACAAACACACATTTTACATTGTTGTGTTGAATCTGGCCTCCAATGATGGAATCCTATTACTAATACTTCTGAAGTCTTGGAGAGGGATTACTTACTCAGCCCACTGAAAGGAAGGCGACCACCGCTCTCCATCTGGTCCTGTGGTCCTCCATCCTTCTCATCTGGTCCTGTGGTCCTCCATCCTTCTCATCTGGTCCTGTGGTCCTTCATCCTTCTCATCCGGTCCTGTGGTCCTCCATCCTTCTCATCTGCTCCGTCTTCAAGGAGACCCTGGATGTTGCTTCCTGTACCATCGATACCTGAGTAAAAGAGACTTGGAGACTTTTCTTAAAGTTAGTAGTTTTTACCGCACATCTGTCAGGTTCAGCCACCTTCACCTAACTATTAATATAAACAGAGAGAGAATGAAATGAACAGTCTTTCAATAACTGTTGAGTGACACTTTCAGGGGACTCCTGTTAATGTTGTTATTAAGTGTTGTTCTTTATAAAGAAAAATACACAACAAAATAACAACCATTCACAGTTTCACCAATTTAATGCCGAGAATACAAACACAGCTCCAACTGCAGTCGTACAGAGACCGGATGGCCGTTGCAACGGGTCCAGCTCCCCATACTCCGTCAGCAACCCCCACAAAAACCCCAGAGGGACCCGGTCGAAAGCCTTCCCCAAGTCCATTACACACATGTAGACTGGTTGGGGAAACTCCCAGAACCCCTGCAGTAGTCTTGCGAGGGTAAAGAGCTGGTCCATTGTTTCACGACTGGGACAGAATCCGCACTGCTCCTCTTCAATCTGAGGTTCAGCAAATGGTCAGAGTCTTCTTCCAGCACCCTGGCATAAGTTTTCCCCGAGAAGGCTGAGTAGTGTGATACCCTGATAGTTCGAGCAACCTCGACAACTATGGAGTTACATTACATTACATTACATTTAGTTGACGCTTTTATCCAAAGCGACCTACATGATATACAGTAGACCGTAGACACAGCAACGGTGAGCAATGAGGGTTAAGTGTCTTGCTCAAGGACACAACGACATGGACTGCCGGAGCTGGGGATCGAACCACCGACCTTCTGATTGAAAGACCGACTTGCTAACCACTGAGCCACAGTCGCCCCGAGTTGGCAGGCGGCGCCCTTTCCCGGACCCCTCCCACCAACTCCAAGAAGGCCGGATACTCTGAACTGATGTTCGGTGCATAAGCACAAACAACAGTCAGATCCTTGCTCCCCGCAACCCGCAGGCGCAGGGAGGCGACCCTCTCCTTCTCTGGGGGAACTCCAACACGGCGGCGCACATGGGTGTTTCCCTGGTCCAGACCAGGTAGCTAAGGTCCGTGAGCCGCTCCATCAGGGTTTTTTGAACCATTCCTAGTCTTGTGAAAGGTCATAATATCCCAAGGGAGAAGTTAGTTGTTTAGGCATCAACTCTGCGCTCGGTTTGTCAAGATTCAGCCTCCTTGAAAATGAGCTCCGACCATTTGATGGTTTGATTGTAAAAATACTTCACAGTAAAGAACCGGAGTAAACTCATTCGCAAAAACAGCTGAGATGGTGAAGTCATTGTGGGGCGGGGGCGTGGCTAGCGCGCCTGCGGCACAGAGAGAGAGGGAGAGAGAGGGGACGATCATGGGGATCAGCTGTGTCACGCGTAATGAGACACAGCTGATCTACATGATCGTGGGGATGCGTGGGCGGGAAGGAGCTATAAAAGCTCCCAGAGCCACGCAGTCAGGAGAAGTGTGGTTGAGCTAGAGAGAGCTGGGAAAATGAATGCCTGTAAGAGCCACAATAAAAAGCATAAACGTGCAGCGCTGGTGTCCTCTCTGTGTCGGGAGCTTCAGGAGACCCTCGGTGGTAGAGAACCTGTTCACAGTGGAGCCCAACGTGGGGCTACCGGAGGGGAGGAAGCAGCAGCCATGGCAGCCCGAGGAGGAGGATAACGCAGCAATCGAGGCGCTATACGCGGCAATGGGCGGCATTGGGGCGCCAGCGGCGCCGGAGGGCAGGCTCGTGGCGAGGGCGGAGCGGGTCCCGCCGGCCCAGGTGGGGGGGGGCTCAGCCGCCGCCAACCCCGGACGAACAGTGCTGCATTCACAACACACTTTACTTGCATGAGTTTACACACCGGACTATTTGTGATAGTTCACTTCATTCCCGACCTTTTTTTATGTTTGTGCATGAAAGCGCTGCTGAGTCTGTTAAAAAAGGCTGAAGTTATAAAATGATTATGTGTGTTGTATTACTTTGTGTCCTTAAGATGCACTTTTGGGTTTTTAATTGAGTGTAAAAGGGAATATTTCAAACTAGTTTCTTTGTGTTGGCATGTGAGATTCTGTACCATTTCAGGCTCAAACTGCACCATCTTTTCATTAAATCCATTTGAGAAGTTAAACATGTTCCTTGATTTGGATCTCGGTTCATTCAGGGGTGATGGTGCAGCCAGACCAGTAGAACCACTGCCCCAGACCACATGCATGTTATTATTGGCTAGTTATGTCCTTCTCAACTGTGACAAAAAAAAGCTTTGAACAAAGTTAATATAACAACGATTGTTTGATCTTTGTCTTTGTTATTTTCTTCTGTTTTAAGTTTGATCTTTGATAGAGTAATGTGGGTTTATATATATATATAAAATATATATATAAATGCATGTACAATATTGTTACACTTGAATAAACAATACAAAGACAGTTATTTAACAATATGTTCGGTAGTAGTTAAATTTATACAGTGTTACAGTTACAACCGGCCCTTTGAGGGCGACCATGATGCTGATGTGGCCCGCGGTGAAAATTAGTTTGACACCCCTGCTTTAGACTATTTTGTAAAAAATGGAATGTGAAAAGTGGTGAGCATATTCAAACGTTCCTCAGTTGTTCAGGGTTACATTAAAGTGTCAGCACAGGAACTCAGTGGATTGACAGATATTTGAACATCATTACAACAGAGGACGTCAATACAGCTTTTAAGTAAAACATATACAAGTATAATGTTATCTAAAGGGCACGGAGCCAAGTGTTTCATCTGCACCACTGATATTTAAGTGGCATAGGCATCATTTTTACATATGCCAGCACACCCTATCCAAACTCAATCTGTACCCGTTTTAACAAAGACTCACCAGCACCCCCTTGTGGAGAAACTAGTTGAAGTTCCAGGCCACTTTGATGAGGTGCTTAACATCCAAGCAAAAAGTACACCAGGTTTCTGATTTGGACATTCACAAAACTAAAGGACTTATGTTAAGCAAGCACAACTCTAGTGCATGCAAATACAGATAAGCCATACATTATAGCTACTTCTGAAATGGTTCATTACCAATCTGAAATCTATTTGCCCAACAAGCTTTTAGCATGCATTTAGTGATGTTTATTGCTGTGCAGTGTTCCTTAAACTGTACTTTTGCTAAGCATCCAGACTAACTAGTTGAGATGTTCTACCTCAGTGCTGTGAGTGGCTGCTCAGACTGTGGGAGGTGCATTGGAGCGAGTGGGATCACCCCAGAGGAGACTTGGTCTCCAGTCACCCAGCTCTGCTCCTGCCCAGCCCTGCCATCACTGCAGCCACCTCTTTCCCCAGCAGGGAGGGGGTGCCCCAGTACCTGAACAGGGCCTTCTCTGCTCCCGGGATCTGGACTGTGGAGGCCGGGTACTTGGCCAGGTTGGTTAGACTGCCGGCATGGGAGATCAGACGAGCTCCCACCTAGAAAGAAAAAAGGAAAGAGTTCATCTCACTGCCAAATGCAGAACTACCATTCAAGAATGGACTTTATTTTTAAGTAAGGCTCAGCAGCAGATATATTTTTTATCAGGGGATTGACATATTTTGGTATAATATCATTGGTCCTGCAGTAACTGGAACATAAAAACCACCTCTTGAACTTTCACTTACCACATCGCCAATTAAGGTTGCTAGATTTGGAGCCACTTGGCTCATCTTGGAACGCAGGTACTCCTGCAACTCCAGCCGATAGCTGGCCAGAGACACTACACGAGTGGAGAATCTCTCTATGTTGATCAGGTCAATGGGAGAGATGTCCATACCTGGGAACAGATACAGAGGTCGTTGAGAGGGATACTACATGTGCAACTAACCAACTGTGCAACTAAGTCACACTGATAATCTTAAGCATGCTTGTTCCTCCCGACAGGATCCGAAGTGAGGATTTGTGCCTTCACCACAGGTTTATGAGAGTGATAAGTACTCTGCCCCCCTGTGTTGGTCACCAAGGACAATTATTGGTCCAGAGTGGGCAAATAGGGGGCATGGCATTATACATCTTATTTAAAAATGTTAAGCAGGTGCCAAGTAGTACAAAAACCTTACATTTATGTATTAATGTATAAAGAATGAAAAAGATCATTTGCTGACCCACGGAAGAACGGGAAGCCTCCAGAATTGCCTGAGCCTTGGCGGCGTCCATCATCACCTCCTCTAGACTTGGCAAACTCTCTTCTGACAACTCTTTCCTGTTGCCAATGAGCTGAGCCATGCGGCAGTACATGAAGTTGTCCGACACGATCTTGACCAGCTCTGGGAAGTGGTAGCCATACCATTCACTGCAGACACAAGACAGTGATTGTTAGAAAAGGGAAAACACTGATTGATGAGTTTATCAAGCTCAGATTCGGCAGAAAATCCATTTGAAACCTACAATGACTGGTCGTATGCATCATCAGGTTTGCCAACTATAGTGTGCAGAGGGAATATTACTAATACTATTGACTAACATTTGATTAAAAATATATATATAAAAGTGAGAAGTGGTTAGCATATTTAAACACGTTCCTCAGTTGTTCAGGGTTACATTTAAAGTGTCAGCACAGTAACTCAGTGGACTGACAGATATTTGAACATCATTACAACTGAGGACGCCAATATAGCCAAAAAGTAATAAAAGATAGTAGTTGATAGAAAAGAAACACCCATCATGCCACCTGGGACTGTAATTCCAGAACTTGACATGCCAACTGATGTTGACTGTAAACGCCAACACCCTGAAAGGCTTGGAGGCATTTCTTGTGCACGAGGGATGAGTGGATGAGGGAACCTTACCGGACACACATGGAGAAAGTGTTGATGTCTTTGTCCAGCTGATCCAACAGAGCAATGGACTGGATGATCATGTTGTCAATTCTGTTGACATTGAACTTTACTTTAGCTCTGGAGTAGCTGTGGCCCAAACCCAGCTGTGCCTTGGAGGCAGCCAGGCCAGTCAGCCCCTTCACTAGGGCGTGGAAGCAGGGCCGGCGATTCCTATAGGCGAACTAGGCAACTGCCTAGGGCGACAAATGGGTTGGGGGCGCCCTCTAGTGTCGTCCATAGACCTACTTCCCATTAATCATAGTTAGAATAACAAGCACATTAAAACATGGTTATTAATCATGATCATCCTAGGGCGCCCCTTCAGCCACACGTTTACTTGTCAACCTGATTTTTAGATTGAATTGATAGTTATTGTCGATAATTTCCTAATTTGGGGCGGTTGCGTTAAATTACGTTACGTTACGTTAGTTACGTTAGGTACGTGAGGGCTCCTGCACACTGCCTGCCTGGGGTGGGCGTGTCAGCTACGTGACATTTGCAAAAATGAAGCGGTCTAAACCATCTGGAGCACAGGGACGAAAACGAAAAAAGGAAGAAGAGGAAAAGAAAGTCAAGTATAGAGGTAAGTCTTCTCATCTCAGCCATTAAGGTGTCAAACGAAATACATTTAGTATTGTGCATCACCTAATGGACGTTTCATTGCTGTCACTTAGGCTAGCTATAGCTAGCTAGCGACTGTTACTTTGCTAATTTGCTACGTAGGCTATTACTAGCAAACGTAACTTCACTGATAACCTAGCTACATGGATGTACATGTCAAAAGACCAGTATCTGGATAACGTATGCTAGTTATGAAAAGTACAGTTGCTGTCTACATTCATTATAAATGGCATAAGTTCTGTTTAGTGAATTCACAACTAGCAGGTGCATACACACACAGTAACCATTTTGGGGATAGTGGTGGTGTTCACCCTTCTGTACAGTTTCTCCCCAGGAATATACTAAAATGTATATGTGTTTTGTTTTGTTTTTATTTTTTATTTTTGTTTTAAATTGGCCAGATGCACTCAGGCAATTTTTGCAGAGGCCGGCACCTGCTGGAGAAAGGACGCCTGATTCGCCTCCATCTGAACTTTGTAAGTAGCCTACACAACTAGTACTATTGTTGCTTTTTTTGTTATTGTTGTTATTATTATCAATTATTACTTTCATAATCACATCACATTAATACTACTAATTGTAATCAGTAGCATTATTTAGCCTTGTAGCAGTGGTGGCAGTAATTGTAATTTATCTACTACAAGTTACATGGTCAGATAAAATGTATTTGTACAATGCAACTATGTGGTAGGATGATAGAAATGACCAAATGCAATTGTGTAACGAACAGCATGGATGAACTCTGTGTTTAAATACAGCTGCAGAAGGGACATCCAGTAATACTCAAGGGGCCGGTAACACACAGCCTGCATCAGGTGAGTCTATTTAATAGTATTTATTCAAGCCACATCCATACTTTAACATGTTAGCATGTATTAAATACAATAGCTTGTTTTCTTAAGGAAGTTCAACCACATTCATGATTATTTATTATATTAAACACCGCTTGTCTGGCTATACAATTTGTTTGAATACAGGTGAAGGTGAAGGGACATCCAGGACCACATCAAGCACTCAGGGCACCAGTGAAACTACACTGCCGCCTCAAGTAAAATATCATTTGATGATACCATCAACGAATTTGCCATTAGGAAGTCCAGACGAGTCAAATTTTAATGCTGTGTCAATTTAGAAGGTGACTAGAAATGCCAGAAACAACTGTTCATCTTCTATTATTTGAGATGGGGATATAACTACTAAGAACTTCAATCTTTTAATTTTGTATTGGTACGTACAGTATCCATAAAAGCACTTTTGTTTGTAGAAGGTATAGTTAGGGTATAGAGGGTCATAATTTGCTTAAATGTCTTTACAGGTGCTTAAGAGTGTTTTGCACAGTTTATGGAGTTAATTTAATCTTTGAGTATGTAATAAATTATTTAAAATAATAAAAAAGAAAATGTTCTGAAACTATTCTGGTGTTTGTTGTCCATGCACCATTTATTGTTGAACTGCAATGTAGAGTAGTAGAATTATAAGTGTGTAAAAAACTGCTATGCAAAGTAAAGCAGTTAAGTTAATATACCTGTATGTCTCTTCAGTGATGTAAAGTATTGTGTGGGGGGGGGGGCGCAAAACTCAATCTCGCCTAGGGCAACCAAAGGGCTAGAGCCGGCCCTGCCCACAAGACCATGCACAAATGCATTAAACAGTTCAAGGACATTCCTGGTAGGTCACACATCTATCACCATTCAAACTTGCCAAAGTGAAGTGTGATTGTTAAGAGGTCTGATGTGTTCTTTTCTTTGTGTTGCACGACGCCAGATTGCCAGATGGTGGCTTCTATAATCCACAGCAAGATTGAGGACTTCCATCCCTCTATTCATCTGATTCAGGGCCTGAGGAACCCGGGGATGAAAAACCGCCACTTCTTTTAGAACGCATTCAGATGAAAGTCAGGCCCACAGCCAACCTGACCTTGACTCACTGCCTGGAGCTTGGTCTCCAGAAGCATGTGGATGACATCACTCATGTGGCTGAGGTAGCAGGGAAAGAGTACGCCATTGAACAGGTACCCTTTAAACAGGATTCCTTCTCTAAATACAGTCTTTTATGAAGTGTTAAGCTTGTACTAGGATGGGTAATGAATGGAGGGATCCTATGGAACTGCAAAATTTGGACAGAATTTGGGAAGCTTATTTTAATTTAAAGGAATATTTCACAAATGGAGCCCTTGAGAGGGGCGTTACACCTACGTGATGATGGTGAAACAGAGGCCAAGTGTTTTTTGTCTTTTTGTTCAAAGCAACTCCACTAACTCTTCTTACTCAGGCACATGGCCAGTGTGTGAATATGTGTGTTAAGAATTGATGGCTGCTACTTTTTCTTTTACACTGTCTCACTCAGGCCCTGGAAAAGATGGAACAAGAGTGGTCGGCAGTACTCTTTGAGGTGTTGCCCTACAAGGAGACAGGCACCTACATATTGAAGAGCCTCGATGAAGTATTGCAGTTGCTGGATGACCACATTGTCATGACGCAGAGCATGTCCTTCTCTCCATTCAAAAAAACCTTTGAGGACCGTATCAACACCTGGGAGAGCAAGCTCAGAATGACTCAAGTAGGCGCACACACACACACACACACACACACACACACACACACACACAGTTATGGTCTTGTGTATTGTATCATTGTTATGCGGTGTCATATGTTGTGCTGCTGCCCTCTCCTGGTGCTTGCAGGATGTGCTGGAGGAGTGGCTGACCTGCCAGCGTTCCTGGCTCTACTTGGAGCCCATCTTCAGCTCTGATATCAACCAGCAGCTGCCTGTGGAGGGAAAAAGATACCAGCACATGTATCAAACATGGAAGGGCATCATGCAAAGCGCCTTTGATAATCGAAAGGTCAGAGAATATTTTGGGGGCAGCTGTGTTAAGACATACAGCATTTTGGCAAGAGTGTGTGTTTATTTATTTGTTTTAATTGAGATATTTGGAACTTCATCCTTATTTATGAAGTCATTTTTGTCATGTTTATGGGGGAAATACATGCATTATGAAAACACCCTGGCATCTGAAGGGTACATTAATGAAAATGAATTAATTGAACTTATGATCAGGACTGATGTTGGATAAAAGTGGTGAAAGTGGTTATATTATTAATATGTTACTTTATGGCAGATTTCCTGATGCAGACATTTTGTCTTCATTTTGTGAGGCACAGAGGTTAAATGACAAAGGTTTTGTTCTGATACCAAGAAGCAACTTTATTTCTGTACACTGTTAATATATGTTTCTGCATTGTTCTCTAGGTGATTGAGCTGTGCCAAGATGGCTATCTGCTCGTCAAACTGAAAAGGTGCAACACACAGTTGGAGCCGGTGCAGAAGGGTCTCAGTGAATACTTGGAGACCAAACGAGGATCCTTCCCCAGGTAAGCCCAACAGAAAGTGCCCTGAGATTCCCCTGGCTCTCAATAGTGGTGTTAATAACAGAGTTATGAGATGATTCCACATGAGAGGGTATGCATTGAACCATGAACCTGCTTTGGTTGCTCTAAATGGAGGTAGCTTTGAAACAAGAAGGAAAACAAGCAAACGCCTTCAAAAGGCTAATTTATCAACAATAATATATTTGTGGACGACTTGGGGCCAGAATGGAGTTTCCATGCTCAACTTTGACACACAGTTGATGACTCAGACGAAGGACTATGTACTGATCAGTGGATATTTGTCCTTTTAGGTTTTACTTCCTGTCAGATGATGAGCTCCTGGAGATTCTGTCCCAGACCAAAGATCCAACTGCTGTACAACCGCACTTGGCAAAAGCTTTGAGAACATTGCACAGGTTTGTTGTTTCTTCACAATTACTCTGCGTATATATTACTGAAGATGTAACATGCATGCCACATACGACTGAGACATCTGTTGGTTCTCAGCTTCAATTCCAGCCAGATCTACATATGTACTCTGGAGAAGGGGAGGAGGTGAAGCTGTCACTGCCAGTGTGGCCCACTGGAAATGTGGAGGACTGGCTCAGGGGCGTGGAGAAATCGATGAAGGCCACACTGAGGGATAGCATTGAGCGCTCGCTCAAAGCCTATCCGGAGGTCTGCAACCCTCACTCTCATTTTGATGTGGAATCCAATCTGCTTATTTGAACAATGTTAAAGAATATTTCAATTGTTCATTTCTTAAATCCTCTGTGTGCGCTCTCCTGACCCCTCAGCAGCCTGGTGTAAAGTGGGTGTTATCGTGGCCTGGACAAGTGGTGATAGCTGGCTGTCAGGTCTACTGGACTGCTGAGGTGTCTGAGGCCTTGGAGCAGGGAGACATGTCCAACCGCCTTTATCCCCAACTACAGAAACAGGTGTGGAATATGGGGCCAATATTCAAACTTCAAACTCTAAATATCCATAAGGTTTGAAAAATAGACACAGTGTATAATGTGTTGCTCACATTTACGCTGAACAGTGTGCACACTCTTTTGCTGATCAATATATTCTTCAAACTTCCTCTTTTGTTTCTGAAGCTGGGTGACTTGGTGCAGCTGGTGAGAGGACGTCTGTCTAAGATGCTGTGCCTGAGCTGTGCTGTCTGCCCTCATCGTCATAGAGGTCCATGCTAAGGATGTTGCGGCCAAACTGGTGGAGCAGGAAGTCTGGAGCATCAATGACTTTGAGTGGATCAGCCAGCTCAGGTCATCTATCTTTTTTTGTGCTTTTTAGTTCAGTCACTCTTGACATGGAGCTACCTGTATTCCATCATTGCAATTAATTGTGTGCAGGATATGTTTGATGCTGATCTGATACTGTTTGTAGGTATTACTGGGCAAAAGATGACTTGTACACCCGCGCAGTGAATGCAGAGTTTTTGTATGGATACGAGTACCTTGGTAACTCTGGACGTCTGGTCATCACCCCACTCGCTGACAGGTAGTTCAGTCTTATGTTGTCAAGGCTTTTTTCCCCCTGAATGTCATTTCATCGTTTGAATACACTACCCCCGGCCTTTTTCAGATGCTACCTGACCCTAACAGGAGCTCTACACCTGGAGTTTGGAGGAGCTCCTGCAGGTCCAGCAGGCACAGGAAAGACTGAAACCACTAAAGATCTGGGAAAGGCTCTGGCTATCCAGACAGTTGTTTTCAACTGCTCTGATCAGCTGGACTTCATGGCTATGGGCAAGTTTCTCAAAGGACTGGCCAGGTGAGAGGCAATTACTAAAGTGTGATTGAATGTGTGCTGTTAAATATCACACATACCTTTCATCAATCACAGTCATGTTCTGTCTGTCTTCCTTCTTGCAGCTCTGGGGCCTGGGCATGCTTTGATGAGTTTAACCGCATTGATGTGGAAGTGCTGTCTGTGGTGGCACAACAGATCACCACCATACAAAAGGCGCAGCAGCAAAGGGTGAGGAGAAGTGTATTCAGTAGAAAACCATGTGACGCTTCATACTGTAGTTTACCACAGAGTACTTGAGTTGTACAAATACTGTGCCTCAGTACAGTGAGTATTTCAATTTGGTGTTGTACTTTATTTCTACTGCTTTTCAAGAAAGAACAAATGGTTTGGTTTTGCTTTAGTCAATTTGACATTCATTTCATTTCATTAATGAGTCAAATGAATTAATGTCAGCAAAGGTTTTTGCAAAACACACATGACTAAAGTTAATGATATCAATCATTACAATTCCTTCCCATTATGAAGTTCTAATATATGTTTTTAATTTAAGTAAAGAATATCATTTTGTTTTCCCACCACTGCATTCCACCCAAAAAGAAGCACATGCAGTAGCATAGATTTCCAAGATAATTGTGTGTATGTTGTGTTTTGAGGCAGAGAGGTTTGTGTTTGAGGGCACAGAGATCCCTCTCGTCCCTTCGTGCGCTGTCTTCATCACTATGAATCCTGGTTACGCTGGACGCACTGAACTGCCTGACAATCTCAAGGTTTGATGTGATGATTTCGTTTTAAATAACTGTGCAACGCTGAGGATAAGCACATGGAGCTCAACAAAGTGGATTGTGTCTTCTCCAGGCACTGTTTGGTCCTGTGGCCATGATGGTGCCTGACTATGCGACGATAGCTGAGATCTCCTTGTACTCGTTTGGCTTCAGTGATGCCAAAGTCCTCTCCAAGAAGATCACCACCACTTTCAAGCTCTCCTCTGAGCAGCTCAGCGCTCAGGTATTGTATAGAGCAAGGGCGGGCAAACTACGGCCCGCGGGCCGGATCCGGCCCGTTGGGCGTTTTGATCCGGCCCGCCGAGTATTATGAATTATAAATGATAGTAAAGACCACTGTAACGCTTCTCCGTTCCCGACTTGAGTTTTCCGAAGCACGATGACGGCAAAAGACCAGCATCGATGTTTCTTAACTCAAGTCGGGAACGGAGAAGCGTTACAGCGGTCTTTACGTGCCGTGCGGCAGAGGACAGCTGTGCCGTGCTTCCTGCAGCGCATCAGGCTGCGAGTCCAGCTGCTGCTGTCTGCGCTGCTCACCTCCACCCCTCCCCCACAGGCCAGCGCGCCACGGAGACATGGTCCGTTTTATACGGCATAACGAACGCACATCAGACCCACGGGACTCATGTGACATATAGGGTTCTGCCTGCCAGCCTCCTGCCAGCTTCCTGCATTGAGCCCCTCTGCAACAGGGGGCTTTTTTTAGACAAACTGCTAGTCAAGTATCAAGCACCAAGGCAAGTTATTTGCTAGCATTTAAATTAGCAAAAGCCAGCAAGCCTTTCTGTGAAGGGGAGTTTTTGAAAGAATGCATGGTAGAGACAGCAGGTCTCTTGTGTCCAGAGAGCAAAAACAAATTCGAAAAATGTAGTTTATCACGCAGGACAGCGACTCGGCGTGTAGAACTAATTGACGAAGACTTAGCCAGCAAGTTAAACAAAAAAGCTGAGTCATTTAAGTTATATTCGCTAGTAAGTTCTCTTTACTTTTTAGTTATTGGCTTTTACTTATACTTTATATTGGTTCACACAAACACTCTCTATCCATCTGATACTGGCCCGGCCCGTCTGTCAAATTTTAAAAGTCAATGTGGCCCCTGAGCCAAAAAGTTTGCCCACCCCTGGTATAGAGTCAGAGGAGGTCACACATTACATTTCTATGTCAATGCCATATTTGTCCAGGGAAGGGATACATGATATTGAAAAAGCTAGTTACATTTGTGTGTGTGTGTGTGTGTGTGTGTGTGTGTGTGTGTGTGTGTGTGTGTGTGTGTGTGTGTGTGTGTGTGTGTGTGTGTGTGTGTGTGTGTGTGTGTGTGTGTGTGTGTGTGTGTGTGTGTGTGTGTGTGTGTGTGTGTGTGTGTGTGTGTGTGTGTGTGTGTGTGTGTGTGTGTGTGTGTGTGTGTGTGTGTGTGTGTGTGTGTGTGTGTGTGTGTGTGTGTGTGTGTGTGTGTGTGTGTGTGTGTGTGTGTGTGTGTGTGTGTGTGTGTGAGAATAACAAAGATATGAAGAAGGTTTACTTTTGCTCTCCTATCTATGAAGGATCATTATGACTTTGGTATGAGAGCTGTGAAGACTGTGATCTCAGCTGCTGGAAACCTGAAGAGAGGAAACCCCGACATGAACGAGGTTAGAAATGTTTCTTTTGTTGATGATATAAATAAAGTAGAATAAAAATGTCACGCCATTCTTCTGCAATCTTGCAGTCTCCCAGGAGTTGATCTGTCTTCGAGCCATTCAAGATGTCAACGTGCCAAAGTTTTTACAGGACGACTTGAAGCTCTTCAACGGCATCGTGTCCGACCTTTTCCCTAAAACAAAACAGGAGCCAATCAACTATGGCACACTTGAAGAGTCCATGCGTAATGTCTGCAGCAAGAAAAACCTCAAAGATGTGGACGGTTAGTGTCTCTGGAAGTAGATGTTATGTTTTAGATATGCAAGTGCCTGTGTTTTTAGGATGAGTAGATGAGTCTTGTGGTTATTGCAGGGTATATAAGTAAGTGTATCCAGCTGTAGGAGACAACTGTGGTGAGACATGGCCTGATGTTGGTTGGACCCTCTGGATCAGGCAAAACCAAGGTGAGCCGTATACTTATCAAGACACTGTTTACAGTTTTATTCCCAGCTCTCCAATGTAGACAATTATTTTAGTTTTGCGGTGCAGAGTCTTGTACGTGTGCATTACTGTGTTTTAGTGTTATGAGATCCTAGGTGAGGCAATAACAGCTCTGAAGGGCCAGCCCTCTGTGAGTGGGTAGAGGCGGTTCAGATGTATGTCCTCAACCCCAAGTCTATCACCATGGGACAGCTCTACGGGGAGTATGACTTGCTCACACATGAGTGGTAAGTGATCTTTTGTTTTACACAAACGACAGAACAAACCAAACAAACAGTCAGACTTCTACGAGACACTTTTTCTCCACCCCGACAGGTCAGTGGAGGTGCAGCCTCCATGGACAGTGAGAAAAAGTGGTACATGTTTAATGGGCCAGTGGTTGCTGTATGGATTGAGAACATGAACACTGTGCTGGATGACAACAAAAAGCTGTGCCTCAGCTCTGGGGAAATCATCAAGCTCACTGACGTAAGGTTACGTCTTGTCCCTGGGTTTTCCTCTGTCCCACGCGCATTCAGACATTCTGTGTTTTCTCCTTGCAGGTGATGACCATGATGTTTGAGGTGCAAGACCTGGCAGTGGCATCTCCAGCCACAGTGTCTCGCTGTGGAGTGGTCTACCTGGAGCCCAGCATCCTGGGCCTCGTCCCTTTTACAGAGTGTTGGCTGAGGCGAGTCCCTGAAGCCCTGAAAGCGTTCACGGAGCAGCTGGACTCTCTGTTTTCCAGGTTCCTACAGGTGAGAGGGGAGACAGAACTGAGAGACACCACCAGGGAATCTTAAAGCTTTTCACTGTAGGAGATTGTAGAAAGAGCTGCTTTTGCTTTTATTTTATTATTATTGCTTTTATTATTTGTATTATTCTGTACCTTTTACAGGACTCCGTCACATTTGTCCGCACATCAGTAAAGGAGGTCATCACCTCTCTGGACAGCAACCTAACCTGCAGTCTGCTTAAACTTATGGACTGCTTCTTCAATCCTTACGCCAAGAAACAGCTGTGTGCTGCTATTCCTTGTTAGATTAACCCCCATGAAATTAATATATATGGATTTCTGTGCAAATATGATATAACATCTCTAATACTCGTAGGAGTTCTACCTTTGTATGATACATATTTAGTGCTTTAGAGAAGCTGTACAATCTACTTCAAAACACAAGGTTTTGATCGACCTTAAAATCGGCACTGGTATTTGAATGATTGTATAATTACCATATCCATCTGTAAGTACACTTGTAAGGCAAATGAGAAAAATAAATACTGGTGGTAGATTTTCTTAGTCTTGAATAAACGGATACAGAAGATGCTCTGTTATCAAAAACATTGACTGAGTTTGTTCGGTTCAGTAATTAATGTAGTAGCGATCATGCTACTTGAGCAGTCAATGACATATTTAATGCATTCCACTAAACAACGTCGACTGAATGGATGTGCAGTTACTGATTTCTCCTCTAAGTTGATGAAAACATCTTTCTAGTACTTTTGTAAATGTGGATTTTGTTGACCATGACCCCCCATCAATCCTTTATTGTCTTGTAGGATAAGAGGCCACCGCCCCAGAATAAATTGGACCGTCTGAAGGAGCTGATTGAGCCCTGGTTCTTCTTCTCTCTGGTGTGGAGTGTGGGAGCCACAGGAGACGCAGCCAGCTGTAAGCGCTTCAGTGCCTGGCTCAAGAAGAAGATGGCAGAGGAAGAGGTCATATCAGCATCTCCACTTTAGTGTCCCCAGACCAAAATAATTCTATTGTCATTTGTATTGGCAGCTTTATTATTTCTTGACATAGGTATATTTTGATTAACGTAAATGTATTTGTCCTTCAGATTCAGTTATGCTTTCCAGAGGAGGGACTGGTGTACGACTACGCACTGGATGATGCAGGGATTAGTAACTACGAGGATGACGAGGAAACTGAAGAAAGAAAAGTAAACTGATAACATTATTTCATGCAATTAAGACCATCAGATGCATTTTAGCCTTTTTCTCAATCATCTTTTTGCCTGTACTTTAGGTCCAGTGGGTCAGCTGGATGAACTACGCAAAGAGTGTTGCAATCACCCCTGAGACACATTATGCTGACATCATCGTTCCCACTGTGGACACAGTGAGAAGGTCTTTCCTCATGGATATGCTTTTGACCAATAGGAAACCAGTGAGTACTTTGGTTGTAGTTTAGCTTCACACATCAGACCACACATTCTGTAATTGTTATAAAATAGCTTGTCACCATGAACTGTGAACATTTTCTACTGAAGCAAACATTCAGAATTGTTCCGAGCGTCGGGTGTGCACGTTAGAAGCGCATCAGAATCCAATAATAAACATCTGAATACTTTCATTGCCTTGGATTCATATTTACGTGTGTGCGATCCAGGTGCTCTGCATTGGGCCAACGGGCACAGGAAAGACCCTGACCATGTCAGACAAGCTGCTGAAGAACATGCCCGATGAATTCATCACACACTTCCTCATGTTCTCTGCCCGCACCTCAGCCAACCAGACTCAAGATTATATTGACAGTAAGCTGGACAAAAGGTATGCCTGCTCTACGATACATTGTACACATCATTTACAATACAAACATGTGTTTTGGATCACCATTTCAATGATGCACCTGCAGATCACCTTCCTCTTTGTAGACACACAGGTAATAACTCTCAACACCTGCTACAGTATACTGCAAGTGGGTGGTAGTTGATTAAAATCACTATCACACAGCTATAGTACATACTGTCATGGAATGCTGTTGCACTGTTGTCACTTGTTTTAATCTATTTAGTCAAATTGGATGCAACATGTAGAGTATACAATGTATAAAGTGATGTATTCCTGTTCACTTCAAAAGTCAAGGCAGAGTTTCACTCATCATTATTTTTGTGTTAATCCCCCAGATTAAGAGTGAGTCATTCCTGGAGGATATCAACAGCATTTTGAACTCTGGGGATGTTCCCAACTTGTATGCATCAGACGAGCAGGAGCGCATCCTGGCAGCCATGAAGCCAGTGGTGCAAGACCTGGGCCGACAGCCAACTAAAGCCAACCTCATGGCAGCCTACATCAGGAGGGTCCGCAGCAACATCCACACTGTGCTCTGCATGAGGTTGTCCAAAGCTCTGATCCAAAGTCCATCCACGCTCTCTCCCTTTCTTCTACTTCCACTCCTCTCTTCCACTTCTTCCTCTGCAGTCCTATCGGTGAGGTGTTTCGTGCGCGGCTGAGGCAGTTTCCCTCACTGGTGACGTGTTGCACCATAGACTGGTTCAGTGCCTGGCCAGAGGAGGCTCTGCAGGCTGTGGCCACATCCTTTCTGAATGACCTGCCTGAGCTGGAAGCCAGCCCCGAAGTCATTCCACACAGCTCCTCCTGGTTTCTTTTATATCCAAAAGTGTTCTGTTTTTAATTGATGTCTTCATGTTTTTCTAGTTGTTCCCTTTCTAATTTTGTTGTATGTAAAGCATCTTTAAGTGGCTTGAAAAGCACTATAGAAAATATGATATAATATAAAATACATTTAAAATAATAAATATAAACTATTATTATTGTACTAAATTAATAATAATGAAATAAATAAATAAATGATATGTACTAAAGTAACGCAGGCCAACTTGTTGATTTTTGTTGTATACAATGAAGGTCTGTTACTTGTGGTTGTGATTTATATGAATGTATGCTTGATTAACATAGTTGCACTCCATGCATGACCCAATATTACCCACATTTATCAGTTACCTACTTCATAAAGTGATAATAATAAACATATCTCATATTAATTACGTGGCGCCGTCAGTGACTTCCGGCAGCCAGGGGGCGTGGCCCAGTGGCAGCGGGCTATAACGTCATTGAATTTGGAATGTTCTAAGCGCTTCCATGGAAACCCATGTATTATAAGACAACAATTTCTCTCTTTTTTCCTCATTGCGCTTGAAGACCCCAACGAGAGAACAGCTAAACTTCTGAAGAACAGCACCTCTACTCTTAAGCTAGCAAGCTAACAAACTCCAGCATCCCTACACTACAAGGTAAGGACCCAACCTGCAGCCATGTGACAGTTAGCTAGCTAGCGGTGTGTGTTTTCAAGAGTACAACCTAAACAAGTTGATTGTATTATTTCTCTAAACTTTACTGAAAGTGACAGAAAACATGGATCAGACTTCAATGTCAACAATTGATCTGAATTGATTGCTTGTATTAACTATAATTTCTAGGTGATACAGATCATAGGTTATGCAGACATGACAATATATGTAATCCTTATTGTTTGAAAATGGGGGTGGGTTTTCCCCGTGGGTTTTCCCCTGGTACTCAGGTTTCCTCCCACAAAAAGAAAAAATATATTCACTTTTGGCTAATTGGAAACTCTAAATTATCAATTTGAATCAATCATGAAAGGATCTCCTGGTGATCAGGTGTCTCCCTTTCATACACAAAATCAAATAAATTGAATGTTGAATCAAATAAATGTTTCTGTCTAGGTGATCTGAATTGATTGCTTGTACAGATCATAGGTTATGCAGGCATGACAATATATGTTTGAAAATGTTCATAATTCACACATTGCCAACAATCTTGTGATGTTTTTCATATTTAAAAAATGAAATCTTGGTTTTATCAAACATAAAGTTTAGTACGACACGCTACCTGTCCCCGCTGTGGAGACATTGGTACAGCTGTCTATTTACAAGGCATTGTTAGGTCTATGTATTTTAAAAAGTCTGATTGGAGATGTACTCTGTGTAACTGTAAGAGCTTCCAGATGGATAATAATAATAATTGTTTTTACCCTCAGATGGCCCATCGTTGCCCCTACAGGAGAGTCCGGATCCCAGTTGCTTTCTGGCCCGGCCTCTCACCGGCGGTCATCCAGGCCGTCAGTCCAACCTGCAGCATGGTAAGAACACCAAGAACCTGAACGCCACACGCTTATTTTAACACTTTATTGATACATTATTTCATCTCCCAGACAAGTGTTTACTTTAGAGTCCATTGCACGTTTTTCTGCTTTTATACAAGTTAAATTTAATAATAGCAGAAAATAAATAAGAGACACAAAAATCAGCTAAACCAAAAACAAACAGAAAAAGAAAAGGGAGAGTGTGTACATACAGACGTTAATACAACTGTTAAGCTACTTACATATATATGGGACTGAATCATAGTGTTTGTTTCCATGTTGTGGAGCAGTGGTCTGATAGTTATATTTGATTTTTTTTACCTTCAGGCGAGCCAACGCGTCCTGGACCCCAACCGGCCTGTTCACCCAGGTCCTTCTTCCATCTCTTCCCTTAGGCGAGGCATGAGACGGTAAGCTTATTTATTCCCCAGGCCATTGAAAGTTCTCTCCACCAAACATCAAAATCAAAAGTTCAACAGAAACACACCACAAAATGACATTGAAATACAATTAAAGCATTAAAGCGCCAAGATAACCTGAAATTTAGACAAACTAAAATAGAATTAGACGAGAATAAAATATTAGTCTAAAAGTTAGTGCAGTGTAAGAAAGAACTACCTACGTCTTCGTTTACTTGAAGAAGATTCTGCTTTTTAATTATTGATTGGTCCAATGTACTCATTGTACTGTGCTTGTATTGGACAATAGTCCCCATGACATGTGATTATGTAACATTGTGTTTCATCTGCATAATTCTGATAACTTATTTTGTTGTTTTCCAAAGAGCCTCCACCCCACTCCTGGACCCCGGTAAGCCGATGGAGGTGGATCCCCCGGAGGACGAACCGATGGAAGTGGACCCCACGGAAGGATATGGTGAGCCAATGGAGGTCAACTAACACACACACACACACACACGCTTTATTTCTTTACACACACACACACATAAGTTGTTTTAGATTTAAATTACTTTTTTTTATGCATTTTCTTTAGATGTATTAAGTTGTATTTGATGTATCAAGTTGTTTTAGATGTGTTTATTTGATGTATTTCCCTCTCTCCTTCCTTCCGGGCGACACAGTGGCTCAGTGGTTAGCACTGCAGCCTCACAGATGTGGAGCCAAATCCCTGGATTTGGCTCCATAGACAGATTCTTTCCTCTTTCTGTCTGTGTGGAGTTTGTATATTCTCTCTGTGTCTGCGTGGGTTTTCCCCTGGTACTCAGGTTTCCTCCCACAAAAAGAAAAAATATATTCACTTTTGGCTAATTGGAAACTCTAAATTCTAAATTCTCCTTCGCGAATCGCCACCTTAACGCGGTGAAGGAGTTTGAGTGGCTCGATGATCCTGGGAGCTATGTTGTCCGGGGCATCTGCCCCTGGTAGGGTCTCCCAAGGCAAACGGGTCTCGGGGGAGAGCCCAGACTAAGAGCGGTTCAAAAAACCTCGATGATAAGCAGCCCAAAGACTCTAGCTACCTCGCCCGGACCAGGGAAACCGGGGCACCCTCCCGGAGCCACACCCGGGAGGCGAACCCGAGAACCCGGTGGTGGACACCAGGGGTGAGGGAAGCTGTCAAGCTGAAGAAGGAGGCCTTTTGGGCTTGGTTGGCCCAGGGGGCTCCTGAAGCAGCTGACAGGTACAGGCAGGCCAGAAGGGCTGCATCTGCGGTGGTCACGGATGCTAAAACTCGGGAATGGGAGGAGTTTGGGGAGGCCATGGAGAAGGACTTTCGGTTGGCCTCAAGGAGGTTCTGGCAAACCATCCGACGACTCAGGAAGGGAAAGCAGGGCCTTCCCCAGGCTGTTATCAGCAGGGGAGGGGGGCTGCTGACCCAGACAGAGGATATTGTCGGGCGGTGGAAAGAGCACTTTGAGGAACTCCTAAACCCGGTCAACATGTCCCCTGAACAGGGGGCAGCGCCTGAAGACTTGGGGGTGGATGAACCTATCTCCCTGGCAGAGGCCACTAAGATAGTCAAAAAGCTCCTTGGTGGCGCCGGGGGTGGATGAAATCCGCCCTGAGATGCTGAATGCGCTGGACTTTGTTGGGCTGTCTTGGCTGACACGCCTCTTCAATGTCGCATGGGGGTCGGGCACAGTGCCCATGGACTGGCAGACCGGGGTGGTGGTTCCCATCTTCAAGAAGGGGGACCGGAGAGTGTGCTCGAACTATCGGGGCATCACACTACTCAGCCTCCCGGGAAAAGCTTATGCCAGGGTGCTGGAACGGAGGCTCCGACCGTTTGTCGAACCTCAGATTGAAGAGGAGCAGTGCGGATTCTGTCCCAGTCGTGAAACAATGGACCAGCTCTTTACCCTCGCAAGACTACTGCAGGGGTTCTGGGAGTTTCCCCAACCAGTCTACATGTGTGTAATGGACTTGGGGAAGGCTTTCGACCGGGTCCCTCTGGGGTTTTTGTGGGGGTTGCTGACGGAGTATGGGGAGCTGGACCCGTTGCAACGGCCATCCGGTCTCTGTACGACTGCAGTTGGAGCTGTGTTTGTATTCTCGGCATTAAATTGGTGAAACTGTGAATGGTTGTTATTTTGTTGTGTATTTTTCTTTATAAAGAACAACACTTAATAACAACATTAACAGGAGTCCCCTGAAAGTGTCACTCAACAGTTATTGAAAGACTGTTCATTTCATTCTCTCTCTGTTTATATTAATAGTTAGGTGAAGGTGGCTGAACCTGACAGATGTGCGGTAAAAACTACTAACTTTAAGAAAAGTCTCCAAGTCTCTTTTACTCAGGTATCGATGGTACAGGAAGCAACATCCAGGGTCTCCTTGAAGACGGAGCAGATGAGAAGGATGGAGGACCACAGGACCGGATGAGAAGGATGAAGGACCACAGGACCAGATGAGAAGGATGGAGGACCACAGGACCGGATGAGAAGGATGAAGGACCACAGGACCAGATGAGAAGGATGAAGGACCACAGGACCAGATGAGAAGGATGGAGGACCACAGGACCAGATGAGAAGGATGGAGGACCACAGGACCAGATGAGAAGGATGGAGGACCACAGGACCAGATGGAGAGCGGTGGTCGCCTTCCTTTCAGTGGGCTGAGTAAGTAATCCCTCTCCAAGACTTCAGAAGTATTAGTAATAGGATTCCATCATTGGAGGCCAGATTCAACACAACAGTGTAAAATGTGTGTAGCTGAGTTCAAAAGTATTCATCTCTTGTGTTTGTGTCTCACAGGGCAGGACTCCTCTGGTCTCACTCTTGGGGCAGCTGAGGGTGAACGCCAACCATGCCCCTCCACCCCGACGCCACCCACCCCACCCACCAGCCAGAGGACGAGGAGCGTCCCGTCCCCAGCAGCACAGAGGACGTAGTTTGTCTCCACCTGCTTCTTCTGTGCTGCTGGGTTCAGGAAGCTCCTCACACACACAGGAAGCTGCCAGCAGCTGTTTCATCTGCACAGAAATCAAGAAGGAGACTGACGGTTCAGACTGAACAAGGAATAATCATTCTGAATGCTTTAAAGTATTTAATTTGTCACATAGAATACAGTATGTTCATGTAAACTGTATGTATTAACTGTTAATTTACTGAGTAGCACAATTAAATACATGTTCAATGTTCTTCTAGATATGTCTTTATATTAGAAACAATATCATAATATTTGTGATATAATTAAATGTATGACACTTTATTTACTAAGTTCATATCTTTTTGATTTCCATTTACAAATAAAATGCAGCGTGCAGTTAATTCATTTTTATTAAAATAAATTCAAACAACTGTAATATTTGCTGATTGTGTAGCAGAACAGAAGGTAAGGATACATACATGTAGGTGCAAGGGAACAAGATGTGACGCTATTATATGAGGGGGAAACAATGTGGGAACTTAATTAATTAATATCATTATTACCATGTTCATAACACTGCTGTAGCTTATTAAAAAAATTATCAGATGTAACCAACCAACACTGGAGAGGCATAACAAAATAAAGAAATACATTGAAAATAAGTAGAAGGTACATTTGTGTTTTTATGTCTTTGCATCAATCAGAGGTCAAGCTCAAAGAGTATGTTCAGCTACATACTGTTGGCCCGAATAGATCAATGAAACATTTGAGTCATTGCACGATATCAAAATTAAATTCTGAGATGAAAGTTCCGGTGAACGTGACACTCATTCAATAGTGTGTAAGTATTACAGACAGTCCGCTGTCGCCCCCTGCTGGCCACTCCGGAGGCTGCGCAACGTGCTGGGGTTCATTTCAGGCGACAGGTAGCGTGTTAATAAAGAGGGCTGGCTCAGATTACTTTGAAATGTGGTCAGTTACTGAATGCACATTACATGGAGATTTATGGAATGAGTAACGTCCAAATGTCTAAATGTAAAAAGGGTCCGCACTTATCCACAAGATGACCTCATTATCACAGTTTGTTTTCTCTTATTATATTTTGTGCGGTAAGCCACCATTACCACTAATAAGAATGATAATACATACGTCTGTAAATGTATTGTGAGATCTGTGTACTGTCTATAAACCACAAATTAATTCTACACATGAAACTCTATTTCTCTTCACACAACATGTGTGTCGGTGTGCAGTAGCTCAGTTGATTTGAGTGGCAGTGAAGAGTGACGAGTGCAGTGTGCACATTAGATGAAGTCGTGCACATATAGTCTCGTCTGTAAAATATTGCATGTCACTGTTTTGATGAACAAAAGAAAGAGCCACAGACACAGCTCGGCATTGTGGGGTTTATAATTGTACCGGGTCGATTCTCGTGAGACAAGAAGCATCCTCCAAAGAGTGTCTCTATTTCTGTGGAAACCAGGTCAGAGGTCAGGGGTCAACCGCTAAACATCTGGGTTACAGTCTGATGCAACAACTAAGAGAAACTAACTCCTTTTTCACAGTCAGACGTACAGTGTCACACAGATCAGACGGAGAGATCTGAGCCCACACATGCAGGGCAGGTTGTACATGGGCCAGTTTATTAACACGTATGCCTGTAAAATATCCACATTCATCAACTCATTTTTACAAGTGACAGTAAATGGACCTGTACACATTCATCATGGATGTCAGGCTGTGATACATACATGGATGTTCAATGGAGGAAGTCAAGAATCAGGGTTGCACAAGTCATATTAATGTAAACAAACAGCAGCCGGGCATTATTCATTCATTATTACAATACATTAATGAATTAACAATTTTACAAAATTGAAGTGATTTTAGTTATGTACAGATGAGCCCACTATTCACTATCCATCTACTATCACTGTGGCACTGATGTGCTTCTTTGCCGGGCTTTAGCCGTGTCAATGGATCCTCTGGACATGCTTTAGAGAGGTATAACATGTATAATGAGGGGGACAATCTCCCTCTTTACATGATTCAAATGAAATGAGTGATATGGAAGTGAAACCCCTGGAAAGAAACATGCTGCAATGGTTGCACACTGTACTTTTGTCCTGAACAACCCTTCTATAGTGTGTTTTGCAGAGTACAGTTATTACTTAGTGTTTCAAATTGTTGACATGATCAATGTCGGACATGAGTTGAATGTATTTGTCATAACAAATATAACACCTACATTTCACTATAGTATATTCAGAACATGTATCTGAATCAGAAATACTCATTATCAAGCTATAGTTTGTTAGATTAAAACAAAATAATATCCTGTACATTAATAGTCAGTATGAGCCAGGACACAACAGTGTAAATCCAATCAAAACAGTGAATTTCAATTACCAAGCACAGAGATAGAGACCATCAATAATCACTTAAACTACAATAAATACAACAACTGTGGCTCAGTGGTGAGTCCTTCAATCAGAGGATCGCCGGTTCAATCCCCAGCTCCAGCAGCCCATGTTGCTGTGTCCTAGCTGTGCCTACGGTGTATGAACGTTAGCTGTTCCTGAGGGGCCCCATCAGTGTATGAATGGGTGAATGATGACAAGTACTGTGTAAGTTCTTTGAGTGGGGTCTGAAGACGAACTGAAGAAAAGTGCTATACAGGTCCATATAAAATATTTGGAAAACAACACCTCTGACAAAGGAGTGAAAGGCTAAATCACCCTAAATTCGTAATGTTTTATATATAAAAAAAGTGATGAGTTATTTTTATTCAAAATAATCTGTGGATCTTTTTAACTCCTCGGCATCCCTTAACTTCAACGTCACCTAACAATTCAACGACTTTCACTGCTTACACACACCACGCCATTTAAACTGCATTCGACTGACATTAAAACTCCTTTCAATGCTCTAACTGATCACATTTCAAAAGGTCTTGTTGAGAAAGCGAAAGAAGTTGAGGGATAGTTCAAACTTGTACACATACAAAATGTCTATTTCATCATGATTATCATGATTATTATTATTATAATGAACATCTTGGCATCATTTCTGAAGCTGCAGCACGTGTGGAACACATTATGTGCAATTGTGAGTATTTATTTCATATTTTGCACTCCTGGATTTAAATGTCTTACAGGCTCACAGCCTAATGAGATGAGAGCCAATTGTAAAATAATCAATAAATCAGTTTATGTCAAAGGAGCATTTAATAAGAAATGTCTGAGAGTCAGCGAGCCCACAGAGTTACACAGCTCCAACTAAAGGAAAAGGATCATCGCGATCGCTTTTGGAAGCCTGGTCTCGGGGAGGACTTCAGGCCACCCAGCACCCGGCTTTGCAGCCGCTCTCCCACAGGCCTCGTGCAGGTTCATTCTGGCTTTCGGGTTTGGAGGTCCGCTGCACGCACCATCCCTGGACTCCAGTTCTGAAGCCGACGGGAAGATGAAGGTATCAGAACCGAGGCTCTCGGACTTGTCCACTGTCTTCGTGCGCCGCCATCAGGCCCACTTCATGGATGGCGGAGAGATCCGTTATTGTCACCTGGAAACATTTCCGCATTGTCTTCGTGACTTGCAGTGCGTTTCCGTATTTGGTCTTTTTTTAGTTGTTTTTCTATCATCTGCATGCGTTGTCAAATTGGTGACGATGTGTTTCACTTTGCTTGCGCGTCGTCTATTTGCAGTTTCCTAATGTGCAGTTGTTGAGCTCTCAGGGCCACCGTACGTATGGCCTCCTACACAAGTGCTTAATCACAAATGTGTTTAGAGTACAACCCAGTTTTCAAAGCATTTTAATGTACAGCAGTATAGTCACTCATTCAATGCTGTCTTTGGGAACCCATTTATTCCATTCAGGACACATGCTTTTATACAAAAATATTCCAAATACTGTACACTGGTTCTCAACATTGTGCAAATTGAAATAAAAAACATATTTACAACTCCAGTTAAAAAGGAGAAAGTCAAGGATGAGAAAAAAACTGATCTATTTCCTGTGTGTAAATGTTAATACTCATTTTGATTTATGAGGTTTGACCTGCAGTCTGAACACTTTGAAATGTTCTGATCAGAGTTAACAAACAAAAACGCAGTAAACAAAAGGTTTGTGTACAGTTTGTGCGGAAGGGAATGCCACGCATAAAAGAAACAGGCGTCAGGTTGGAACTGCACGGATCAGTTTTAGTTGGAAAGTACTTACAAGATTGAAATTGAACATTTACTTAAAACGTATTGTTTTCTCCCATAGATTCAGCCCGTCTACATAAAGAACAATAAAGTAAATAGAACACGCTGCATGTTCAGGCTGATAACTGAGGAGCTGGAATGTTTAGTTGTTTTTTGTAGTTTCTCTAAAGAGACATGGCCTCAGCCCCCAAGGTTTCATGAAACCATTCTAAAAGAGACATGGCCTTTCCAGTCTTCGTTTGTTTAAAAAGTGCGCTGCTCTCAGACGTGCGTACGTGGCTCTAAAATAAACCTGGTCCTCTCACACCAAAACGCTGACCTGTCCCATTCACGTCCAGGGACGAGACTCTTGCCAACATTCGATTCCAGCCCCAGCAAGTGTTTCTGTTCTTTCATTTAAAAGCTACACTATGTCGGTCTGTTTTCATTTCAGTTGTAGGAGCTTCATCTTGTTTCCTAATAAACATAAAAAATAAGAAAGAAAAATAAGCAATTAGCTGTTGTAAAAGAATATTGCACAAGTGAAGGTTTGATGATGGAGAAACGCTTACCCAGTCCTTTGAGAAATTTGTTCACACCACTTGGCTCCGGCTCAGGGTAAGAATCCAGATACTCGGCCACTCTGACCTCAAACAGACCTGGGAACAGTTGGAGGGGTTGAGCCACTGGGCAGCATGTGTACATTAACACTGCACCTCAAAATACCTACACTAATGGAATCCATGCATCTACTTTATAACCGCGGTGGTTAGGACAAAGCAAGTGACTAATGTGCCAATTTGTAAAAGAATAAGTCTGCTAAGTGTATTTCTACCAGGTCTTTTACCGTGTGTCTTTCAGGGCCCCAGGCAAAAGTTGCTTTACTTTTCAGTCCCCTAACTGGGAATGTATTTTTCACATATCAACATAATACATATATAGCTGATTGGTTGCCTTCCTTGCCTAACGGTAAACTGGTGTTTTTTGCTCTGAACCAGATTGTATTTCACTGGTGCTTCTGACCGTGATTGGCCACAACTTGGTGTGTGTGTGAGGCAGGTGGCAGGTTTACTGCTGCGGACCAAAGGAAGCGCCGTGTGGATTATGAAGTTGTTTGAATGACGGTTCTCGAGAAAGCAGCAACACCACACGCCAAGCACTGCTCATTTCAAGTTGAATTAGTGGCGTGCCTGATCAAAAAAGTTCAGATTATATAAAAAGAAAAGATGGTTCATTGATATTGTATTTTCTGGCACAGAGTGTTTTAAAAATGACCTGCTGATGATCAGTTTCATGTGTCTGGTTTAGTATGAATGAATTAAACACATTTTGTTTGTTTTTACTTTGGTCTATTCTTGTATGTTCATAAACTTTGTTTGTACAGCACTGTGGGAAGTCTTAGGCAGCAATGACATGTCAGATTTCAAAGATTCATGTAAAAAGCGCAATCTTAGAGGGCAATGCCTTTTTTTCCTTCCTATTGATTATACCATTATGAAAAGCAGTGACTGGGTGAAAAGAAATGTCATCTCCATCTTTTGTTTTGTCTTTGAAGAACTCAATAGTCCTCATTGGACAATAATTAGCATGTAAGAAAAAAGGTTTGTGTTGTTTTTGTCTTAAAGAATCCACCCTTATGACTATTGGCACTGCTGCATCAACACAATTACCTCTTCCTCCACCCTTGCGCAGCTCTTTGTCCTGGATGAAGCCGGCAAACATCTGAGTATCCATGAAGAGCTGCAGGAACTGGCGGACTCCACGGGAGGGGTGAGATTTGCGGAAGCTGTCGCGCTGGACCTCCCTGGTTCCGTTTGCGGACTCGACCATGTGGAGGGGATAGTGGCCCACCAGCTCCACGAAGAACCGCACAAAACCCTCCGACACCAGAGAGCTCAGGTCAGCCTGCTGACCTGCCCGGGCCACGTTTTGGGTGAAGAATAAACGGTTAATAAGAGACTCAAACAGATTTATTGTACCGTAGTTTTACAAATCGGATTATCTATTAGATATATATACAAAAAAAGACTTGACTAAACTTAAGACTCTGCAGCACATCTGTTTGTACCAACCTCCACATCTGTCTCCATCCTCCTGTCTCAGGATATCCTCCCTCTCCTCCAGGATCTGCTGCAGTGCTGCCTGCAGTTTACTGGGCAGGATGCAGTCTTCATCACCCAGCTGTCACACATCCCAGGAAAGGTCAACAGCAGTCACATGACGCCGGTTTCAAATCATGCATCCCAACTGTCTCTTGCACACTTAACGTGAACTAACAGCTGTAGCTTTTTGTCTAGGTATTATGTATGAAATACCCAATGCCGTGAAGTATTTCTGGCAATCTGGAAGTATATTGACATTAAACCATTTCAAATCCAACATGCTACGGAGCCAAAAGAACAGCACACGTGTCGGCGTATACATATCCCACCTACAGATGGCGCTGCGTTTCGTCTTTACAATGAAACAATTCATGTCCCGCTGAGGAGGGAGGCTACCAGCAATATTGAAATTACAGCTCCATATTTGAGACGGCTAATGTCGGAGTGGGTGGCAAGTTGATCCCTGCTTGCCCGTTAGCTTGTAGTTAAAAAAAAAAAAGAAAGAAAGTGCCTGAAGAAAAGGTGATGCTAAATGAAATGTCAAATAGGAATCCAGTCAAATTAAGACACACATAAATAGAAACAAAACAAGCACATTCATCAGTCATTGAATAGACCATTACAGTTCTGAATCAGCTGTTAAACAGCCCTCTCGCTTGGGTGGACCTTACACACCATATAGCTTCATCTCTGCAGAGCTTTTGGGCGTAACATCATTTCTCCCTGTCACCCTCAAAAAATTCTGCATGCAAACAAGGGACAAGTGTAGGCAGAGCCACCTTCCCTGTCTGGCACCACACCTATCATTCCTATTATACACCACTATGTGTACACACCTGAACGACAAACTTGTCCGCACACAGATCCACTATGAGCACCTGTGAAGACAACGAGAGAAAAGAATGACAGTTACTGACTGCAAGAGTTCGCTATTTCGCAGTAAGGAAAAAAAGGAGCAGTGAGCTTGAGCAATGGTCCCTTGAGGGCGTGTCTCAGCCACTACTCTCACCCGTTGAAAGCTACTTACTGGTTCTGTTTGGGATTCATAATTAATTTATAAGACAGACCTCTTTTTAAAACAAGGACGGTTATTTTAAAACATTTTTAACAGAATTGTGACTGGACCGACCTCCTCGATGGGCAGCTCCAGCAGCTGTGGCAGGCAAGGTGCCAGCACCCCAATGAGGAACGGTGTGGGGGAGCAGCTGATGTCCAGCATGCTGGCCGGTAGCACAGGCACAAAGGTGTGCTGCCAGGTGAAGGGGTACAGCAGCGCCAGCACCGCGTGGCTACACCGAGACAACACACTGCGGTGAACGGGGGGAGGAGGGAACAAGATTAAAGCACCATTCGGTTCTCACACGGATCACATGACACGAAGATATGAATCAGAACTCCCTGAAAATAATAGGGGGGCACGATTATGAGTCTTTTATAATGTGACTGTTATCCCTTTACAAACTGCTGTTATTATACTCATCTGAAAAAAACAAGCTTCTTTTTAAAATAACTTTAAACCAATTCACCGATCAACATTTTCCTAACATGCTACTGACTCCAACGCAACCTTTTAATTCTCAAGAGCACAGTGGTTTACATACATACATACCAGCTGGTATCAGGCTGCATAACCAGCTGAGTTCCAAGTAGACCACACAAACACTTAAATAACACTTAAGCCCCTTTAATCATGTTCAACTGGTGCAATTTAAATACCCTGTATGTACTATATACCGTCGGTATATCTAATATTGCTATTGTATTCTTCTTACTGTTTTTTTACTACTGCTTACTGTTTATTTACACTACTTGATTTTATATTACTTAATATGTTTATTACTATGTGTCTCTTGTGTGCACCTCCTGTAATTTCCCCACTGAGGGACTAATAAAGGATTATCTTAATTTTTTTATACACACACACACACACACACACACACACACACACACACACACACACACACACACACACACACACACACACACACACACACACACACACACACACACACACACACACACACACACACACACACACACACACACACACACACACACACACACACACACACACACACACACACACACACACACACACACACACACACACACACACACACACACACACGGGACTTTGCCATATAGATTAGCATTGAGGCCAAGGTACACGCATATAAATAACACAGCTGGGCCTGTGTGACGTAATCAAGCATCAACAAACACCAATGAGTAGTCAAATTCTTTAAATTACCGATCACATTCTTTTTGAATCACTTCTGTATTTCATCTATATATATCTATATCTATATAGTTATATATATATATGGTTTTGTGTATATATATATATATATATATGGTTTTGTGTATATATATATATATGGTTTTGTGTATATATATATATGGTTTTGTGTTACCACGTCAGTACCTGAGTTTGTCAGCGATGAAGATGACCCGCCTCTCGAGCAGAAGGGAGGCGAACACCTGCAGGAGATTCCCGACACTGAGACACTGCAGCAGACTGTCAAAGTCCACATGCTCCAGCCGGGAGTCCACTGGTCGACACAGAGTCAGCACCTGGCGGAGCAACAAGAGCACACGGAGCCGGGCTTAGTGGAACTACAGACGAGCTGTTCCACACAGACTGGAGGATATAGACACAGCTTGAACAAATATGATAAAATGACAAGACTAACAATACCGTATGTGCATGTTGAGCTTTACATTTGAAGTTTTACAACCTGCATGCAAAGACAATCAAAACTCAAAAAGAAATGTGTCCCTCAATATCATCTCTCTCTCTTAAATAGTTAATATGTTCCTAGTAACAAGAACGCCTCGACTTGTAAGGTTAACGTGTTTATGTTTACTGCTTACTTAACATAACTCTGATCTTTAAGTTTTCTGAAGTGACATTTTAAAGTCAACCTAATGCTTTGACATGAGTTGTTTAACAGCTTGAACTTTAAATGAAAATGTTGAGGCTTTACTGACTTTTATTAAATGAAGTCAACCTTTTACAATTTACAGTGTATGTCAAGCAAAACCAGACTCTTTGGAAACATCCAGGTGAAAGATGCAGTTTTTAAAACCACAGAAGTCCTTAAGTAAGCATCTTCACGGCCTCCCAACTGCTCAAAGAGTAGGATAGTTTTGGGAAGCATCATTATCTACTTATTTTGAGTCAGCAAACAGTAATGACTAAATAGATTATTGTTGACGGGTTATAATACTTGTAGCTGTCTCAACATGAACCCTTCAAAGCTGGAATAGCTATCCCTATTGTTTACGCAGATAACCTCCCAGTCTGAGTCACTCTGAGTCTGCAGGAAGGAGTGGTTAGGAGGAACAGAACTACTAATTAGCATTTCCCCTTTTGGTTTCAGGGTTACCTCACTCCCAGAGCCGGGGAGGAAGCTCTTGATGGTGACTGTGCGTCCGGGGGCTGGGAAGGGGGCCTCCATCACGCTCCGCATAAAAGGGTAAACCAGAGCTGGGGAAATCTCCCTGCGCCTCTCAACCTCCTCCAAAATCTGGACAGACGGAGACGGACAAATCACTGTGTGTACTGCAAGAACGAGTGTTGATTACAGTCAGAGTAAAGGCACAGCTTTGTAAATTAAGTAACTGAACTTTCCTCTCCTTGTGGCCATATCCACAGTTATCGTTTGTAAATTTCAATCGGGCCAACTGGAAGACGGGTGTGACTGGCTACATGCATTACAGTTTCTTTTTTTTTTTTTAAACACACCCAGGGATTGCTGTGGATTATGTTCTGGAGTATCCTCATTCCAGTTTAAATCCAGCTCCTTTCATGTCCCTACAAAAGGCTTCTATGAGCAGAAACAAGGGTGCAGATGCATTGTGTAGTGGCCTCACCTTTGCAAAGAGGTTGAAACAGCCCAGTTTGCTGACAATACAGTACACCTCAGGAAGCCTCTTCCCTTTTCCAACGGGCTTAAAGACACACAAACAGTTTCATTACACATAAAGCAGGTAACAACAGAAAGAACTGAAAACTCATTAAGAATCATCATTTAACTGAACAGTACCATCACGATCTCATCAAGAGCCTACTTTCTGTTTTATGGTGTTTCAAAGTATTTTCAATGACATCTCAGTGGATGGGGAAAATCAAGAGTCTGAAGTCAAAACTTTTATGATAGTAGCGGTGAGCTTATCGACCAACAAAACTAAACATAAAACTCTTCCTGTAAAGCTTGGCCTAACCGTCTACAGATGCAAAAAACAACAATATAGTTAGAGAGAGAGCTCAACAAGACAACCACAAAATATTCACAAACAAAATAGAAGGCATATATAGCGGTATATATTTAACGTGTGTTTTGAAAAGTGTCTTAAAAAGATCTATAAGCAGCTCTCTTTGTGAAGCAAAAGAAAAAGGAGGGAGAGGGTGAAATTCTTCTTGCTCTCGGTCATCGATTTCGAAGTGGTTTACGGTCTGTTATTCACATGTACTGATTCACATCTCCTCAGAGATGTTGAGTAAGCATGTGGCGGGCTTCCATGCCGTCACACGCACACACACACACACAAGTCAATGATTTAGATGCTAAAGTTTTCACATCCACACTCACCAAGATCTTACAGCAGTAACAGAACCAGCGGCTGCCGTCCTCTCCGGTCAGGACAAAGGAGAAGGTCTCACTGTAAACGGAACAACATTAAGACAGGAGAAAAAACTAAACCATAATTATAAAAAATATAATAAAATGTAATCCCTTGATTAAAAGCTGGAAAAGGAGAAAGAAAAATCTGTAAATACAAAGGCAGAGCATTCAGAAACTACTAGATAGACAGATGTGCAAGGCTGTGTAAATTGAGATCATAATCCACATTACAACAATACCCCAAAAAGCAGAATAACAAGAATGCCCAAGGCGTGTTCATTAGATCTGGTGAAACTTTAATGATCCCTGTGGGGAATTTGAGTTTTTGTAGCAGCAATTTATGGGTTACAGCAGAGGATATAAATAAGGAGAGAGGAAATGGTAGTATTCAAACATAATACAACTGATAATTACAGAGCAAGAACTAAAGCTAAACACTGTTCAGGAAGGAAAAGTTGGAGAACATGCATTAGAGCACATGAAAGGTGTGTGTATTGACAACAAAAGCAAATACCGACATGAAAGAAAAGAATACAGTATCGTGTTGCCATTGTGCCATTGGCCTTGTGATGCAGTTACTTCTGTATCCATCTAGAACGCTATTAACAATACGACTGTGGTGCATGTGCTGACCTCGGCATGTGTGCGGAGGGCTTCCAGTCCTGCGAGTCGGGGAAGCAGAAGTTGGGAATGACTTTCAGCTGATCCTCTGCCTCTTTGGAGATCCGGGATGACTTCTCAAACTGAAACAGAGGGAATCCACTTACAACAGTGCTCCTCCAAATGGCTTCCTTGAATTTGTTAAATTATCTTATAATTGCATTAAAAGATAATTTAATATAACTTATTTTTAATTAGGTACAATACATTAAGTGTCTTATGCTGGCTGTAGTATTTCTACATAACCAATTGTTCCAAATCATCATCAAATAGCAATCAGTATGTTCCCATATAGGTGCCTGTCACCAAACCTTATCTAAAATGTCCAATTTCAAAATTACAATATTATAAATAGAATTCAAAATGAATATGGAAAAAAAAGTAATTGCTTTAATGAGTGCTCTTGACTTGGAAAAGGATGGGGTTATATTAAAAACTCATCCTAACCAGTTTGGGGAACTGCTGCGTGATTTCAGGCGAGTAGGTGTTTCCCGGGGAGCCTTTTCTCAGTGACACCACCACAAAGATCTGGAAGAGCTGCTGCTGCTGCAGCTGGATCAGGTCTCTCTCCAGGGTGCGGTAACCTGGCCGACGTTTCAGTGTAGACTGGATGTAAACTGATCTCCTGGAGCCTGCTGGACACCACACAATGAGACTACAAGGTAAATGCTGGGGCATACCCTATCCAGCACGCTGGAGCAAAATTAGGCTTTTTAAGACATCAATAAACATAAACGTTACGTTAACACTGATTACGCAAACAACAATGACTGAGGCCACAGCAATGGCTGTGGATCACTGGTAGTCTGCATCTTAGAACCGTGGTATTATAGTTAAAACAACATTTCCCACAAGCCCCTCCTGCAAAGAGGATGTTGCTTGGCTGGTCTTTTGTTTTATTAGTTTTTCCTGAGAAGGCTTAACAGTTGCCATTAGTTGCTTCAAGGATGGCAACGGCCACCTCTTGAGTCCACACTAACAAAGCCGGACAAGTATTGTCATATGGATTATTATGTGGTTGTTGAATGGAGTCACATAAAATCTGGTAGAGACAGATGTTCCCCAGAGGAGGAGATGTAAACACTTTGGTGACTAGAGCCATCATCAGGTCAAAGTTTCATTCACCCCAATACATTGGTGTATGGCCAAAGACCTGAACAACTAATGACATGAAATATAATTATCTATTGCCAATTAACAAATGTTATCATGCTAAACTAAGATGGTGATACATATTGCAGAGTAAACACCAGCATTTAACTTAAAAGCCCCTCTAAGTATAGTCTCACAGGGCTGCTAGCATGGCTGCAGACAATAAAACAGAGAAAACACATGATCATTTCTTCCAGCTCGGCATTTCTGAACGACGAATGACTGGACTGTTTCTGGACGAGTCTCGATGTCCCCATCATGTACAATCGGGAGCGTTACAGTCCCACTAAGGGTGAATGTCACTTGATTGGACAGAGATATGCAACATGACAGAGCGCTGAAGAGTGTTAATAACTTGCCGAGTAGTTAAAAGAATTCTTCAGAGATGCTAGGAATATTTTTTTTTCTAGATGCAGCCCTATGTTTATGTTGTTACATACTGACTTCATACAAAAAGATGCACCTCTAGACTTTAACCTGAGAGTTATTGTAAAGAGACATTACAGACATATAAACTCTACTGCGATACCTTTGGTGTTGTCCTCGGGGTCACTCTCTGTCCCACTGGTCTCCTCTGTTGTGGATGTGAATTAGAGAATGGGGAGAGGGGGAGGGGGGGATTAGGGAAAAGCAGAGGAATGGAGAAGACTTGAGAAGCCATAATCAGATGCAGACAGTCAGCCTTTGTTTCATAATCAGCGGCTTTGCCTGTTGCAGCTGGCCTTGTGTGTGTGTACCATCAAACGCTGGGTATTTCCACAAAGAGGCCCAACTTAATCTTATTGAAGTGATGATGGGAGTCACATTTGAGCATATGTGACGGTCTCTGTGTGTGTGTGTGTGTGTGTGTGTGTGTGTGTGTGTGTGTGTGTTCTACCTCGCACTGAGACTCCCTGGTTCTTTACCCTCTTCCTCCCGCGCTTGTCATCAAAGATGGTCTCGATCTTGTTGACATACTGCATAGACAGACACACACACACACACACACACACACACACACACACACACACACACACACACACACACACACACACACACACACACACACACACACACACACACACACACACACACACACACACACACACACACACACACACACACACACACACACACACACACACACACACACACACACACACACACACACACACACACACACACACACACACAGTCATCATCATGACATAACAAGCCACTAAGTACATCATTATATTATAGATTTTCTGCTATTTATATATTTTTAATTAATATTTTTAAACTGTACATTATTGTATTGTCATGAAATAACACAGTTGAGTAGTGGACACAAGCCAACTAAGGCAGATGAATAGATATATTTGGGCTCTCCACATAAACAAACACATGCATGAAGCCAGAACGTTTGTTTAAGAGGACACACAAATCAGGTCAACAAAGACAGTGTTAAAAAAAATAAAAAAGCAATCTAAAAATAACCTGCTAGTGCACACAGCACACGTCACGTGTGGTTCATAATTTTCTCGTCATCACCTTTACATTTGCATATAATATGTTAACACCTCCGTTTTGTTATTCTACCTTGTCGTTAAAGTTCCCCTCCGGCCACGCTCTCCGCACTGCCATGAGTCCTGTGATCCCATGTCTGCTCTGTCTGAATCCTCATGAAGTACATGTTGCTCTACCACTATCTGCTTTCTGTCAGCTTCCCTCTCCTTCCTGCTCAACAGCCTGCTCGACTTGAATTACCACCGCGCGGACGTGCGCCTGCACAAACCAGCCAAGTGGCAGTTTGCATCCAAATTATTATCGGATTAGACATTTGCGGAGAAATTCAGAATTTGCACGTGAACTTGAGCTATGGGCCAAAAAAAACGTGTTTTGGTGAGGTCATCGTGACCCTTAACCACCAAATTCAAATCAGTTCAACCTCAAGTGCAGGTGAATGCTTGTGCCAAAATTTGAAGAAATTCCGTTAAGGTGTTCCCGAGGTAATGCGTTCACAGGAATGAACCGGATGGCCGGGTGGACAACCCGAAAAGCGCAGTGCCTCCATGAAGGAATTAAAACTAAAATCCCAGTCAATCTTCGTATCCCAATGCGAGCACTAACACAGGAATCCTCGTATAATTTACCTGCGGCGCGCTCTGTATTTTTTGCGTGCTCGCGCGGCGCGGTGCAGCCGGTTTGGGGGTCTCTGCAAGTGTTGTGGAATTTGATGGTGCCATCGTTTGAAACCTCTTCCTCTCCACTTTGCTCGCGTAGCCTTGCAGCGTTTGGGGCTTCGGAGGCAGCTGAAAGACAGAGTTCGGAGTCACCGCTTGGTTGTCGGTAATTGCGTTGTATCAAACTACAATACTTCCTCCTTTGAGGAACTCAAGTTTATACACCAATTAACAACAGCTAAATAATTCAGTAGTGTGAAAAGAAGGCCTAAATGGCATATATTTCCATACCTTTGGCCTTCCGATAGGGAGACACATGGGAGAGAGCTTGACGTCCTCGTAGGGGTCATCTCTGGTCACTTCACATGGGGGGAGACAGAGATGGGAAACAGATAAGACGGGCTGACTGGATGTTGCACCACACCTTTACCCCAAGATTCCTGGTATAAAAGCAAAGTAATTCCTTATCATTTCCAAAGAGTCCAAACCCCAAAGATAAATAGTTTAATATCTGACATAAAGAAAAGCACGTGATAGAAGCTGCAACTAGATATTTTTGGGGCATTTATGCTTAAGAAATGACAAAGTAGTTTGGTAACCGACTGGAAAATTACATAATCTTTGCACCTCTAGATCGAGATACTTTTCATTTCACTGCAGTAACACTTGTACATGTGGTATGTGTGTCTAAATCTACCATTGGAATGTTACCTAACTGCAACGGCTGATGCAGACGCAAATGACTAAAAAGCAATGTTTTGTTCACTACCTGTCCTTATTTATTCCAAATTACTAAATTGTACAGTTGTGCTTTCTTTTCTCTTCATCTTGATTATTACTCAAATATAAATTTCACAATATTCCAGAAACTGTAACATCTGTTGGAAACTGGAGAGTGATCTTTCCTGATTAGTTCACTAACTGGTCCCAGTACAGCATCATTCTTGAACAGGCTACGTTATGATAATATGAAAAGTTCTAAACGGGGCATTCAACCAGTGACAGGCACCCTGCAGTCCGTATGACTTCCTATCTTCGTCTCTTTTTAAACAAAACCAGTGCTAAGCAAGGCGGTTTCAAACACACGGCAGACAGGCCTGGGATCAAAGGAGTTCAACTTACAAACGATGTCCTCGTAAATATTGTCGTCGGAGTAGGCGTGGTATATGACCGAGTGTCCATCCTCGCCTCTCAGCGGGCTTCGCTTCGCTGTCAGACGCGCCGCATCCTCGTACTCAAAGGACTTCCTGTGGCGGGGAGGGAAAGGGAAGGCAGTGAAAGAGAGGGGGCCTGGCTGCCGTCCTAAAGATAGCCACCGTGCTATTGTTCGCTCTCTCGTGTCACGTTCATGTCAGCGTCCCGCCGCTTAATTCCACATGTTGATATCAAACGCAGCAAGACGGCGAGAGAGTGAGATAAACTGGAGTGAAAGGAAATGACTGAGCATAAGTTGCTATGAAAAGCAAAACGAGGAAGAAGACGGTGACAGGATTCAGACAGACAAGACAGTTGGCAATGTGACAGCTGTCATTATAACAATTAGGTCACAGTATAACTTTCCTCAAATGAAAACTTTCAAACTGAATACACAGCTTTGTTTAGTCAGAGTGGGTTTACTATCATCCAGGTCTGGTTACAAGCTCAGTGCAAGTTTTTCTGTTTGTTTTTTTACATGTGCTTGATACAAGTTGCTTTAGTAATGCGCACAAGTGCTGAAACCGAGCCCTTGACATGACTCGTGGTTCAGTGGGACGTACTGCCTCGCGCCATGGAGGAATTTCATAATGACAAAATAATGTTTCCTCTGAAGTTGGTAAACACAGCCATGTAGAACTATGTGCACATGTGGCAGGAAGACAGGAGGTGAGGGAGAAGTTATTGGCAAGAACTAAACAATTACAAATGTGTAGGTTTCTTTTGGCCAACCTTTTCTACCATTCGGGCAGTTTCCTCCAAACTAAAAGTTTGGTTATATTACAACAAACGGTCAACTACTCACCATGAGTATTATGATTGATAGGTGTCTATTTGCACTTACAACACAAGACTTCTTTCCAGGTTAAATTGGGAAGCAGACATCATGAACTGACCCAGTGCTGTTTAATTGTACAGCATGATACTGATGGATGTTTCTACTATTTTGCCCACCCCCTATATACATACATACATACATACATACACACACATATACATACATATATATATACACACACACACACACACATACATACATACGTATGTATATATACATACATATACATACATATATATATACACACACACATACATACATACGTATGTATATATACATACATATACATACATACATACATATATATATATAACACAACACACACACACACACACAGAGAACCGAAGTCACTTAGAAGTCAGGCCACCCAATAAGTCCTGATCTCAATGTGTACGTGGGTTACAAGTTATGTTTTGTTTTGCTTCGCCTCCAGTGAAAGAGAGAGAGAGAGAGAGCGAGTGAGAGAGGGCGTGTGTGCGCGTGTAGATGACGACCCTTGACCCCTGGCTGCAGAGGAACTAGGCCACATCCACATAACGGAGAACAATGCTGCCAGACATCATGTGACATCACACCAGGACGCCAGCCAACAATTAAGACTCTGTTTCCTCCACAGAACCGCCCCAAAAAATGCACTGCAGATAGATAAAGTCTAAAGCAGGATGTTTAATGTACATTTGTAAATGTACTAATTCTATCAGATCAAAGGAAAGCCCTGTGAGAAATCCCATCTGTTTAAAGTGCTCTGCTTTCACTGCATTGACTCACCTGTTCTTTTTATGCCTTGAAAGCCCATTAGTCTTTGTCACAGGACATGGAGGAGGTGGGAAGCTAGGTGGGTGGGCCACCCTCCTACTCCGCGTGGTGTGGTTACTATGAGGGGATCTGCTGTCCCGCCGCGTTGCGTGCCCCGTGTCGTGCCCCGTGTCGTTGCTGTTTTTGGTTCCCCGATACTGGAATGTCCGCAGCGGTTTGGGAGGAGGCTGAGCGTCGCCTGAAGACCCCTTGCCTTTCTCCCAATGCAGTCGGTCCCCCTCGAGTTTACGCCAAAAACCCCGGGAAGTGTAGAAGTTTCCAGCAGGCATGTCTTCTTGGTCGTCGGTCGATAGAGGTAGATGCTTCGAAATTACTTCAACGGCCAAGATGCGTTTTTCGGTCGCCGTTTTTCGGTCGCCGTCGGCAGTGAGGATTCGTTTACCTGCGGGGTGGGTCTCTACTTTGGGAGAAGCAAACATTTGTGCTGCAAGTGGTTTAATTCCTGGGGTTGTGGTGGAAAACTCAGTGGGAGACTTCTGCATAGGTTCTGACTTCCTACCAACCGCACCATATCCAGCTGGTGCTGGGGACACCCGGAAATCTAAGCCCAAGGTTAAAGATTTGGAGTGGTAAAGCCCCCCTCTTGATTCCTCATTGGAACATCCATTGCCCAGTGAATCTCCGGACAGAGTTCGGGATACGGTTGGAGGATGTGCCTTCGCCCCGGCATCCTGGCTGCGGCCTTCCCACTGGGAGATCTTCTCCCTGATGTTGCTGCACTGCTCGTGAGAGGGGGGCCTCCCTGACTGGCGGCCCTGCCGAGCCACAGTGTCCCCTTTCTGCAGGCGATCGGCTTCACCACCCCCTCGCCTGCCCTGCTCCAGCCTCAGAGCCAGCATGTTGAGAGGGGGCAAGAGAATGCATCAGGGATTTCCTCGAAAAGACAGATGGCCGATGTCGAGGAATCTGTTCCCAATTAAATCCAGAAACGATAAGTAAAAGCAGGAGCGCCTGCAACTGAACCTTTATTTCTTTGTGCTTCTTATTGTGCTATAGGTGTGTCACTTCCCCTCCCTTGTCTCCTCTTGTAAACAACCTAAAAAGAAGAACAGATACAAACATTACCCATCAATCAATGCACTTAAAAACAAGCCTGGGCAGCACACCGAAGGGTCAAAAAGGTCACTGAGGCAACACAGGAGGACAAAGATGCTCCTAAAACGACACACATCTGAAGCGGTCTACAACTTGGAGGGAGGGACCGAGAGAAGGTCAGGAAGGACACGCTCCAGTCAGGGTCAGTTTCCAAAAATAAATCCAGCCAGAATAAGGAAAGACAGTGACCAGAACTCAGATTTCTGCTGCTGCGTGTCCTGAACCGCCCCCAACTCCCTCCTCCAGCCTCTGGGGAATTATTTCTTCTCCGTCATTGAAACACACACGGCAGAGCGGGGCCGAACACGTAAAAGCCAATGATCGAGCGAAGCTTTGAATCGAATTTGGTGGTCTTGCAAAGCTGTCTTTCAGGTGACCGGGGGAAGAACTTTTGCGCATTTTAGGTGATTTCAAAGAACGCAAGACAACACACAATTCTCAAGGAATGCAGTGATAATGAGGTGACTGATGAGAACCACACCTAAAAATTATAATTACACGCGCAAAAAGAAGACAAATAGCAGAAGGGAATAAAAGCTTCTCAAATGCTTCCACTATTTATCAGACGCCAGAGGAAAAATATATGGGATCCTGATTAACGGATGCCTTTGTGTGAGGATTAGAATATGTAAGGATCTATTATCTATGGTCCTAACAAACACTGAGACTAGTGTAAAGATCTGCACCGTCACCAACCTGGACTGATATTCCCTGAGTCGACATCAATGCGGCCACTGTACACTCTCGTACTGCAGCCCCCGGCTCGCTGGAACCGAACCATTTGGACACGTTGCACATTAGGGCCGAGGGAACATGGAGAAGGGGTAAAATTCCACTGCACAGCTCGCGATCATAATAACTCTATGGAGCTGCATTCTTGCAGAGCCGTACAAGAGGGATGGGGGGGGTTGGGGAATAAATTTAACTGGAGACAGTCGGTCAGTCATTTTTGCGAGTGACGCCTTTTGTTTGCTCTGACCTAAATCAAATGAATGTGCGTGCACTGGAATGCTGCTCGATCATTGCCAGACCACAACGTGACAATGCGGCGCCCAAAACTGACCCACTTGCATTATTTGTCTGTTTGTTGCACAGGAAAAGCCTGAATTAAACTTCCTGAGCTGTAGGATGACGGATCGGGCCGACTGTCCACAATGACGGTGCAAGGAGATTTGCACCCATTTGGAAAACCCACTGATCCAAGCTGTGTTGGGACCTTCTTTACTGGTGATTAAACATTGTCTCTGAGACACAGTAGATGCAGGAAGAAGCCAGCTACTACCCAGTTACAGTAACAATTTGCTAACCCATCTAAAGTTTTCAGCTTCCCCTTTCCCATGGCGGCGGACAGTTAAAAAGCGAACGTTGTTATTGCCAGTGAGGAAACCATGATATCCAGCAACTGACAGTTATTGGGCTGTCAACTAAGGTATCCTTGTATTTCCTCATAACACTCACTGACTCATCTACAAGAAAACCAGACGAGTGACCTATGAAGCTGAAGAACCACATCATCACTTGGCAGCAAAATCAAAAACCTAATTGCACCTTCAGAAGCTGCAACAAAAACGCCCACAGAAACGCAGCGTGACACAACACGTTGTGTGTAAGGTGTTGTGCAGTTCACCCTCAAGTGACAGTTGAAGCTATTATCAAACAGGAAAGAGAAAATAAAAATGTGGGTTTTTCTAAATGCCAGTGTTAAATTAAAGGACACCCCAAATATTAAGTAACTGATCCATCACCAGCCAGAATAACAGCTTGTGTTCAAACGTTCATTTTGAGAGCTCTGATGAAAGACTGACTGACACTTAAGACGTGACAAGTTCCATAATTTGTTGTTGTGGACACCACTGTTCTGAAGATGGATCCACATTATATCATAAACTCAGACCAAGATAGCTGTGCAATCAAAATCAATGCAAGTATATTATTCAGCAGTGTTCCTGGAGTTAATTGGACCCCTTTTCTCTGACGGGATTCGTGTAACACACATCTCAGATGCCTTCAGTTGAAGTCAGTTATTCATTAACTTCACTGTTTTTCCTAAACGTTACAACACCCGGAGAGGATTTCCATACAGAAGCAATACTGTCTGCATTCAGGTTGCAATGAGCAGCATTAGTTGCTTAATTCCTGGTATTGCTGTTAAACTCGTGTAGGGAGGAGAAAGAACCCTAATGTGAAGAAAACCAAACTCCCTTCAAAAACTATAGACATTTTAAAATATTGCAGTCTTGTTTTCATAGAAAAGAAGCTCCATCGCTCCCCTGACTCTTTGGGATCCATATCCTGTAATTCGGCGCAACAAAAATGCCAAACAAACTTAAAGTAGCTCGTTGGTTCCCACCGAGAGCCTCTTCAGGTTAAACCCATCCAGTTGTTCTATTGGAGGAGGAGGGAGCGATACCGCGATTCGGTTCTTGATAACCGGGAAGATTTATAAAAGCACCGTTTAAACTACTGGGAGACGATACAGAAACGTATTGATTAAGCAATATGACTGACATGTAGCGTGAAATATAACGACGACGTCCCCACTGTTTGGAGAAAGACCCCGCAAAGTGACGTGTAACGTGAGCGGAGATAACCCCACACAAGTCTTACAGATAGGAACCATGTAGCTGGGTTTCCGAAAGGAGCAAAACACTCTGACGGCAACTCGTGCAGATGTAGCGTTGACTTAGCGGTAGAAGAGAAAAGACACCCGAAGAGTTGCGTGGTAAGATATTACTGGCCGACCACCATAACATCACATAGGGAGATGCAATAACTGACGTCCCCTGTCTCGTAACTTACCCCTTCATGGTTTAAAAGTCCGATAAAAACTATCTTGTTCTTTCCTCATTTTCCTTTCTGTAAAAGATGAAAAACAACATTAAATCCGACTCCGCTCGCTCGCAGCGTTCAACCCCGGAGAGGTTTATCAGTCTGAATTAGTCCGGGCGGTTGGAGTCCACGTCCAGTGGTTTGTACCTTCTCAGAAAATAAACTCTTCAGAGCCATAGACCGCGTCCGCTGTGCCAATAACTACACACACTGCAACAAAGAGAGTGTCCATTGACTAGAGAAAAGTACAGCAGAACACTCCTCGTCCTCCTTCTCGGGACAGCCCGTGTCAAGTTGGACAGAAAATACCGGACTTCCGGTTAAAACGTTCAACATAAAAACTTTTTCCACTCGCAAAACCTGTTACAATGTTTCCCTTTTCTGCAACTTTCTACGTTTTAAATTACACAATTAATGTTTTGTCTTTACGTTAAGCAGCTATAATGTTGTGTTCCTTTCACGTTGGTACATAATGTCAGAGTCAATATGGATGGAAAGGCAAATGTCTTTTCATTAAAAACTGCAGATGGGTTAGTGTCATTTATTTAGACACTAATAAAAACATATAGGAATTTCTGTCTGCTGCTTCACTATCAATATAGAATAAGGTATTTAATGATAAATGCTACAGACTTTGAACCAATTCAAGGTGAATCCACACTGTTGGAGTTAGTCGACATCAGTTGTTGGAGTATTTCTTTTACATTTTTTTGTCAGAGGCAATATCAGCCCACTTGTTCCCTACAAGTAAATGTTTATTATATTTTTCAGCCAAAGATTCACACTTTAGCGTAGACTAATTTGTACACTGTATATGTGTATTTAACTTAGGCACACTCATTTTCTAGGAAAGCAATTTGACTTCCGGTTTTACTCTGGGTGTTTCTGTCGAGCTTGACGCAGTCGTGGCTGTGAGAAGTTTGGTTGAATCTTTATGATTCAATAGGGAAGACGTCATCACATCAACTGCTGCAGCTGTCAGCGATGAGTAAATGCTGTTGTCTTCAAGTGTCCTGGGAAATATGTATGCTTGGTTATGAGCCGCACCTGCACGACTCAAAGAGTTAACAATCGACTGGGATATATTTCTTTCGTTTGTAAAGCACCGAGTTGTGACGTCTCGGTGCGGGAAAGCGATGGACATACCGTATAAGTGTCAAAGTCTAGTAAATGTCCGCTTTGCAGCAGATACTACCAGAATGTTAAAGCTCACTCCAATAATCTATACAGTGGAGCAGACTCAGAGCACACAAATAAATGGAATATTAGTCCTGAAATCCTTTCCCTTCAAATAAATCTCATACTTTATTCCACAAGGTATATTGTGTCAATGCAGCTCAGATAAATGGCATCAAGTCGGTCAATGCAACTTATATGAAACTAATATATATATTAATGGCCGATGCACATTTACCCAGATTTATTCTGCAGACGTGGCTAAAACATTACTGCAGCTAAACCTCCAAAGTAAACAACAGCCATAGGAAAACTACTTTTGGTGCACAGTGTAAAAGAAACATGGCGCAGAATAAGAGTGCAATTCACACGTCTCATTTGCCGCTCACAGGTCAGAGATTACTGAGGAACATCTGAGGGCGGCAGGATCTCTGCCAAGTCACACAGAATCAACACGAGACAAGAGCCGGCTGTCTAGTAAATAATGTTGCAATGCAACACCGAGCGACTTATGAAACGCATCAGGGGGACAACATACCACACAAACACACTTGTTATTTCACATTTTATTCCCTTCCGTTTTGCCACATTATGTTTTAATCCACATGGAAGACACACGATGTGATGTACAAGTGTGCACATTTCATACAGTGAAGAGCAAAAAGGTTTCTCCCTCCGAAAGAAGGTAACACCAGAGTGTTAGACTGTCGGTTTCGCTAAGATTCAATTGTTTGAAGAGTTGCTGTGGAGAAAATGCAGATTTATTTTTACCAAATGATATTTCAGAGTGTTCAATCAGACTTCACGCCCTCCTTGATGAGGTTGAGCTCGTAGCACAGGGTCTCGTAGCGATACGCCATGCGGATCTGGGCCACGTTGGTCTTGCGGATGTCGTTGCCTTCTGGGCCCTCCTTGAGGTAGTCGTTACCCAGGTAGTGGATTTTCTCCTGGGACGCAGAAGAGGAAAAAAAACACAAGCCATGTTTTTTGGTGCAAGCACAAAATCTCCTGTTTAAGCCCCTTCAGTTTAAGAGCAGTTTTAGTTTTAAACAGTCAACAAAGCATCACCACATTTAATGCGTGTCAGCATCAGGCGTGTTACCTCATGAGACATGGCGCTCTGCAGAACACTGTTCCTGGAGATCTCACACATGTCACAGGTGCTGAGCTTGAAGACCTGGGCCGCAATGGCGTACTCTTCCATCAGGGGTTCCTGTGGACGTAAAGGCCGAGATTTACACTTTGATATTTTGGAAAATATAGGCACAGATATAGCACTACAATCCCCATAAACTGTGCAATTACCAGAGGTAACCGTGTCAATGCAGCTCGCATTGATCAGCGTATTCTACATGGCACAATGCTTACAATGCATGCTCATTTTGCATGCATGCATGCTCAACGGTGCCTCTCTGTTTCCATTTGAGTGCGCTTGCAAACGGCTTTTCTGTACAATCAGAACACCAAAAACTAAAAAGCATTCGTCTGCAAAGGTGCTCAGATGCCCGTCATACACCACGCAGCACGCGCCGTTGTCTGCGCCCCCCATGTGCTCGGACCTTGGTGTAGTGGAACTGCATGGGGTCGTCGGTGGACAGAGAGACCATCAGGCCTTTCTTGTGGAACTCCAGCAGCGGGTTCTTGGCGTATTCCAGGAACAAGCTGTTGTTGCTGAGAGGGGACATGGCGATGGGGATCTGGGTCAGGAAGTACAGGTACTGCAGCACCGGACTCTGTGGAGGGAGGGGGATTGATAGATATCATCAGGTTCAGTCCACTTATGATATTAATTGTCAAGGCCAGGCGTTCTTTTTTTAAGATAAAGCAAGCGAAATGATCAAATGTACATCAATGCAGATATCCTCTTCCAAACTTTCTCTTTTTAGATAAAATCAAATCAGTCCGTTAAAGGTTGTTGCCGTCACCTAATTTCAAACATTGGGCCCTAAAAGGGTGCCGCTCACCTCTGGGACAAGTTTGAGAGTGAGGTCTTTAAGCCCTTTAATCGTACTTAGGATAATACAATATATGCAGAAAGGACATATTTTGGTACTAAAAAAACATATCAAGAAAAACTATTTTTAAATTGAATTTAATGTCTCTAAAGTATTATTTTGTATGTGGGAGCTGGGGCAGAAATAGGAGAGAGTAACTGTAGTGTAGAATTACAGACAATGTGTTGGAAGATTATTGGATCAAAACAATAAAGTCAGTAGTAAATCTATTTTTCACTAATGACAACAACATGGTGAAATGTGGAAAATCCATAACAATATAATCGGCCTCCTGCCTCGGATAAGGGTTTTTAACAAAATTTAAAAAAGCTTATATTATTGTGAATGTATATCCACCATTTTAACTAAGAATTGTGCAGTAGCCCTCCTGTAGTGCAATATATTGAAACCTTGTGGGTTTGTGTGTTTGTGTGTGTGTGTGTGTGTGTGTGTGTGTGTGTGTGTGTAGAAGTGCTGCCAAATTAAAGTGCTGATTCACAGTCAGCGAGGAGAGGACCGACCTTCTTGAGGTTGAGGCCGTGGGAGATGTTGTCCGCGGTCATGAAGGCAGCCAGCAGATGGGTGATGGCACCGGCCTCACCGCAGTGAGGCCTGAACGTGAACGTGTTCATGCCCCTCTCTCTGGAAAGTAGAAAATAAACGATGGACGCGTGTTCTCAGAGGTACTTGTTGTCCTCTTATCGTCAAGTGTACACTCAGTGAGGGGAATATGAGACATAAGAAATGTGAACACATGGCAGGAATCTGAATACGTTAAATATGAATTAGTGCGCTACGAGTAAAAAAAAAAAAGAAGACAAAACTGTGTGTGTACGGAGACAAAGTTACTGACCTGCGGAGCTGGTTGAGCACGGCGATGTTGGCGTACATGTAGTAGATGTAGTACGTGTAGGAGGGGTTTTTGGCGATGTCCCACTCCTCTGGTTTGGGGCTCTTAGTGCTGAACATGTGACCACTGTGCTTGGACTCATCATCCACGCTGTCGAAACCTGTCACCTACACACCAGGGCCCGAAAAAAGGTTGAGGTTTACCTCTGGTGGTTGAGGTGACTCCTGCTGTCTCAAAACTCCTTTTAATGTTTCATTAGTTTTTTTTTAGCGGGATTGTGACTCACATGCTGGAGGAAGATGCTGAGCTCTTGGTTGGACTGGGGGTCGATGGTGGCCTGGAACACGGGAAGGAAAATGTTCTCCAGCATCTTACCAAAGTGGGGCACAAAGTTCCTGCCTCTGAAGATGTCGCTGAGATAGAAGAGGGGAAAAAACACACATATTTTGATATGCATTTAGCCACCTTCTGAGCCTTTTTAGTTTTTTTCCAAGCTCGAGGGGATTAAAAATAGATTTCCTTGGCAAATTAGGATCTATGATTTATCCACGAGGATGAATTATTCTCAATCGGTCACGGTTGGGCCAAACTGCATAAAAGAAAGAACGCAGACATGGAAACTTACTAGATCCTGGGGATTTGAATCATCCATTTGAGGTGTGGGGAGAAGACCCTGTGCTTGACGAACCAGCTGGAGAGCTTGCTCCACTCCGAGGAGTTGCTGCCGTAGATGGACAGGCGAGGCTCAGCATACTGGTACTTGGCGTCCTCCAGGTCACTGGCTACTTCCTGGTTTACACAAATGTCAAACGGACAAATAAAATCTGCATTATTTCATAATTAAAACCTATTTTTTTCAAGGGCTATTCTTCTGTGACGTTTCTTGTCCACTCTTTTCATGTCGACGCTGACCTTGATGATGGTGGCAAAGTACTCTCCACCGATGTGGTTCTCTGTCTTCATGTACAGGTCACGCAGCTCACTGGCTCCGACGGGGTTGTACTTGGCGTTGAACTTATCGAAACGCTGGAAGGTTTGTCTTCCCTTCAGAGAAACAACGAGAAAAGAAACACTTTAGATCACGGAAGGTCGACGCCGCCAATGTTCCCGACAGGTGTGTGTGACGTACAGCGTGCACATCCAGGGAGTCCACGGTGAGGTCATAAGGGTGCAGGTGAAGGGACTGGAAGAGCTCCTTCATGGTGACCTCCTTCCCATTGAGCTTGTGCACGACGCGCTCGGCGTCCACGCGGTAAGACCTCTTGATGAAGCGCAGCAGGTGCTTCTGGTTCATGCAGGCGGCAGCGTGGATGTGGGTGTCCACCTGGAGAGGCAGGGAGACGATAAGATGAGTGGATCCCCGAGGTCAGGGGGCTTCATGTGGTGTGTAATGACTCCGCTTGGTAACAAGAGGGAGCTAAAGACCCCCACTCTCACACACACGGTGAATGGACATTAAATGTATTTTGCATGACATAAACAGAAAGTCAATTCAAAGATTTTTAGATCAGTCAAAGCAGGAAGAATGCAATGATTCCACTTTATTTTAAAGTCTGCCCTCATTTAAAACCCAGACTTCACTAAGCATGTGTCTGTGTTACATCCTTCCACGTTAAAATGGCAAGAACTATAGGTTTATGGCTGAATTAAAATTTTACAAGTTATTTGTCCTGCTTTTATGTTTTGAAGCTAAATTACAAGAAGTGTGCATGCTTAATGTTTTCCACAGCTACCTTCCTGCAGTTGTAGAAGTCCCTGTGGGGGTTCATCTTCAGCTCCTTCATCTCCTCCATCTCATTCAGCATCTCATGCACATTGAACTTGGACATGATGAACTTTAGGCGGCGGTGAGTGTAAGTCTTGCTGCAAAAACAAAAGAGAAGCAGTTTACCGCACAAGCCGTTATGGGCCTCCAAATAAGTCCACAACATGACATATCACTTTTAATGAATGACCCGACTCGTGCAGGAATTGAATACGGGGTTAAAATCGCAGAGGGGCCAGAGATAAGATATTTCAATTCTAAAATTCAGAACAGAGCAGTCAACCTCTCTTTAAAAGACTCACGTGGGGCCCTGTGCGATGAGAGCAATGAGGAAGTTCATGTCGTCGATGAAGGTGTTGTAGTCGGGGCGGGGCAGGTCTCTGGGCTGATGCTTGTCGGCGGCTGCAGCGTCGTTGTACACGTAGATGACGCCGTCCTTCATGCGAGCAACATAGCCCAGATTGTTCGGCAGGTTCTTGGTGTCGAAGGCGTCTTCCACATTCTTCGGAGGCGTTGTGAAGACTGATGGACGGACGTAGATGCAAATGAATCCCCCCGGGGATACGCCAGTGGTACAGAAATCACCTCACATGAGCTGCCTCGCTCCTCACCTGGCTGCACCTGATCCTCGACCTTGAAGCTCTCCCCCTCGATCTCGCGCAGGTACTCGGAGGCCGTCCGCGGGTAGCGCTGGTAGGCCAGCTTCATGTACTTCTCCCTGATGGTCAAGGCGCGGTACAGACCCTTGCAGGACAGCTCAAAGTCGTCCATGGTCACCTGATGGGCAGATGTGTACAGATTTTACAGTTACTAATTGTCATCTCATTTGAAGCATTCCTTTAGAAAACAAGATGAACCGTCAGCTCTCTGCTCATGCAAAAAATAAAATACTTAATGCTAAAATTAACTAAAGATTTGTATTTGTTTGATGGGAGGCGATGGCTTGATTGATACATTGATTGGAAAATACGTAGTATTTTGTCAGGAACATTGTCCTTATTTAGCATTTCTTTCCCGGAAAGTGGGGCACACCCGAGAGGTTTCGTGTAGGCTAAAGCAGAAACAACAATCAGGTCCTCCGAAGCGTTTCAATCCCTGGAAATGTCAAACCCAGTCGTGAAACTTAAACCTGCCTGCTCCAGCTGAGCTCCATTCATGGGCCTGCGCTAGTGAGAGGGAGGCCGAGAGGCCGCTGACCCACAGAAACATATAGTCATGGAAATTCAAAGTCTGCATCCATGTCAACTTGACCCAAGTCTAGTTCGGATCCTTTTGCAACATGCAGTAAAATAAAGAGACACCGGAGCGTTGCAGGAATGCAAATGGGTTGGCATTTTTGAAGTCAATGGGCTTTTTCAAATGTTAGATGCCTGAAATAAGGTCTGTAGTTAACGCAAGCATTTTGTTTTTATCATATTTTATTGGAAAAGTAGACATACAGTACTGTGCAAAAGTTTTAGGCAGGTGTGAAAAAAATGCTGTAAACTAAGAATGCTTTCAAAAATAGAAGTGCTAACAGTTTATTTTCATCAATTAGTTTACAGCATTTTTCACACCTGCCTAAAACGTTTGCACAGTACTGTACAACACAACAATTGTTCACTTGATCCATGTTCCACCCCCCCCCCCCCCCCGCCCCCCTCACTCCCTACACCACCACCCCCTACCGCATTTTTCAGGAAAGGATTATTCTTTATAAGTCGAAAAAGAGTTGGTGTTCTAAAAATGTGAAGGCAAACCAAGTGCTTCTCCGGTGAATTTGAATGGGACAAAATCAAAACTGTACAGTACCCCAGAGGCGTAGTCCCCAATGATGGCCACTCTCTGGAAGTCCGGCACTTCCAGGTAGGTGGGCGTGTCCACCTCCACTGATACTACCGAGGTAGCAGAAGTCAAGTGTGCAGCGGCCCCAGCTGCTCCAGGCACGGTCATGGTGCGGCAGCGCTGGTGTCTCTTGCTGTGGATAAGGAGTGAGGTTTGGTGGTTGGCCATTAAGACTAAATGCTAATGTAAAAACACTCAGAATATTGTATTTCCACACCGTGTGACGACACCATTCAGTTGCGCCACAACTAACCTCCCGCCTCACCGTTTGGCAACATCGTCGTCAGTGTGTAGATGGTGGGCCATCTCTTGGTGCATGATGGGACAGTCGTCCGCCACATCAAACATGGAGATCTCATCGCGGACGTCCTCGCCTTTGGTCTCGGACGCAAAGACCTGCTCCGCGAAGGCCCGCATGGTATCATCGGTCTCTGTGAGGCACAGAGAAAGGTTTGTGCATTAATGACTAGAGATGGATTCTGCTCACGTCACGCCATGCACACCACAAACAGAACTTCTGCACCGCTACTCCACGCAACGTCAACATGACCGCAGAATGATGTGGATTTGTGTGCACATGAAATCTTACATCCATGACTTCAAAAGGCATTACCCAACCTGATGTGTTTGCAGACTCCGGCACATGCGTTCAGCACATCACCAAAGATTGACTTAGCCATTACAAGTCTGCAACTCTGACCTCCAGTTTGGCCCCATGCACATGGAGTGATGAAGCACTCTCTGTAGGCTCATCTCAAACGGACACAAGATGGAAAAGCCTTTTTTTTTTTTTTTTTAACTCCAGACCCGGTTTTCTTATCATCTCTCACTTGTTATTATTTGCAGCCCTATGGGAATGTAAGTGAGGGGATTTTGAACAGGATTTATGTTGAGGAAATGACAGGAAAAGAGGGCCATGGTGCGAAATGACTGGAGTTATGAATGAAGCTATATGAAAAACAGTTCTCCAACAAGCGCTTAGGTCTCATAAGCAACCAACTACACAGCATGAGAGGCATTACTTGATGCCCAACCACTCTCTGGATCAAAACTATACTTCTGACATGCACTTTCTAGCCAAGAGCCACAAGACGTTCTACTGTAAGACAGGACAGGACTGGAGATGTTCTCCATTATGGCACAAATGACGAAAGGGTTCTACATCCGACCCTCCTACTTACCCTGTTGACCTGATTGTTGAACCAACCCGGAGCAAACCCCCCAAAAAAGAGAGTGTTAGAAAAGCATTGGTTAGAAAGGTGATGTACAAATCAAAACAATTACTGTGTTTTGCAGGATAAGAGTAACAAAATGTTGCCAAAGTTTTGAACACATAACATTTCAGACAAAGACCTAATATATATTAGTTATAACCAAAATATAGAGATTGAGATACATGCAATAGTAAATGCTGAGGATATGAGCAACAAAATGAGACATTGGAGAATGCGGGATTAGGGTAACACACAGTTTGAGGATCAATACTGGAGAGGACATGACTGTAAAATTCCCAGTTCCTTCTGAAGGAACAGCAGCTGGACACAGCAGTGGTAACGGCATCTGACGCGCTTAGAGATGATCCAGCGGCCTCTCACTTCTGATCATCTCCGCATGTGAAGATGCATTTCAGGTTGTCTCCCTGGCATTGCGTTGACAGGTCAAAATAAGTCCGAAAGGTCAATTGAGTCTTGTTTGTACGCTGCTCTGCAAACCGACAAGCATTCCTGTGGGGGAGGAGTCTCTGAGCTACCTGGGAGAAGTAATATACTGATATATAATTGTTCACATTCACAGAGGTTTTCGTTTGCAAAGCCTCCGATTCAAATGCATCACAATGAACCGGAGAACCGATGTTGAATGGGAACAATAGATGAATAAATGGTGTCCATTGTCAATTGTGAGGAGATTGAGCTATCTGGATTTGTTTTTTTTATCATACTCCATACTCACTTCCTCCCTCTGCTGAGTAAGCATAAAGTCACAGGCAGGGTGGAATGGTCCAGGTTACAAGACACGTGTGGTTATGAAGTAAGTGAGCTACAGAAAAAAGAAACCTTTTTGCATGTTTTTTTGGGGACCTTTAACAGAAAAGTTATGTTGATCATCTCCGTCGCTGAGTTTTGTGTGATTTTTGGTAAACTGGCCCTTTTAAGACTCATCTGAACTTGATCAGTTTTATCGTTCATCAGATCGTAAAACCGGTGTGAAATCCCAGCCGTCACGTCAGATTATGCTCTCACATCAAGCACATTCTGCACCAACACCTGCCAAATAATTCCAACCCCCAAGCTCCTCAGACAGCCGATGGTTCTGCCATTGCCTTTCTTTTTTTCCCCTTTTGAAAAACTCTAAACGGCATGATGTGTCATCGTACTGGCCCCATGCCCAGAGCCTGGTGGAGGTAAGCCTATAATTAGCTATTACAGCAGCATTTACAATGATAGTAGTGAAGTAATGAAAGAGATTTTCATACTGGGATGAACTACAAGTAGGAGCACTAAGGAGGAAACTAAAAATTGAAGCGCAATAGGAATGACTTGATCCCTTGTCACAATTGACCTCGGAGAATCTGCTGGCATCCATAACACCCTCTCTCACTACACTCTGCTCTGATATACAACCATGGAGTTTCATGATAGAAATGTAAATTGTTTGCAATTGAGCTAGATAAAGGTATTCCAACGTTGGAATCACACAAATCACAAAAGATGAAACACATTGTGATGATTTTTTATTAGTCAATATGAAAGTCATATTGGAACTATATGTATTTTAACCCCAATGAACCCGCCATAAAAGCTGTCAGTGCCATCTATTAGAGTGTCAATGTAACACTGGCAAACATATGGGAATGTATTACCTACACAGCTGGGATATTACACAGTGAGAGGTGTGAACCCTGTAATGTGCATTCAAGGAACATTTGCAAAGTCTTTGGAGTCCTCGCTTCTATTCTTTTCATGCATCTCAACGATTAGACACGAGGGTGGCGTTTTGACAGAAAGGTCAAGTTTTATTTTTCATGTGTTGGCCAAAAGCGTTCCATGGAAAAGCGTTGCAAAAATGAAAAATGATTGCACTTGAGGTGAAGGCTCCCACAGTTGGTTGTTACAGTCATGTGTCAACGTGAAATGTTGAAAACGCTATCCAAACGCGACAGATGAGTGTGCATGTTCGACCCCCAGAGTCATTCTGCCCATACTCACCTGGCACTAAGACTTTCGGCATGGTGACGCTTTCCCGGTGCAACGCTCCCTGAGGACTAGTGAAGGTTGGTCAGCAACTGGACCGCTGTGAGGGAAGTGAAGACCTGGGCTCGGTCTCTGCAATATTAAACTCCTTCTGCCTCTCACGTGTAGCCTGCCATGCCCACACGGGACACGCCTGGACGAACCGGAGGGGGAACTCATATGTGTCCAACTCTATTTTAAGTTGTGCATGTGCACACTCCCTGACAGGACAAAGAGACGGGTATACGCGGGGGGAACTTGTATTATATAACACCCTGTGGGGCACAAGTGGCTCTGCACATGTTGGGTTGGGGATTTCCGATGGGTGTGTTAAAACAGATTTGTATTCATCGAAAATGTAAAAGGGTTGACAAAATTGTTACACTTGGGTAAAAACTAAGTTTTCAGGATTGAATAAGAAAATAAAAAGTATTTCTATTAAAAAATGTAAAATTGATGACAGGTCATTTTTTTAATACTCCGTTGATTTTTTTTAAGCACAAGTGGAATGGGTCATAACCTCATTGTAACTTTGGTCTAATTGAAAATAAAATCCCATAATTACATGTGACCCTTGCACCTCACATTAGTGATTTACTGGAGTCCAAGTGGTGTTATATTCTTTTTACTTTCCAAGAACCTCCAAATAATAAGGGGAACAGATCCTTTTGAATATTATTGAGTTCGTCCTTTGAAACATTTCTTGACCAGTGAGGAAAATCAAGGCTTGTTTTAAGGATTTTACTCAAAGTGCTTGTTTTTTAACAAAGATAAGATTGGAAGATGTGTAGAATTCATGGGCCTTACATGCTAACTTCAGCATGCTAACATTCTGCTGGTGGTAATAATGCTTACCTTTTTAACCATCTGAGTTTAGCCTGTTAGCATGCTAGCATTTAGCTTATTAGTACGAAACACAAATTATGTCATATTGCTACCCCACGCCATTAGCGTGGCTAGTGGGTAAAGTCATAGCCACCAGGCCTCCACAGGTTGAGGTGACGGCCTGACAAATTGACTTAGTATCAGTCTCTTATGGGAGTAACTGGAGAACGCAACTTTTCTACAATTTCAAAAGAATATAAATATCAAATTAGTCGATTTTTTACTGCTTTGAGGGCCCCAAACAATATTTCATTTAACTCCATGCAGGAAATATAATGGAGTCTCGAACATCTTTTGTCATTTTGAGTTGTTGATGTCATCGCACAGACTTTGCTATTCGCTTATGTCACACTTCTGCTCATCTGTGCAGTTCGAAGACACTTAACAAGCCATCTAATTTTAGGGAATGTGATCCTAAATGTCAACGTTCCTCTCAGGGTGCAACTAGGAAAAGAGATCAAGTTAGCCATGGCAGTCTGTTGAGCCAATATAAATTAAAATGGCAGACAGGAGCTTTTAGGACATTTTGTAAAAAATAAAAAAAAATCAGTAAAATACATTCCAGCTAAAACCTTTATGTTTATGGTTTACTGGTGGTTAAATCTGAACTGGTTACACAAGCATCAACCGTTCTGAAACTTTATCTTGAATGCTAGAGAATTTAATCCTCTCATGTTTTTGCTGATGTGCAGTTTGGACAGCATGTTGTCAATAAAAATAAAAAATAAAGTTACTATACTAAAAATGTAATAATAAAGAAATGCAATGAATTTCCTAACAAATTGTGGTTTCTGACAAATCTGTATCAAGTAACTGATTGGCTGATACCTATAAGTTTGAGGGTGAATGTTTCCTCTTTGGGAATTATTTTATGCTCCACTTCCACAGTCTTTGTCAAGATGGACAAACCATTAAAGGCAAGTATCAACAAATGCACAGGCTGACATGAATAGACAGTTCTCCGAGGAATTTCTCTTTGTCTTGAGAGATCTGGCTGCTGCTCGCCATGAACCCGAGAGCTTATCAGCAGCTGGAAGCGTGGTTGACATGGGCAGGAGGGAGCAGGGAGTAAAAATTTCCCCGTCTCATATTACTCCTATCGTCATCACCCGGGCTGTCAGACACTACCAAATTACAACAGGTGCTCCGCGGTCCAGCTCATCGGTCCGGTTGGCCATGCAGGCAATTTCCTGTGGCTTTCACTTCTCGAATTAATTCAAAATGTCATACGATAAGCAAGGAGAAGCAGCAAAACATGCTGTGAACACTAGAATGTAATAAATGCAAAATAATCACCTCTATTTATATATACCTCCAATTTGTAATTCAAGTTGGTGTCACATGACAATGTTTTTTTTTGGTATTGAATATTACTGGTGGCAGGTTAGGTGGTGACTACAGATCCTCCCAGCATGTGGGACGCCATCTGAAACCTGTGCTCCTCCAACTGCCATGCAGAGACTTCTGGCATGAAAACGAGGATCACTGCAGCATTACAGACACATTAACGCACTGTGTTGTCTGTATGTGTGAGCTGCAGAGTTCAGTACGTCTCACATCTTGTGTGGTCAGTGAAAAGCAACACAAAAAAAGCAGCGATGTATACAAGCAATCAACTGGTACTTCTATTAGCTTCTAAAAACTAAGTTTTCAGGATTGAATAAGAAAATAAAAAGTATTTCTATTAAAAAATGTAAAATTGATGACAGGTCATTTTTTTAATACTCCGTTGATTTTTTTTAAGCACAAGTGGAATGGGTCATAACCTCATTGTAACTTTGGTCTAATTGAAAATAAAATCCCATAATTACATGTGACCCTTGCACCTCACATTAGTGATTTACTGGAGTCCAAGTGGTGTTATATTCTTTTTACTTTCCAAGAACCTCCAAATAATAAGGGGAACAGATCCTTTTGAATATTATTGAGTTCGTCCTTTGAAACATTTCTTGACCAGTGAGGAAAATCAAGGCTTGTTTTAAGGATTTTACTCAAAGTGCTTGTTTTTTAACAAAGATAAGATTGGAAGATGTGTAGAATTCATGGGCCTTACATGCTAACTTCAGCATGCTAACATTCTGCTGGTGGTAATAATGCTTACCTTTTTAACCATCTGAGTTTAGCCTGTTAGCATGCTAGCATTTAGCTTATTAGTACGAAACACAAATTATGTCATATTGCTACCCCACGCCATTAGCGTGGCTAGTGGGTAAAGTCATAGCCACCAGGCCTCCACAGGTTGAGGTGACGGCCTGACAAATTGACTTAGTATCAGTCTCTTATGGGAGTAACTGGAGAACGCAACTTTTCTACAATTTCAAATAAGTTATAAGTTTTGTTGCCATGATGACAATCTAGTTTGTTAACTGCCTTTATAAAGACATGTAAATGCTTAGAAATTCATGAGTGGAGTATTTAAGGACATATCATATATTGTAGATTAAAAACTCCAATAAAGTCACATTAGCTTGTGTTAACCACAGACCCTATTTCAGGCTTCTAACCAAAAACCCATTCATAAACCCATCAACTTTGAGAAAAGGGAACCGGAAGTGCAATTATGCGTCCTTATTCCCGGGTTTTTAGGACTCATTACTTCCTGCAGACTCTGGCAGTAGGCACAGGAGGAGCGAGTATGTGCTTGCTTGTCATGCTCACTGGTTTCACAGTTTACAAGTTCAGCGTGTTTACATGTTCCGTCTGGATTGTAATCAGCCTTCCTGTTTGAAAGATAGAGGAACACCCAGATCCAAAAGCGGCACAACACTGGAGAATGCACGTATACAGGAGCGTTTGTTTTCAGGAACGGCAAGTTTCACAAGACGGTTTAGATCTCTCCCCCACAAAAGGCATTAAAACGTTACAGCAGCAATTTCACATTTTAGATTCTCATTATAATAGTTTATTAAAAGAAAATAGAGTTTGCTGATTGGGCTTAAGTTACCTACAAATAAAAGATGGAGGTGGTGGTGTATTAATGTGTGTAGAGTCACATAGGATACCGTCTAGATAAATGATGGCTGGTTTAAATCAAAACTGGAACTTTTAAATAATAGAAATAGTATAGGAATATGCTACAGAAGAAAACTGGGGAAGTGGGGAAATTGCCTGAGTAATGTGACACTGGGGATTTACTTCATACACTTTCACACTATGTCATGTTATGAGAGAAAAACTCCATATTCCATTTTATACAGACAGTGTATTTAAATGTTGTGTTTTTTTTCATGCAAAATTAAACTGACGCAAGATGGGTGGGATCACAAGCCGTCCCCCAGTGGTAGGTGACTTCAGGAATTCTAATTGCTCTTAATTGCTCAAGAGTTCCTCCCGACCAGACGGTTCCCCCAGAGCAGAGGTCCAAGCATCTGTACTACACACAGGACAACACAAAAGAAAGGTTGGTGCTTTTAATATTTCCCTTTAAAGCCATTATCAACTTTGATTTCTGTTAATTTAGTGTCCGTTTTATGGAAACATCGTCACTATAGTCAGCCTACTATCATAAAATGCTTAAACTGCCTTCAAGCTCGACTAACGCATGACAGATAACAGAGAATGCTAAGGGGGTTGTATCGCTGCCTCCCTCACTTCCCCTAACATAGTACACGTCAATGTCCTCAAATAACAGATCGGGCACAATGGAAGTGAAGGTGTTGGTGGACGGTCTCCCGCGCGTGGTTTGTGGCGTTACAGCGGAAACAACATGTCAAGACGCCGTCATAGCGTTGGCTCAAGCCCTGGGTATGTGTATCCCTCTCTCTATGTGGTAAAACTATATGTTCTGGCATGCTGACAACTAACAGTGCCATCCTTCTCTCCAGGGCAGCCCGGGCGCTACACGTTACAGGAGAAATTCAAAGACTTTGAGCGGTGCATGGCCCCCGGAGAATGCCTCCTGGAGACTCTGGAGAAATACGGCGAGCAGGCGAGGGAGGTCCGGCTCACGCTGCTCCACAACGGGCCCTCGGCTTGGGATGACATGAGCAGGGCAAAAGTGGGCCGATACCAGCCCTGCCCACCGCTGAGGAGAAAGGACATGGGCGCCAGAACGCGGCGTGGCAGCGCCTCACTGGGATTGCATCGTCAAAGCTTGCCCCCGCTGTCCTGTTCAAGGCAAGAGGCCGAGCAGCAACAAAAAGAGGACCTGAAAGGGCCAAAGAGAAAGTCTCTGACACTAATGGAGGAGGCCTGGGAATGGCTGGAGAGCCTGGGGAAGGGGAAGGTCTACAGCACTGCCCGTGAAAAGGAAAGCAGTAAGAGAAGTGATAAAAGGAACCGCAGCTCTCTGGGCGTTTCTCTCACTGTTGCCGAAGGTAACTCAGGTCGAAGCAAGGTCAAGGGTCAGAGAGGTCTTAAGTCGGACTTGGATCATCAAACATCCTGTTGCATGGGAAGTCAGACGAGGGGGAAAGAAAGCAAACGCGCGGCTTTGTCTGGTTCAAGCAATGCTGCAACGAAAGACGAGAAAAACGGTCTGAGAGAAACCGTAATGCGCCAACTCAGCCGTCTGCAGGACTTGCAGGTCCAGATGGCAAACACGGACCGGCTAATTTTGGAGCTCGAGGACAAACAGGGGGTTCGAAAGGCCGAGCGGGAAGCCTGGCAGAGGACGGTTGAAGAGGAGACGGAGCAGATCCAGTTTTGGGAGAACGAGTTGAAGGCAGAGGAAGGTTATGAGAAAGATTTGCAGCGCCAGTTCCTCGAGATGAGGGAGAACGCTGCCGGGTGCAAGGCCAAGCTGGAGGACTACAGGCGCAAAATGCAGGGGCTTGACTTCTTTGCCGCTAAAAAAGATTCGGAAGTCAGTGCAAACGCTGCCGCAGAGACTTCCACCGCCCCGACTGAGGTCCTAAATCGTCAACGATCCGATCCAGATGGGGACATAGATGTTGGCAGGAAGTTCCCGCCCAGAGAGGACTTGAACCCCCCTCACGCTCGAGTTCCTCCCAGCCAGATAAAGGAGCGGCGGCCCACAGGGCCCACCGAGCTGAGGGAGTGGTGGATGCGCTGGGCTCAAGCCCAAATCCCTCAATCGCAGAGCAAGAAAGCAGCGATTCACCGCTCGGAACTCACCATCTATCTGGGTGGCACCAAGACCCAGACACTAAGTCAGTAAATATTAGGGATGCTTCCCTGCACACCATTTGTACGCTGTAGCATTTAGAACGCAGCTAGCAGTTTAATGTTGAAGGCCTCCTCTGTGAGTCTAACAGGAAGTGCTTTCATAACAAAGAAATATAAATTAAGTTTTTTCGTGTACAGCACTTTTTAAATAATCAGAAAGCAAACGATTCACAAACTACATATTACATTCAAATTGCATCTGCAGGTACAGGAGTTTCTGAACATTGCACCTGGAGTTCTAAATTATAGAATACATTGTAGCCTACATGCTACATTCTCGCCAACAGGGAAACCCAAAGCTTCAAGACGACGCTTCATCTCTACATTCTGCCTTAAAAACAGCGCAGCCTTCCAGCACGACAGTTCAATTAAACATGTCTTTATAAATGTTGCCCTCAAGAAATGATGGATTGGACGAGGCATTTCTCTGCAACTCAAATACATACAACTGCACGGCTGGTGCCAGTTCAGAGGGGTGGGACTGGATTGAAAGCTTACAAAGAGCTAAGTCTCTGGCCATCTGCTGAGAAGCCCTGTGTGTTATGTTACTGAAGCAATCTGCATATGCACCTTTGTAACAATCACAGGCAGATTTCTGCAAATGTATTTATGGGGTAATTTCCTGCCCATAAGTGAACACTGGTGTGTATTGTCTTCATAATAAAAAATGTTCAGAGCTACTTAATGCTTGAAGTTAACATATATATATATATATTCCCAATATTATTTTGACTTTTCACAAATACTCCATTTCATTTCAGGGGAAATCGAATTGTTATTGCACATTTAGTCATAGAGAGGAGATGATAGTTTCTCTGCACTACAGTCATGTGAGAAGGAACAAAGAAATATGTATATATGTATATATATATATATATATGTGTGTGTGTGTGTGTGTGTGTGTGTGTGTGTGTGTGTGTGTGTGTGTGTGTGTGTGTGTGAAACAAAGTAAAGCACATAACGCTCAAAATGCTGTGATCAATACAACAAGAGCATAATTAATTATCTCTCTCTCTCTCTCTCTCTCTCTCTCTCTCTCTCTATATATATATATCGTTTCTACCTCCAATCCCGATGTGTTGTATCACAATACGTGTTGCAGAGACGAGTTGTGTAGGTTTACAACTCATAGCTGAACTGAATAGAAACAAATCACTGACAAATACAATACAAATATTTCAAGTGTTAATCAAATAAAAATATATATTTTACAAATATGAAAAAAATAAATTAATATGTCTCTCTTTCTCTTTTGCTCAATCGCACGCACGGACGCACGCAGTTACGCACGGACGTAAGCACGTCCGTAAATGCCATGGAAACCGGACCGAGGCTACTTAATGGCCGCAGAGGTTCTGATTCTTCCCTTTACACTTTGGACTTGACACGAACTACAACCCTGTGAACCCAAACTGTTAAGTTAACTCTTTGAGTTTTGAACTGCTTGCTGGAAACGGAATACTATATCACTACTATCGAGAGGACTGAGACCCTAAAGAGGACCACCAGAGACCATAAAGAGGACTTCACTGGTCTGGACATCGAGAGAGAGGCCCTGCTGAAGGGGCTGTGAGTTGGACGAGAGCTGTGCAGGTAAGACCACTTTTACATTTAATTTAGATTCCTTTATTATCAATGTATCCCCTTAAATCCTTAAAAGTGTTCTCGGTTTAGAAATTAGTGAAACGTTTTGAGTTTTAAGCTTAAAAATTCCCAAAATGCTGTTAGGCCTGTAAAATGATATGTGAGCGACAGAATGGCTTAAAACTTGCGGGAGATGTGTGGAGTGTGTTAACAATTAGTATAGAGTATCGAAACCCCTGTTATTTTGGGTTTAAGGCATCAAACCGTCGAAATGCAACATCAAAGCCATTTTAATACAATTTTGTAATATGTACCATGGAAACCATATGGAACGCGGGAGCGTTCGGTCGAGTCACGTGACCTGCAGGTGACGCTGAGTTGGTTTGTTTTGACTGTTGAAACATGACTTATTGTACGCACATCTGATCCTTTTACTTTATTAAATACATTATTTAACATTGAAATGCACTTTGCTCGTTATTGATATACTTTGTTTTCGGGATAAGAGAGCGATCTGTTAAGTAATTATAGAGAAGTTCTCCTCCACACCAGCCCTCTCTTGCATCTCAGTCAATGAGCTTGTGGATGACTTTAATTCTAAAGTTAAAAATGTTATTGATGCCATTGCACCCACTAAGGTGAAGGTTGTCTCAGGTAAGAAAAGATCCCCTTGGAGAAATGCCACGCTGGTCCGAATAGAGAAAAGAGAGTGTCGGAAAGCTGAGCGCAGGTGGCGAAAGACTAATCTCCAGGTTCACTGTGGTATCTATAAAGAGAGACTTCGCAACTACAATTTGGAACTTAGAAATGCAAGGCGGGCCTTCTTCTCTGACATCATAATCAAAAACAATAACAATGCACGCGCCTTATTTGCTACCGTGGACAGGCTAACAAACCCTCCGGTGTCAGTAACTGCTACGCTCCAATCCACCTGGGCATGCAATATATTTGCATTCTTTTTTGCTGACAAAATTCAGCAAATTAGACAAGCAGTTGGTGGCTCCACACCAACCACAGGATGTGTGTTGTCCCCATCTTTAAATAACATCCATCCAAATATCTTGACACAATTTCATTCAATTAACCAAAGAAGCTTAGAAGATATTATACAACATCTGAAAACATCCTCATGCTGCTTAGATATTCTACCAACACACTTTTTCAAAAATATTTCGCACTGCATGATCACTGACCTTTTACAAATTGTAAACACATCCCTTCTCTCAGGTGTCTTCCCACAAGCCCTAAAAACTGCAGTTATTAAACCACTCCTAAAGAAGGCTACTTTAGACCCCGAAATAATGAAAAATTATAGGCCAATATCAAACCTCCCCTTTTTAAGTAAAATAATGGAAAAAGTGGTTTATCATCAGCTAAATAGCTTCTTGGCCGAAAATAATTGTTTTGATGTCTTCCAGTCTGGCTTTCGTCAGCATCACAGCACTGAAACTGCTCTTGTTAAGGTTTTCAACGACATCCACTTAAACACAGACAGAGGCAGAACTTCAGTCTTAGTATTACTGGATCTCAGTGCTGCATTCGACACGGTCGATCACAACATACTACTAGACAGACTGAAAGTCTGGGTAGGACTCTCTGGTGCAGCACTTAACTGGTTTGACTCTTACTTGAAGGACCGACAATACTTTGTGTCGGTAGCTAATTACAGGTCAGAGCTGACTGGTATGACATGTGGTGTTCCCCAAGGTTCAATACTGGGGCCTCTTCTGTTCAATATCTACATGCTTCCACTGGCTCAGATTATGAAAAACAACAAAGTGTGTTATCATAACTATGCAGACGACACACAAATCTACATAACTATATCACCAGGGGACTATGATCCCATACCAGTGCTGGCTAAATGTATTGAAGAAATCAACAACTGGATGTGCCAGAATTTTCTTCAATTAAATAAAGATAAAACAGAAGTACTTGTTTTTGGTTCCAAGGACGAACGATTGAAAGTGAGCGCTGAGCTACAATCACTGATGTTAAAAACCTCAAACCAAGCCAGAAATCTAGGAGTAGTTATGGATTCAGATCTCAACCTGAACAGTCATATCAAGACAGTTACAAAATCAGCCTACTATCACCTGAAGAATATATCAAGGGTTAGAGGACTTATGTCTCAACAGGATTTGGAGAAACTTGTTCATGCATTTATCTTCAGTAGACTTGACTACTGTAACGGTGTGTTCACAGGTCTCAGTAAAAAGTCAATCAGAAAGCTGCAGCTGATTCAGAACGCTGCAGCTCGAGTCCTCACTAAGACCAGGAGAGTGGATCACATCACTCCGGTTCTGAGGTCTTTGCACTGGCTTCCTGTCCAACAAAGAATTGACTTTAAAATCCTGCTGCTGGTTTATAAAGCCTTGAATGGTTTAGGGCCTAAATACATTAGTGATCTGCTGCTGCCTTATGAACCATCCCGACCCCTCAGGTCGTCTGGGACGGGTCTACTTTCTGTTCCAAGAGTCAGAACTAAACACGGAGAGGCAGCGTTCAGCTTTTCTGCTCCACACATCTGGAACAAGGTCCCTGAAAGCTGCAGGTCTGCAGAGACCCTCAGCTCATTTAAATCCAGACTGAAGACCTTTCTGTTTGCTGTTGCCTTTAATTAAACCAGATTCTACATTTCACTACTGCATTTTATATCTTAAACTGCACTGCAACTTTTATTCAATTCTGTATCTATCTATTTCTGCTTTTTGCCTTCTAACTGATTTTTATTGTTTTAATGATTGTTCTTAATTGTTTTTAAATCTTTTATTTTGGATTGTGTAATTGTTTTTAATTGTTTTTAAATCTTTTATTCTGCATTGTGTTTTTATGCTTTTAATGGCTGTATGTGAAGCACTTTGAATCACCTTGTGTTGAAATGTGCTATACAAATAAACTTGCCTTGCCTTGCCCTTGCCTTATAGGAGTGCATGTGCGCGTGCTGCCTCCAGCATCTCCCCATGCGCTGTGATATGCGCCTCATAAACAGAGAATATTGAGTTATAAACGAAAGATGTTATGTTGGATTAATATCGACATGTTTCCCTGTGCGTCATGACGCACGTGTTCAATGTAAATTAAATACGTTCACGCCGTTTATTGCAAACCATTTATCGTTTTGTTCACACACACACATTGAAGTCCTTACAATTGTTTGGTGCAGAATACATGTCTTTGCCGAGACCTCACGAGACTCAACTATTGGTTAATTGAGCACAAAAAGCCGTGAACGGCTCCTGGTCTGCGCATCCAGAATGAAGCTCTTCATGTGCAATTTAAGATTAAAGCTCGTTAATTATGAACGCTACACTGTTGTTTGGGACAAATACAAATAGCAATACTGCTGACATTATCAAAAACGATAATAATAACAATTATTATTGGCATTGGAATATATTCATCTCTCTCTCTCGCTATGTATCAAAATGTTGTCAAAATGTCAATATCTTTAATAGAATTTAATAACAACAATGTTTATCATTAAGTGTCATTTGTAAGCAGCATTAATTGATTCTGATTCCCTCATCTGTTTAAACTAACAGAGGCAGAACTGCACTATGTTTGATATTACTGTTAAATGTTTACAGCACAGCCTTTTATGTGTGGCCTGTCGTTGTTAGGTTATGGATATGCTGTCGTTTTTTTTTTATTTGATTATTGATCAATGTAATCCAAAATTATTTAAAGTTATAAGAAATCCTTATGGTTTTAACCTTTCCCTCTCAGCTGGTGTGAACTACATCATGGGGCGTCCTGCAAGAGGCCCCGTCAGGCTCGCCATGGACAACGAAGGTAGGGACGGTGAGTGGGAGATTGCATTTATGAATGGTCAATTTGTGTTTGGGGTTTGGGTTCATGGGGAGTTCTTGCCCCTCCATGGCGAACGCCCAGAGGACAACGTGGGGGAGGACGACGAGGGAGAGGACGACGTGGGAGAGGAAGAAGAGGAAGAGCACGAAGAGGACGAAGAGGACGAAGAGGAGGAAGACGATGAAGAGGCGGTAGAAGAGGAAGAAGAAGAAGATGAGGAAGAAGAAGATGAAGATGACCCTTTCCCACCTGGCCATCCTCTCACCCTCCCTTTTGGCGCGGCGCCCCCAGCCCCCCAGAGGTCAGACGAGTCTGCGCCCTCCACATCAGGCCTCGGATCCTCCACCAAGAGGACCAGAGAAGAGGACAACGGGGAGTCTGCACCCTCCATGTCAGGCCTTGGATCCCCCACCAAGAGGACCAGAGGAGATGACTACAGTGGAGACGTCGGATCCTTCAGAAGATACTGGCAGAGGGTTGAGGACAGCGACTCGGACAGCGACTCGGACTGAGACCGACAGCCTGTTTGCTGCAGGATTGTAAAACCTTTAAGTCTGGCAGGACTGACCAGACAGCCTTCCCTTGCCTCTGGCGGGGATGGCAATAGGTAGCATCTTGCAGCAGAGGTTTTGGTTCGGAACGTCCTGAAGAAGCTTCGCTGAGGAGGAAGAAAAAGATTAAGATGACCATCTCACCCAGCGGTTTCCAACTTTGAGTTTCTGACAGGACCTGCAGCATCCAAGTCCCTTTTCCCCTCGCTTTCTTTTCATCCTTCCTTTTGGCGTGGCGCCCCCAGTCCCCCAGAGGTCAGAAGAGTCTGCGCCCTCCACGTCAGGTCTTGGATCCTCTGCCAAGAGGACCAGAGGAGAGGAGTGCGGGGAGTCTGCACCCTCCACGTCAGACCTCGGATCCTCCACAAACAGAAGACACTGGCAGAGGGATGAGGACAGCGACTCGGACTGAGACCGACAGCCTGTTTGCTGCAGGATTGTAAAACCTTTAAGTCTGGCAGGACTGACCAGACAGCCTTCCCTCGCCTCTGGCGGGGATGGCAATAGGTAGCATCCTGCAGCAGAGGTTTTGGTTCGGAACGTCCTGAAGAAGCTTTGCTGAGGAGGAAGAAAAAGATGAAGATGATTCACTCACTCAGCGGTTCCCAACTCAGAGTTTCAGACAGGACCTGCAGCATCTAAGCCTTCCCTCGCGTCTGGCGAGGTTGGCAATAGCATCCTGCAGGAGAGGTTTTAGTGCGGATCGTCCTGAAGAAGCTCCGCCCCAGTTGTGTACTTTGTGAGTTTGGATTCTGGAGTCCAGAGTCCCAGGGACAGGAGGACGCAGTACGGTCATTCTGCATTTGGAACAGCAGCTCACTTGATGACGTCACCATCTCAGCTGTTCTTGCGAATGAGTTTACTCCGGTTCTTTACTGTGAAGTATTTTTACAATCAAACCATCAAATGGTCGGAGCTCATTTTCAAGGAGACTGAATCTTGACAAACCGAGCGCAGAGTTGATGCCTAAACAACTAACTTCTCCCTTGGGATATTATGACCTTTCACAAGACTAGGAATGGTTCAAAAAACCCTGATGGAGCGGCTCACGGACCTTAGCTACCTGGTCTGGACCAGGGAAACACCCATGTGCGCCGCCGTGTTGGAGTTCCCCCAGAGAAGGAGAGGGTCGCCTCCCTGCGCCTGCGGGTTGCGGGGAGCAAGGATCTGACTGTTGTTTGTGCTTATGCACCGAACATCAGTTCAGAGTATCCGGCCTTCTTGGAGTTGGTGGGAGGGGTCCGGGAAAGGGCGCCGCCTGCCAACTCCATAGTTGTCGAGGTTGCTCGAACTATCAGGGTATCACACTACTCAGCCTTCTCGGGGAAAACTTATGCCAGGGTGCTGGAAGAAGACTCTGACCATTTGCTGAACCTCAGATTGAAGAGGAGCAGTGCGGATTCTGTCCCAGTCGTGAAACAATGGACCAGCTCTTTACCCTCGCAAGACTACTGCAGGGGTTCTGGGAGTTTCCCCAACCAGTCTACATGTGTGTAATGGACTTGGGGAAGGCTTTCGACCGGGTCCCTCTGGGGTTTTTGTGGGGGTTGCTGACGGAGTATGGGGAGCTGGACCCGTTGCAACGGCCATCCGGTCTCTGTACGACTGCAGTTGGAGCTGTGTTTGTATTCTCGGCATTAAATTGGTGAAACTGTGAATGGTTGTTATTTTGTTGTGTATTTTTCTTTATAAAGAACAACACTTAATAACAACATTAACAGGAGTCCCCTGAAAGTGTCACTCAACAGTTATTGAAAGACTGTTCATTTCATTCTCTCTCTGTTTATATTAATAGTTAGGTGAAGGTGGCTGAACCTGACAGATGTGCGGTAAAAACTACTAACTTTAAGAAAAGTCTCCAAGTCTCTTTTACTCAGGTATCGATGGTACAGGAAGCAACATCCAGGGTCTCCTTGAAGACGGAGCAGATGAGAAGGATGGAGGACCACAGGACCGGATGAGAAGGATGAAGGACCACAGGACCAGATGAGAAGGATGGAGGACCACAGGACCAGATGAGAAGGATGGAGGACCACAGGACCGGATGAGAAGGATGAAGGACCACAGGACCAGATGAGAAGGATGGAGGACCACAGGACCAGATGAGAAGGATGGAGGACCACAGGACCAGATGGAGAGCGGTGGTCGCCTTCCTTTCAGTGGGCTGAGTAAGTAATCCCTCTCCAAGACTTCAGAAGTATTAGTAATAGGATTCCATCATTGGAGGCCAGATTCAACACAACAATGTAAAATGTGTGTTTGTGTCTCACAGGGCAGGACTCCTCTGGTCTCACTCTTGGAGCAGCTGAGGGTGAACGCCAACCAACCCGTCATCCCAGGACGACCCAGACCCACAGCAGATCTCTGAACCCCTCTCAGCACCCCAGAGAGTCCGAGACCCAGTGAGTACGGTCCTCCGTGCCCCTCCACCCCGACGCCACCCACCCCACCCACCAGCCAGAGGACGAGGAGCGTCCCGTCCCCACCAGCACAGAGGACGTAGTTTGTCTCCACCTGCTTCTTCTGTGCTGCTGGGTTCAGGAAGCTCCTCACACACACATGGAGGACCACAGGACCAGATGGAGAGCGGTGGTCGCCTTCCTTTCAGTGGGCTGAGTAAGTAATCCCTCTCCAAGACTACAGAAGTATTAGTAATAGGATTCCATCATTGGAGGCCAGATTCAACACAACAATGTAAAGTGTGTGTAGTTAAGTTCAAAAGTATTCATCTCTTGTGTTTGTGTCTCACAGGGCATGACTCCTCTGGTCTCACTCTTGGGGCAGCTGAGGGTGAACGCCAACCATGCCCCTCCACCCCGACGCCACCCACCCCACCCACCAGCCAGAGGACGAGGAGCGTCCCGTCCCCAGCAGCACAGAGGACGTAGTTTGTCTCCACCTGCTTCTTCTGTGCTGCTGGGTTCAGGAAGCTCCTCACACACACAGGAAGCTGCCAGCAGCTGTTTCATCTGCACAGAAATCAAGAAGGAGACTGACGGTTCAGGCTGAACAAGGAATAATCATTCTGAATGCTTTAAAGTATTTAATTTGTCACATAGAATACAGTATGTTCATGTAAACTGTATGTACTGTATTAACTGTTAATTTACTGAGTAGCACAATTAAATACATGTTCAATGTTCTTCTAGATATGTCTTTATATTAGAAACAATATCATAATATTTGTGATATAATTAAATGTATGACACTTTATTTACTAAGTTCATATCTTTTTGATTTCCATTTACAAATAAAATGCAGCGTGCAGTTAATTCATTTTTATTAAAATAAATTCAAACAACTGTAATATTTGCTGATTGTGTAGCAGAACAGAAGGTAAGGATACATACATGTAGGTGCAAGGGAACAAGATGTGACGCTATTATATGAGGGGGAAACAATGTGGGAACTTAATTAATTAATATCATTATTACCATGTTCATAACACTGCTGTAGCTTATTTCAAAATGATCAGATATAACCAACCAACACTGGAGAGGCATAACAAAATAAAGAAATACATTGAAAATAAGAAGGTACATTTGTGTTTTTATGTCTTTGCATCAATCAGAGGTCAAGCTCAAAGAGTATGTTCAGCTACATACTGTTGGCCCGAATAGATCAATGAAACATTTGAGTCATTGCACGATATCAAAATTAAATTCTGAGATGAAAGTTCCGGTGAACGTGACACTCATTCAATAGTGTGTAAGTATTACAGACAGTCCGCTGTCGCCCCCTGCTGGCCACTCCGGAGGCTGCGCAACGTGCTGGGGTTCATTTCAGGCGACAGGTAGCGTGTTAATAAAGAGGGCTGGCTCAGATTACTTTGAAATGTGGTCAGTTACTGAATGCACATTACATGGAGATTTATGGAATGAGTAACGTCCAAATGTCTAAATGTAAAAAGGGTCCGCACTTATCCACAAGATGACCTCATTATCACAGTTTGTTTTCTCTTATTATATTTTGTGCGGTAAGCCACCATTACCACTAATAAGAATGATAATACATACGTCTGTAAATGTATTGTGAGATCTGTGTACTGTCTATAAACCACAAATTAATTCTACACATGAAACTCTATTTCTCTTCACACAACATGTGTGTCGGTGTGCAGTAGCTCAGTTGATTTGAGTGGCAGTGAAGAGTGACGAGTGCAGTGTGCACATTAGATGAAGTCGTGCACATATAGTCTCGTCTGTAAAATATTGCATGTCACTGTTTTGATGAACAAAAGAAAGAGCCACAGACACAGCTCGGCATTGTGGGGTTTATAATTGTACCGGGTCCATTCTCGTGAGACAAGAAGCATCCTCCAAAGAGTGTCTCTATTTCTGTGGAAACCAGGTCAGAGGTCAGGGGTCAACCGCTAAACATCTGGGTTACAGTCTGATGCAACAACTAAGAGAAACTAACTCCTTTTTCACAGTCAGACGTACAGTGTCACACAGATCAGACGGAGAGATCTGAGCCCACACATGCAGGGCAGGTTGTACATGGGCCAGTTTATTAACACGTATGCCTGTAAAATATCCACATTCATCAACTCATTTTTACAAGTGACAGTAAATGGACCTGTACACATTCATCATGGATGTCAGGCTGTGATACATACATGGATGTTCAATGGAGGAAGTCAAGAATCAGGGTTGCACAAGTCATATTAAAGTAAACAAACAGCAGCCGGGCATTATTCATTCATTATTACAATACATTAATGAATTAACAATTTTACAAAATTGAAGTGATTTTAGTTATGTACAGATGAGCCCACTATTCACTATCCATCTACTATCACTGTGGCACTGATGTGCTTCTTTGCCGGGCTTTAGCCGTGTCAATGGATCCTCTGGACATGCTTTAGAGAGGTATAACATGTATAATGAGGGGGACAATCTCCCTCTTTACATGATTCAAATGAAATGAGTGATATGGAAGTGAAACCCCTGGAAAGAAACATGCTGCAATGGTTGCACACTGTACTTTTGTCCTGAACAACCCTTCTATAGTGTGTTTTGCAGAGTACAGTTATTACTTAGTGTTTCAAATTGTTGACATGATCAATGTCGGACATGAGTTGAATGTATTTGTCATAACAAATATAACACCTACATTTCACTATAGTATATTCAGAACATGTATCTGAATCAGAAATACTCATTATCAAGCTATAGTTTGTTAGATTAAAACAAAATAATATCCTGTACATTAATAGTCAGTATGAGCCAGGACACAACAGTGTAAATCCAATCAAAACAGTGAATTTCAATTACCAAGCACAGAGATAGAGACCATCAATAATCACTTAAACTACAATAAATACAACAACTGTGGCTCAGTGGGGAGTCCTTCAATCAGAGGATCGCCGGTTCAATCCCCAGCTCCAGCAGCCCATGTTGCTGTGTCCTAGCTGTGCCTACGGTGTATGAACGTTAGCTGTTCCTGAGGGGCCCCATCAGTGTATGAATGGGTGAATGATGACAAGTACTGTGTAAGTTCTTTGAGTGGGGTCTGAAGACGAACTGAAGAAAAGTGCTATACAGGTCCATATAAAATATTTGGAAAACAACACCTCTGACAAAGAAGGAGTGAAAGGCTAAATCACCCTAAATTCGTAATGTTTTATATATAAAAAAAGTGATGAGTTATTTTTATTCAAAATAATCTGTGGATCTTTTTAACTCCTCAGCATCCCTTAACTTCAACGTCACCTAACAATTCAACGACTTTCACTGCTTACACACACCACGCCATTTAAACTGCATTCGACTGACATTAAAACTCCTTTCAATGCTCTAACTGATCACATTTCAAAAGGTCTTGTTGAGAAAGCGAAAGAAGCTGAGGGATAGTTCAAACTTGTACACATACAAAATGTCTATTTCATCATGATTATCATGATTATTATTATTATAATGAACATCTTGGCATCATTTCTGAAGCTGCAGCACGTGTGGAACACATTATGTGCAATTGTGAGTATTTATTTCATATTTTGCACTCCTGGATTTAAATGTCTTACAGGCTCACAGCCTAATGAGATGAGAGCCAATTGTAAAATAATCAATAAATCAGTTTATGTCAAAGGAGCATTTAATAAGAAATGTCTGAGAGTCAGCGAGCCCACAGAGTTACACAGCTCCAACTAAAGGAAAAGGATCATCGCGATCGCTTTTGGAAGCCTGGTCTCGGGGAGGACTTCAGGCCACCCAGCACCCGGCTTTGCAGCCGCTCTCCCACAGGCCTCGTGCAGGTTCATTCTGGCTTTCGGGTTTGGAGGTCCGCTGCACGCACTATCCCTGGACTCCAGTTCTGAAGCCGACGGGAAGATGAAGGTATCAGAACCGAGGCTCTCGGACTTGTCCACTGTCTTCGTGCGCCGCCATCAGGCCCACTTCATGGATGGCGGAGAGATCCGTTATTGTCACCTGGAAACATTTCCGCATTGTCTTCGTGACTTGCAGTGCGTTTCCGTATTTGGTCTTTTTTTAGTTGTATTTCTATCATCTGCATGCGTTGTCAAATTGGTGATGATGTGTTTCACTTTGCTTGCGCGTCGTCTATTTGCAGTTTCCTAATGTGCAGTTGTTGAGCTCTCAGGGCCACCGTACGTATGGCCTCCTACACAAGTGCTTAATCACAAGTGTGTTTAGAGTACAACCCAGTTTTCAAAGCATTTTAATGTACAGCAGTATAGTCACTCATTCAATGCTGTCTTTGGGAACCCATTTATTCCATTCAGGACGAATGCTTTTATACAAAAATATTCCAAATACTGTACACTGGTTCTCAACATTGTGCAAATTGAAATAAAAAACATATTTACAACTCCAGTTAAAAAGGAGAAAGTCAAGGATGAGAAAAAAACTGATCTATTTCCTGTGTGTAAATGTTAATACTCATTTTGATTTATGAGGTTTGACCTGCAGTCTGAACACTTCGAAATGCTCTGATCAGAGTTAACAAACCTTGATCTGAAATGCAAACAAACAAAAACGCAGTAAACAAAAGGTTTGTGTACAGTTTGTGCGGAAGGGAATGCCACGCATAAAAGAAACAGGCGTCAGGTTGGAACTGCACGGATCAGTTTTAGTTGGAAAGTACTTACAAGATTGAAATTGAACATTTACTTAAAACGTATTGTTTTCTCCCATAGATTCAGCCCGTCTACATAAAGAACAATAAAGTAAATAGAACACGCTGCATGTTCAGGCTGATAACTGAGGAGCTGGAATGTTTAGTTGTTTTTTGTAGTTTCTCCAAAGAGACATGGCCTCAGCCCCCAAGGTTTCATGAAACCATTCTAAAAGAGACATGGCCTTTCCAGTCTTCGTTTGTTTAAAAAGTGCGCTGCTCTCAGACGTGCGTACGTGGCTCTAAAATAAACCTGGTCCTCTCACACCAAAACGCTGACCTGTCCCATTCACGTCCAGGGACGAGACTCTTGCCAACATTCGATTCCAGCCCCAGCAAATGTTTCTGTTCTTTCATTTAAAAGCTACACTATGTCGGTCTGTTTTCATTTCAGTTGTAGGAGCTTCATCTTGTTTCCTAAAAAAAATAAAAAAGAAGAAAAAAAAGTAAGCAATTGGCTGTTGTAAAAGAATATTGCACAAGTGAAGGTTTGATGATGGAGAAACGCTTACCCAGTCCTTTGAGAAATTTGTTCACACCACTTGGCTCCGGCTCAGGGTAAGAATCCAGATACTCGGCCACTCTGACCTCAAACAGACCTGGGAACAGTTGGAGGGGTTGAGCCACTGGGGCAGCATGTGTACATTAACACTGCACCTCAAAATACCTACACTAATGGAATCCATGCATCTACTTTATAACCGCGGTGGTTAGGACAAAGCAAGTGACTAATGTGCCAATTTGTAAAAGAATAAGTCTGCTAAGTGTATTTCTACCAGGTCTTTTACCGTGTGTCTTTCAGGGCCCCAGGCAAAAGTTGCTTTACTTTTCAGTCCCCTAACTGGGAATGTATTTTTCACATATCAACATAATACATATATAGCTGATTGGTTGCCTTCCTTGCCTAACGGTAAACTGGTGTTTTTTGCTCTGAACCTGATTGTATTTCACTGGTGCTTCTGACCGTGATTGGCCACAACTTGGTGTGTGTGTGAGGCAGGTGGCAGGTTTACTGCTGCGGACCAAAGGAAGCGCCGTGTGGATTATGAAGTTGTTTGAATGACGGTTCTCGAGAAAGCAGCAACACCACACGCCAAGCACTGCTCATTTCAAGTTGAATTAGTGGCGTGCCTGATCAAAAAAGTTCAGATTATATAAAAAGAAAAGATGGTTCATTGATATTGTATTTTCTGGCACAGAGTGTTTTAAAAATGACCTGCTGATGATCAGTTTCATGTGTCTGGTTTAGTATGAATGAATTAAACACATTTTGTTTGTTTTTACTTTGGTCTATTCTTGTATGTTCATAAACTTTGTTTGTACAGCACTGTGGGAAGTCTTAGGCAGCAATGACATGTCAGATTTCAAAGATTCATGTAAAAAGCGCAATCTTAGAGGGCAATGCCTTTTTTTCCTTCCTATTGATTATACCATTATGAAAAGCAGTGACTGGGTGAAAAGAAATGTCATCTCCATCTTTTGTTTTGTCTTTGAAGAACTCAATAGTCCTCATTGGACAATAATTAGCATGTAAGAAAAAAGGTTTGTGTTGTTTTTGTCTTAAAGAATCCACCCTTATGACTATTGGCACTGCTGCATCAACACAATTACCTCTTCCTCCACCCTTGCGCAGCTCTTTGTCCTGGATGAAGCCGGCAAACATCTGAGTATCCATGAAGAGCTGCAGGAACTGGCGGACTCCACGGGAGGGGTGAGATTTGCGGAAGCTGTCGCGCTGGACCTCCCTGGTTCCGTTTGCGGACTCGACCATGTGGAGGGGATAGTGGCCCACCAGCTCCACGAAGAACCGCACAAAACCCTCCGACACCAGAGAGCTCAGGTCAGCCTGCTGACCTGCCCGGGCCACGTTTTGGGTGAAGAATAAACGGTTAATAAGAGACTCAAACAGATATATTGTACCGTAGTTTTACAAATCGGATTATCTATTGGATATATATACAAAAAAAGACTTGACTAAACTTAAGACTCTGCAGCACATCTGTTTGTACCAACCTCCACATCTGTCTCCATCCTCCTGTCTCAGGATATCCTCCCTCTCCTCCAGGATCTGCTGCAGTGCTGCCTGCAGTTTACTGGGCAGGATGCAGTCTTCATCACCCAGCTGTCACACATCCCAGGAAAGGTCAACAGCAGTCACATGACGCCGGTTTCAAATCATGCATCCCAACTGTCTCTTGCACACTTAACGTGAACTAACAGCTGTAGCTTTTTGTCTAGGTATTATGTATGAAATACCCAATGCCGTGAAGTATTTCTGGCAATCTGGAAGTATATTGACATTAAACCATTTCAAATCCAACATGCTACGGAGCCAAAAGAACAGCACACGTGTCGGCGTATACATATCCCACCTACAGATGGCGCTGCGTTTCGTCTTTACAATGAAACAATTCATGTCCCGCTGAGGAGGGAGGCTACCAGCAATATTGAAATTACAGCTCCATATTTGAGACGGCTAATGTCGGAGTGGGTGGCAAGTTGATCCCTGCTTGCCCGTTAGCTTGTAGTTAAAAAAAAAAAAGAAAGAAAGTGCCTGAAGAAAAGGTGATGCTAAATGAAATGTCAAATAGGAATCCAGTCAAATTAAGACACACATAAATAGAAACAAAACAAGCACATTCATCAGTCATTGAATAGACCATTACAGTTCTGAATCAGCTGTTAAACAGCCCTCTCGCTTGGGTGGACCTTACACACCATATAGCTTCATCTCTGCAGAGCTTTTGGGCGTAACATCATTTCTCATTTCTGATAAGCAGCCCAAAGACTGTAGCTACCTCGCCCCGACCAGGGAAACCGGGGCACCCTCCCGGAGCCAGACCCGGGAGGCGAGCTCGTCGGCGAGCGTCTGGTGGCCGGGCTTTCGCCCATGGGGCCCGGTCGGGCTCAGCCCGAAGAAACATCATGGTGCAGCCACCCTGTGGACCCACCACCCGCAGGGACAGACATCGGGGTCGGGTGCTATGTAGACCGGGCGGCGGGCCGGGCAGGGGGCCTGGGCGAGCCGATCGCCGGCGACATAGACTAGCTCTAGGGACGTGGAACGTCACCTCGCTAGCGGGGAAGGAGCCGGAGCTGGTGGGGGAGGTGGAGCGTTACCAGCTAGATATAGTTGGGCTCACCTCCACGCACAGCGCTGGCTCTGGAACCAAACTCCTGGAGAAGGGTTGGACTTTGTTCTTTTCTGGAGTCGCCCAGGGTGAGAGGCGCCGGGCGGGAGTGGGGATACTCACGAGTCCCCGGCTGAGCGCCGCCGTGTTGGAGTTTTCCCCGGAGAACGAGAGGGTCGCCTCCCTGCGCCTACGGGTTGCGGGGAGTAAGGCTCTGACTGTTGTTTGTGCTTATGCACCAAACAGCATTTCGGAGTATCCGGCCTTCTTGGAGTTGGTGGGAGGGGTCCTGGAAAGGGCGCCGCCTGCCGACTCCATAGTTCTCCTGGGAGACTTCAACGCTCACGTGGGCGACGACAGAGAAACCTGGCGGGGAGTGATTGGGAGGAACGGCTTGCCTGATCTGAACCCGAGTGGTGTTTCGTTGTTGGACTTCTGTGCTAGCCACAGTTTGTCCATAACAAACACCATGTTTGAACATAAGGTGGCTCATAAGTGTACCTGGTACCAGAACACCTAAGGCCGGAGATCAATGATCGACTTCGTAATCGTATCATCTGATCTGCGGCCGTATGTTTTGGACACTCGGGTGAAGAGAGGAGCAGAGCTGTCAACTGATCACCACCTGGTGGTGAGTTGGATCAGATGGCGGGGGAGTCGGCCAGAAAGACCTGGCAAGCCCAAACGTGTAGTGAGGGTGAACTGGGAACGTCTGGCGGAGGATCCTGTCCGGGAGGTCTTCAACTCCCACCTCCGGAAGGACTTCTCACACATCCCGAGGGAGGTTGGGGACATGGAATCCGAGTGGATCATGTTCAAAGCCTCTATTGTGGACGCGGCCGCTAGGAGCTGTGGTCGGAAGGTCATCGGTGCCTGTCGTGGCGGCAACCCGAGAACCCGGTGGTGGACACCGGGGGTGAGGGAAGCCGTCAAGCTGAAGAAGGAGGCCTTTCGGGCTTGGTTGGCCCAGGGGTCTCCTGAAGCAGCTGACAGGTACAGGCAGGCCAGAAGGACTGCAGCTGCGGTGGTCACGGATGCTAAAACTCGGGCATGGGAGGAGTTCGGGGAGGCCATGGAGAAGGACTTTCGGTTGGCCTCAAGGAGGTTCTGGCAAACCATCCGACGACTCAGGAAGGGAAAGCAGGGCCTTCCCCAGGCTGTTATCAGCAGGGGAGGGGGGCTGCTGACCCAGACAGAGGATATTGTCGGGCGGTGGAAGGAGCACTTTGAGGAACTCCTAAACCCGGTCAACATGTCCCCTGAACAGGGGGCAGCGCCTGAAGACTTGGGGTTGGATGAATCCATATCCCTGGCAGAGGCCACTAAGGTAGTCAAAAAGCTCCTTGGTGGCAAGGCGCCGGGGGTGGATGAAATCCGCCCTGAGATGCTGAAGGCGCTGGACTTTGTTGGGCTGTCTTGGCTGACACGCCTCTTCAATGTCGCATGGGGGTCGGGCACAGTGCCCATGGACTGGCAGACCGGGGTGGTGGTTCCCATCTTCAAGAAGGGGGACCGGAGAGTGTGCTCGAATTATCGGGGTATCACACTACTCAGCCTCCCGGGAAAAGCTTATGCCAGGGTGCTGGAACGGAGGCTCCGACCGTTTGTCGAACCTCGGATTCAAGAAGAACAGTGCGGGTTTCGTCCTGGTCGTGGAACAGTGGACCAGCTCTTTACCCTTGCAAGGATACTGGAGGGGTCCTGGGAGTTTGCCCAACCAGTCTACATGTGCTTTGTGGACTTGGAGAAGGCTTTCGACCGGGTCCCTCGGGGCTTTTTGTGGGGGGTGCTGCGGGAGTATGGTGTGCCGGACCCGTTGCAACGGGCCATCCGGTCTCTGTACGCCTGCAGTAGGAGCTGTGTTCGTATCCTCGGCAGTAAGTCAGATACGTTCCCGGTGGGTGTTGGCCTCCGCCAGGGCTGCCCTTTATCACCGGTCCTGTTCGTGACTTTCATGGACAGGATATCTAGGCGCAGCCGTGGGGCGGAGAATGTCAGGTTCGGGGATCTCAGGATAGCCTCTCTGCTGTTTGCAGATGATGTGGTCCTGTTTGCCTCCTCGGACCATGACCTCCAGCATTCACTGGGGCGTTTTGCAGCCGAGTGTTAAGCGGCGGGGATGAGAGTCAGCACCACGAAATCTGAGGCCATGGTGCTCTGCCGGAAACCGGTGGATTGCTCCCTCCGGGTGGGGACAGAGTGCCTACCACAAGCGAAGGAGTTCAAGTATCTCGGGGTCTTGTTCACGAGTGAGGGTAAAATGGAGCGGGAGATCGACAGGCGTATCGGTGCGGCTGCAGCAGTAAAACAGGCGTTGCACCGGGCCGTCTTGGTGAAGAAGGAGCTGAGCCGAAAGGCAAAGCTCTCAATTTACTGGTCGGTCTACGTCCCAACCCTCACCTATGGTCACGAGCTTTGGATCGTGTCCGAAAGAACGAGGTCGCGGATACAAGCGGCCGAAATGAGTTTCCTCCGTAGAGTGGCCGGGCTCAGCCTTAGAGATAGGGTAAGGAGCTCGGACATCAGGAGGGAGCTTGAAGTCGAGCCGCTACTCCTTCGTGTCGAAAGGAGTCAGCTGAGGTGGTTCGGGCATCTAATTAGGATGCCTCCAGGACGCCTCCCTTTAGAGGTTTTCCAGGCACGTCCATCTGGTAGGAGGCCCCGGGGAAGACCCAGGACACGCTGGAGGGATTATATCTCCCAGCTGGCCTGGGAACGCCTCGGGATCCCCCAGAATGAGCTGGTAGATGTTGCGGGTGAGAGAGAAGTCTGGGTCAGCCTGCTGGACCTGCTGCCTCCGCGACCCGACCCCGGATAAGCGGTGGAAAATGGATGGATGGATGGATCATTTCTCCCTGTCACCCTCAAAAAATTCTGCATGCAAACAAGGGACAAGTGTAGGCAGAGCCACCTTCCCCGTCTGGCACCACACCTATCATTCCTATTATACACCACTATGTGTACACACCTGAACGACAAACTTGTCCGCACACAGATCCACTATGAGCACCTGTGAAGACAACGAGAGAAAAGAATGACAGTTACTGACTGCAAGAGTTCGCTATTTCGCAGTAAGGAAAAAAAGGAGCAGTGAGCTTGAGCAATGGTCCCTTGAGGGCGTGTCTCAGCCACTACTCTCACCCGTTGAAAGCTACTTACTGGTTCTGTTTGGGATTCATAATTAATTTATAAGACAGACCTCTTTTTAAAACAAGGACGGTTATTTTAAAACATTTTTAACAGAATTGTGACTGGACCGACCTCCTCGATGGGCAGCTCCAGCAGCTGTGGCAGGCAAGGTGCCAGCACCCCAATGAGGAACGGTGTGGGGGAGCAGCTGATGTCCAGCATGCTGGCCGGTAGCACAGGCACAAAGGTGTGCTGCCAGGTGAAGGGGTACAGCAGCGCCAGCACCGCGTGGCTACACCGAGACAACACACTGCGGTGAACGGGGGGAGGAGGGAACAAGATTAAAGCACCATTCGGTTCTCACACGGATCACATGACACGAAGATATGAATCAGAACTCCCTGAAAATAATAGGGGGGCACGATTATGAGTCTTTTATAATGTGACTGTTATCCCTTTACAAACTGCTGTTATTATACTCATCTGAAAAAAACAAGCTTCTTTTTAAAATAACTTTAAACCAATTCACCGATCAACATTTTCCTAACATGCTACTGACTCCAACGCAACCTTTTAATTCTCAAGAGCACAGTGGTTTACATACATACATACATACATACCAGCTGGTATCAGGCTGCATAACCAGCTGAGTTCCAAGTAGACCACACAAACACTTAAGCCCCTTTAATCATGTTCAACTGGTGCAATTTAAATACCCTGTATGTACTATATACCGTCGGTATATCTAATATTGCTATTGTATTCTTCTTACTGTTTTTTTACTACTGCTTATTTACACTACTTGATTTTATATTACTTAATATGTTTATTACTATGTGTCTCTTGTGTGCACCTCCTGTAATTTCCCCACTGAGGGACTAATAAAGGATTATCTTAATTTTTTTATTTATACATACATACATACATACATACAAACAAACAAAATAGGCTCTCTGAAATAAAACAAAACGGCACGGGATTTTCATAAAACTTTAATTCAATTGTTTCAGTCAAGACCATTAACCAAAGTACATGAGAACCTCTGTTCGTGGTTCAACAGAAACCCCGTGATCTCCAAAATTGAATTTATTCCCCCCGACTGTAACTTAATGTGCAGAGGCACAAAAGCTCCCCCACCATGTCTTCAGCGCTCAATAACTTGTATCCTGATTTTTAATGCTTTCTTTTTTTTTTACTGAATTTCTAATACTTTACCTTTGTCATTCTTTAAGATCAATTTGTTTTGTTATATCTGAAGTTCCAATGAACTTTAATTAGGCCAAAAAAAGAGAAAAAAAAAGAAAAAAGCACACATTACATACAGTATAGTTCAACCCACAGGTTTGGGATGCATATCAGTATTATTTCTACTAGAAAAAAAAGCCACCGAAGATTGTTCTGAATGTTTTGGCGGTTGGCTGGGAACAGAAGATAAATCTAATTTTGTTTATTCATTTTTTTTTTTTTTACATTTTGCTTGTGGTTTAGGCACCTTATTCTTACTTTATTCATTAGCAGATTGAGTTTCAATGAAAACAAAAAGCAGAAATATGTGCAAGAAAAGAAAAACAAAAACAGTATAAAAGAACTGCAGATATAAGATGCCACAAGGAATTCTGCACCTGGGAAAAATTGCTTGAGTGGAGCATGTGAATACCAAAAAAGGTATCTAAAGGCTCCAGATTGGTAAAAATAAATCCCATTAGATTAACTACATTGACGTTCACATACATCACACACGCACGCACGCACACACACACCACGCTTTCACTTCAGCTCTTCAATAAAGCGTTTTAAAAACTGCTCAAAAAAACGAGCAGAGAAGAATCTTCAGTTTAAGCTCGCACATGAGAAATATGATCCTCCTTATGGAGGGAACTTTTGCTTTGCTTTATGCGTCTTGTAGGAAAGCATACAATAGTGGAAACTTGACAATGAAACCATTTTGTTTAAGTTTCCATGGGTAAAGGAGCAGAAATATGAGAGAGAAGAAAAAAGAAAATGGAGCAGATGCTCAAATACACGAGACCCCACCAGGCAAACTACTGGACAGATTACAGGTGCAGAATTCCAGAAAAAAGAAAGTAAAAAAGAAAAGAAAAAAAAAGCAGATTCAAGAGATCGTGACAGACAGCCACACAGTCATCAATCTGATTTAGAGAGACAAGACCCTCAGAAACAAATACCTCCGGTACACACTATAATCACTTCTAGGATACAACACACAGGCGCACACGCACACACACACTCCGAGACACCATGTACACTGTAGTGTGGAACTCTGCATCGAGTACATCATACATGGGCGACAGGAAACTGTGGAATGAGAAAGTTCCCTCGCAGGCATCAATGGGGACAAAGATTACACATGCTGATTACCGTGTGTGTGTGTGTGTCTGTGTGTATGACTAGGTCTGTGTATGACTAGGTCTGTGTATGACTGCGTATGTGTGAGTGTGTGTGTGTAAGCATGTGTCAAATCAAATTTTCCTTATCCCAACCCCAAACAGGGCGGGGCTGTGTATTGCTCAGTCAATGACACCGGGCTGGCGAGTCTTGCGCTCCACATTGAAGCCCTGTGTGGAAGATCACAGAATTACAAACATTAGTTCAAGCGGTATTTTAATAGAATATCTATCTATATACACACACAAAAATGTGTCGACAGTGCAGGCTTGGACGCACCTTTGAATTGTCAGGACCACGGGGCTGTCTGACGATTACCAGGCGAGGTGCGCTGGCGTCGTCGAGGGTGATACTCTTCAACCGGTTTACCAGGCGATCTGGACGTGGAGTTGCCACTGGTTTAGGCCCCTCGCTGCAACATGAGATGTCAATCAAGTAAGTAAAATAAAGCAACTTTTTATATTTTTGACACATACATACATAAATACAAATACAATAAAATGTTATGAAATATTCTGAACATTGCCAAAAGGCCAAATATAATTAATTGAACCACAGCCGGGTTCTGCAGCTCTTACCTGACTCGGCGTACGTTGCAGGCACTACATTTTCCTGTGCGTTGATTAAGGACGACGGAGAACTCCACCTCATCCCCGGTCTGGAGCTCGAGGCCGTCTTGCACCTCTTTTACATGGAAGAACAGCTTCTTGCTCTCACCAACTTCATATGTGATGAAGCCAAACTGACAAGGGGTGGGGGGAGAGGAAAAAAAAAACACAAGTCATTTACCACAGCATAACCGGTGCTGTAGTCACGATTACGTCAACACGTGATGCAAAACCTACCTGGTCTTTGACACACTCCACCATCGCTTTGCGCTGAGGCACCACGTTACAGGCCATCTTCTGTCCAGTTTGAGTCACAGTGCAAACATGGAACTTCACAAGTTCTCCTTTCTGTAGGCAATCGGCCTTGTTTGACATACCCATGATTCCAAAGGGATAATTCTGGCCTTTAGTTGTACCTTAAAACAATACAGAAGGGGGTGGAGACGACGACGACACACATCTTATTCTAACCGAAGAAAACAGTGCTGTAAATGGTCGACAGGTCTCGTGATAACTTGCCACCAACCTTCCTCTGTGACTTCAATAAGCCCTTGGTATTCCGTCTGGGAGGGGTCCACACTGCGCAGGGGACGGATGACCTTCCCCATCATCACCGTCGCACCAACATCCTCGCTAATGCCATTCACTACAAGTGGAGAACAGTGGATTTAACTATGTATATATTCTCACTTCCACCAACAAAAGCCACATATTCAAATCAATGCCCCTCATACCTGCAGCCACTTTGGTAACCTTCTCAGCACTGACTTTGTTCCCTTTTCCCTTAGAGAGAGTGTACTCCACTGTGTCGCCCAGCTCCAAGTTCTCCAAATCCCCACACATTTCACTGCAGGGAGAAAAAAAAAAACATTTTTTTACACCAGGACTCAGATTTGAATTGGCAGATGTTACCGAGTGAAACGGCGACCAACTCTTCTTAAACCTCTACCTGTAGTGAAAGAAAATCTCCTGGTCGTGATTTGCCGTCTCAATGAAGCCAAAGTTGTCCTTGAGTGTGGCGACAAATCCGAGCAGTCTCTTGGCGTTGGAGGCATTGCGGTTGAGGACCCGGATGGACACGGCGCTCTGCAGGCCGGTGCGCTTCACTTCGTTGACGGAGAACTCCACCTGGAGGACAAAGATGAATAAGTCACACAGATAATCAAAAGCACCACTGGCAAATACAGTCTCAACCTTTGAGCAATATTCAGAGTTTTACAATGTATTTTACTCAAGCAAAGTAACCTAGTGCAGCTTCACTCAGTACACACCTTGTCTCCGACTTGTGGGTACCCTCCTCCCTCTAGGTCCTTGTTGTGGTACGGCACCGTGAGCTTTACTCCACAGTCTTCATACGCAATCACTCCTTCCTCGGCCTCCTACAGAAAGGAGTAACACGTTTGCATAATGAACGTCACAAACGCCCGAAGGCATGGCCGATAGGCTCACCAAGGCTACACCAGCTTCCGGATGATTTAAGGGGCATGTAGTGCATTAGGAGATGGTGTGCAGCCCACACAAGCTGGTGAGATTCCGAGTTGGTTAGCGTCGGCCAAGTCTACTGCGACAGCTCTGAGTTACAGCCACCGCTATGCAGGGCAGCATAATTACCCGTCAGTATTGCAGTTTCACCGGGAACCCTTCTCCAGCAAGAGCATAATCTATTCTCTTTCGCTCTCAGTCGCGGTAATTGCCTGAACAAATCGCAGCATACAATTTGCTGGCATTATCACAGAGAGTACAAATTAAGCTTGCTAAGGCCGATTGATCGCACAAAATTGAGCAGCTCATTTTAAGCTTCTTAATCCATTGGTGGGATCATGATGCAACCAATTACTATAATTCTTTGAGTGCAAAAATGTCTTCATTTCAAGTTCGTAAATGTACACAGAGTAAGAGAAGTTCATTAAATGAAGGTGCTGCGTATCATTTAGAAGTTTGTAATATATATATATATATATATATATATATATATAAAAAAAAAAAAGACACACAATAGACCATTTCCAAAAACGTACTAGACATTGGGACCCCTGTTTGATCATTAATTGTGCAGCCATACAACTCACTGAATCAGTGAAACAAAGTTTGAGGGCATGTTCCTCAGGGTTAATTGGGGAGCAAATACCATGCTGTCAACGAAAGATGTGAAGGAGGCAATCGGCGGGCCAGAAGCCAGCAAAGACCAACCTTTTCTACAACTTTAGCCTTGAGAAATAAGAGAAACAAGACACCTGTTAGACAACAAGGCTCGTCCACATCACACTTGCTGAATTGTTTGTCAACTGTTCCAAGTTAAGTCTAGGAATCAATTATTTATTTGACTACCATTAGTGAAATGCACAGACTACTGGTGTAAGTCTGAATACATTTGCTTTGATGACTTGAGACTTTAATCATGTGGCTTCATGCACAACATCTTAGTCATACCTTGTCTTTTTTCTAAACCAACAAGGAGCATGAAGGACCATTGGACAAGAAAGAAAAGAGGAAAATTAGAACTAAAACAGAAATTGGAAAAAGAGACGATTGGAAGCGAAGCTATATATTACTTTTGTTCTTTAAAAAAAGAAAGAAAAAGAAAGCACAGAGTTTGTATTAACGAACCATAATATTAGTCTAAATATTATGCATCATGGTACCTTTTCCTTGGCCTTGGTGGGACTGGCGTTCTTGGTGTTGGTTGCCACAACTTCCTTCTCCACCACACCCATAAAGCGCTGCTCAGACTGGGTATGGAAGGACACCGTGCCCTTGGGCAGCTTCTTGATGCGCACCGCGTGGTTCCTCTGAGCCGACAGCATGTCCTGGGGACAGCGGAACATTCGATTTAGCTTGCAATCCACAAATAACCAAAATAGTGCCCGATTAAGTAATGAGACAGAATACATACTTTTGTGAAAAGCTTATAAACAGGACCTACAGGCACAACAGTGAACTCCACTTCATCTGAGATGTGCAGTTGGCTTTCCTCCAGGACTTCACTGAAGTGGAAGAACATCCTGGCGTCCCGGTCGACGCACTTGATGAATCCAAAGCCGTCGCGTATAGCTGCGATCACGCCCTGGAAGGAGATAGGTATTCGCTTCAGTTCAAAGAATGTGGACGTCATTTTTCATTTCTATGATAATTCACTACATTATATAAATGATCGCTGTAAGGAAAGCCAAAGTTACTCTTCTCTAATGCCCACCATTTCACGGGTCTCCTTGGTGAAGTCGAAGGTGTCCGGGAGGATGTCGATGTTGGTAGCCCTCTCCAGCTTGTCCCTGCGGTCGGTGGAGATGTTGAACTGGATGTGGTCCCCCTCTAGAAGGGTCACCTTGGACTTGGTGTCCTTCTCGCCGAACGGCAGCTCCTTGTCGTTGAACCCAATGCGGGAACTGATACGGCCAGGTAGGGGGTCGTTCTGCGGAAGAAGCATCAAGAAAAGATTTTATATTCTCGGTTGGTGGGTCATGGGTTCCACGCTGGCCTTTACAGCCGAAGACTTTACCGAACGCATCGTTAAACTCGCCAGACTTGTGCTCCACTTGCCTGATTTTTGGTGGGGACCTTGGGAATGACCTTGACGACGGTGCCCTCGAACTGCTCAATGCTGATGTCCTCGAAGATAACCGTCCCCTGGGGGAGCAGCCTCACTTCGGTGGCCACCTCTTTACCCTGTGGACCAAAAAAAAACATGAACAGTAAACAGCTGTACAGACATACATTCAGCCCGGTCATCAGGGAGTATGGGGCATTTCCCCGATGGTGGAGGAGCAATGCCTACATTTCTGTCCTTGATGGTGAACTCAACGTCGTCTCCAGCCTGCAGTGCCTCAAGATCACCCTTGAACTCACTGTAGTGGAAGAAGATCTCCTTCACCACGTCGGCCCGCTCAATGAACCCAAAGGCCTCCTGAAACACAACGCGGGTTTTAACATAACCAGTACATCGACCTGACACGGAAAATGGGAGACCCTACCCTCAGTAGTACAGAGGGTTACTTCATGGGACTAAAAACCAGGATTTGCAAATGTTGAGGTCAAAGTTACTCACATTCAAAGATGAAATTTGTGATTTTATCCATGTATTTAACAGTCACTATATCACGATTATATTTATATGTCTGGTGAAACTAATGATATGGAACCAGATATAAAAATGTACATATAACCAACATAATCTTATCCATAGCAGATATGCGTGTTTAAAAATAAATAAATGTCAAACAAGCTTGTGGCTAGGTTGATAAATCTTCTGTACAACGGCTTTTTGCATAGTGCATTTAGCTTTGTATTGTTTGCAAAGTCACTAAACAAAGATGTAGGTGTAGTATGTCTAATCTGGTGCATGTAATGAGTGGTGTGTTCTTACCTTTGTAGCACACACAACTCCCTGGCACCTCATTTGCTTTTTCTTCACAAGTTGAATATTACGAGCGCTGACTGCACCGGTACTGAAATGGGAGAACGGTTCAATATAAACAGAGTGCAAGCTGAGAATGATTAAAGACGATAGTGACGCAGCGTGAAGACTTACTGCTTGTTAGTTTCCATGTAAAAGCTGACTTTGTCGCCTGTGTCCAGGTGAATATTACCCTCCACGTCGTCAGGGGTGTAGGTAAGGTAGAACACCTCCTGTGGCAAGACAGTGGGGTTAAAAGGGTCCGGACCCAACTTTTAACCCATAAAAGAATTTTACAGTCAAGGTATATAAAGAAACATCTTATTTCTGATCAAATGTGTTCAAATGTTAGAATGCTGTCGATATTCTCTGCCCATTTTGTGTGTGTTCCCATTTACATTCATCTGGATGCAAAGTCAAAAGATGCATTTGTTTTTCTAAGTGTAGCATTGCGTTTTCTCAACTTACTCCACTTACCCCGTTTCTTTCATAACAAACGCTGCCAGTTGGCACCTGGCCGGGTGCCGATTTTCCATCCAAGTGCACCGGGATCTCAGAGACAACCTACAGAGGAGGAGGAAATGACAAGACAGAGGCCGTTAGCGCAGTGCTCTGCCAGTTGTAGGTTGAATATTAATTGTAATTGCAAAGCCCGATTAAAAATAGCTCTGGACATGTAATGGATGAAATGGTTGAATTTCAAAGTAACAGGTAGACGTATTATGTGTGTGCATTTTTGTATTATCTTTAAAGACCTGTACATGTGAGACTTGTTTGAGAGTGACCAACTGCGCTGTACTAGTTGCTGTGAGCATTAACACATAATTAATACACCCACAGGGCAGTTACATTAATCACTTGATCATATTGGTTCTATAGATATTTAGCACCTCGGCTTAAGAAGCCGATCTGAAATCTAAATGTTTTCTAAATCTTGATGGGATAGCTTAATTTAGATGCAGGATTTGGAGGTGGCATGTGGGGGCGGTGTTTAAAATTGAACAACACCCCCTAGCCGAAACAAAACACAATGAGCCATATAAATGTTCAATTGACAGACAACGACAGAACCAAAAATAAAATGGTGTTCCTTAACTGGATGAATATAACCATGCAGCACAGTAAAGGGATAGGCGTGCAGGTCTGGCCCCACCTGGCCCGAGATGCGCTCCTCTGGCAGCACCTCTGGCTTTATCTTTAGCAGCTTCACTGCTATGGGCTTGCCAGTGCGCCTGTCAGAGGATACCTCAAACTCTACATCATCTGAGGAGAGAGAAGCGGGAGAAGAAAAACTTTAGCTCATTTCCTTTATAAATTGGGCATTTATTGATGTCACATGTCCAAGGCCTCTCACCTCCTATTTTAAGCTCCTGCAGGTTGCCATTGTACTGGGAGCAGTGGAAGAAGAGACGGGCCTGACGTTCGGAGCACTGGATGAACCCGTACGACGTCAGGAGCTTCTCCACCACACCCGTCTCTCGGATGCCAGGCCCCGTGCCGTTAGCATACGCAGTATGCCCATTGTTATGGAGCATGCCCGGGTCAAAACTCATCTGGGGGTAAAGAGAAGAAGCAAGTGTTAGAATGCATCCAGTAGTGGATCAACATGGAGCAGACAAAAATAAATAAATTAGGTTGCAGTTTAATGTAGTGTTTGATGTCAACCTTAAAAAATTAAATTAAATAAACACGTCAGACATGCAGGTACAGCAAACTTCAAGAGGAAGTGGGGAGGGGGAAAAAAGCAATAGGAAAGCTACATTTAAGTCTTCTGGGGCTCTCTGGACATCGACGGAGGGGAACAAACGTACAGCCCAAATTGAATTTCTGAATAATTTACACCATTCAGTAGAAGAAAAAAAATAAAAGAAAAAAATAGCAAAAACTGCATGGTCCTTCCTGGTTCTATTCCAAGCTTCATGCACTTCAAATTTCTTGGATGAGTGATGTGACGCACCGCCGAAACATTTCATGCAATTCTGATTAGACAAACAAGACGTTAAAAAAATCCAACTGTTCTTCTCCTTGTCTACCAACCAGCCAGTGATCATACCAGAGCATCAATAAAAACCTGCTAAAACACCCAGGTTAAACTCGCTCTCCACTACAAAACCATGCAGTTAGCGAAAGTCACACGAACAACGGCAGCTCACAGAGCCGTTAAAAGTCAAGCGCGGGCACCACCGGACATGCCCTCTTACTGATCTCTGATACAAGGGGGTCCGCTTGTGTTTTTTACTTCCCGGGTGGGGGTGGCAAGAGACAGAGGAGGAGCGGGGGATGGACACGGGACCAGTGGAGGTAGATGGGGCGGAGTCGGTGTTGCGGGCCACCGGGGGTTCGGAGGAGCCCCTCTCCATTTCTGACAGTGGGGATAGGACTTGGATATGCTGTTAGGAGGAGGCAACAGCTTTGACAAGGAGCATAGTCACACGCTTTCCCAGATATCACAAGTCGTTTCGTTATTACGCCAAAAAAAAAAATATATAAATAAAAAACAGGTGTCATCCAGCATCATGTTGTAAAATACTTTGCTTATCTGACATCATTTCCTACAACAGCCAGTACCCATGCACCAATTATTGGAGCCTCAACATGGTTGCATTTTGGAATGTACTACTTCTTAGATGACGTTTTATTATATTCAAACTTATCACAACCATCAACACTGCAATTCTGACATCGAAATACTAAGCCGGAAAAAAAAAAAAAAAAAAAGTAACGATGCATATGTAACTGTGCCGATCTCACATTTCGGCATCCATCAAAGGCACCAACCAATAGCTGTAAACGCGAGTGTATCCAGACTCTACAGAGAAGGTAGACTAAACAAACAAACAAAAAAATTCTAATAAGATTAACCAACCTCTTTGCACAGCCAGTTAATGTAAAGTAGTTTGAGTGGAATGCAGAGAATGTAACTCACGGTTGAGGGAAGTAAAACTACTGAAAGATGGAGGACCAGAAAATGCAAATGAGGTCAAACAGGTGCGTCTACAGTGGATATAGTTGCCAGATGGGTTATGAGAGGGGGAGGGGGGGGGGTCCCAGAGCAGCCTCTTCTATAAGGCCTTTGTACTGCACTGTTCTCAATAGAAGAAATAAAATATGGGAGGTATTCCATGCTTCAACACAGGACATTAAAAAGACAGAAGTGCACAGGCCGCATGCCAGAGCATTTGGTTTGGATGCCCGTTCAGCGACTACTCTTAAACGTTTATATACATCTTTTTTTAAACCTATTGTTCCAGTCGGATGGGTAAGAGCCCATTTCATTTATTTTGTCTTTAACTAACCCGACTATGGTTTTACTGTTGTGGCGCAAAGTAAAGATGAGATTTTAAAAAGGGGGACCACATTTCTAACATCTAAACCAGCAGATCAACCCTCACCCTGCAACTTTACAGCAGACAAGAGGCTAGTCTCTGGAGCCCGGAAAGGATGAAGGAGGTTATGCCATTCACAGCAGAGAGATGCAGGGCAAGGTGGGTGGATGGGTGCTCGATGGGGGTGAGGCACGTAGAAAAGGAGGTGGGAAGGTGGAACTTACGGATCGGCCATATGGCGACAGGCTGAGTCCGACGGGGGAGGTGCTGCTCAGGTCAGCGCTAACGAACGCGGTGGGTGGCGACGCAGGCAAGGTAAACTCAACAAAGCCTTTCCAGGGGCTGCCCATATTTTCCCATAAACTCGGACCGAACTTGCTCGTGCACTTGCTGAACTTGATTTCTTGTTTGAATGTTTGTTTTTTTGCTTGACTGTTAAGCTCTATTTGTTAATTTTTTCTTTTTTTTCCTTTAATGTAACCACACAATGATACACCGCTGGATGTCTGCAAGGGTGAAGAGAGGAACAAACATAACGGGTAAGGCAGATAGGTCAGCCAGTGTGACATGTGTCAAACCAAAAAAATAAAAATCTGTGGGCTTTTTATCCTCCAGGTAGGAGAGTTGAAAAAAATCAACACAAAAAGGGGGTTGGGATAGGAGTTTAAAATTACAGAATAGGAGTTTAAAAAAAAAAAAAAAAAAAAAGTGTAGGCTGGGTGTGGGGAGGCAATAAAATAATTGTCACAATAAATCAAATAACCAGTTCAACTGTTTGGAGGTGGTGGCCGTTCAGTTCAGCCGGCTACAGTTTTACCAAGAGCCATCTCTAGCAAATAGCAGTGTAGAGGTCACTGACTAATCAAACGCTCAACTCTGTATTACAAATAACAATCCACAGCTTTCACCAATAATCCCGCCTCTGTGGTTGTCGGTGTGCTAGTCGATGTCCATTTGGAAATTGAGAACCCCAAATTGTAATCATTGAGGCCACAAATGCGACTCCAGTTTGAATAAGAAGCCATTGTAAAAATAGCGGCATGCGCACTCACGCGCTTGACCAACGTTCGACTTAGACAAAGTGGACAAACACACAGTTGTTGGGATTCAGTGACAAAAAGAAAACAAGCTCTGCATTGCTGGCGAACTAAAATCGGAATTGAGTATTTCGCAATCTGTATATTAAGGTAATGTGCACAAAGTGGGAATACAAATTCCAACCAACTTGCGCTTTCAATTTTCTCTCTCTGAACTCTTACAGCTCTTATTTTCAGCGGACAGTGTGTGTGTGTGTGTGTGTGTGTGTGTGTGTGTGTGAGAGAGATAGAAAGAGGTGGGCGAGGGGGAGGATCATTCAAAACATGACAAATTAAATCATAAGTTGACTAAACAATTGAAAAAGTACAGTTGTCGTTAACATGATAGGTCTCATGTTGTGAAGGGAACACCGACTGAGACCCACCTTTCTTCGTCGTCTTGAATATCGTAATTCTCAGGATCTCGTCAACTAGGCAGTTCCTGCAGATCTCTTCATGCACACAGTTGAACACACATACATACAAACGCACACACTTGTTACAGGTTTCTGGCACAAGTTCTAGATGGTTGCATAAAGCGAAAAAGGGGGGGAATCTAGCGCCAAAAAAAAAAAAAAGGCAAACGCAGGTGCAATAACACTGCTGGGGGGGAAAAAGACAATGAAAAAGTGAGAGTAGAGAACAGGGGAAAGATGGGAGAGGAAACTATGGGGGGGAAATAAAACTAGCAGATAGCAGCCCACTCCACAACCCCGGTGGTGAGTCGGTGGTGTGGTGAGGATGAGGAGGGCTAGGAGCAGCGTTGGGACGTGTGCTTTGTCAAAGCTGTTGAGTAGGCACAAACTTCTGGTTTCAGATCAGTTAAGTCTTCTCAGAATATGCTTGGGCGCAGGATTGCTTCTCTTCTAGGTTTCAATTGGACGGACGTGTGTCTTCTTTGGTTGTTTCAGGATTTGGTTGCTTTGTGTGTTGTTTTTTTAAACCCTTGTAGTGATCCGTTGTTTTTCTACGCGTCTTCAGTGTTGCAACTTTTGCTTGTTTCGGGAAGGTTTGTCTTCGGTTTCCTTGTGGTGATCTGAACTTGAAGCAGTTGCGGATGGTACAAAAATTCAGTTCCGTTTCACTTCATACTGTTGGGGGAGAAAAGCACACTTGGTTAGCAGAGCAGAATATCCTCTGTCACTTTGAAACTAAGAATGAAAAAACAAGAACAATGTGGACAAGTGGCTTGGAGATATATTGAGAATACTATATTCTTTGCCCCCCAGACTCATAAGAATAAAAAAAATAAAGTTTTCTCCAGATGCCTCCGGACCAAATATCACAATGGCAGCCAACTGACTGGCAAGCAGGAGCTGTGGATCAACAAGTCAGTTTGTGCATACCTTCAGTTCAGGCCATGATATTTATGGCACCATTTCTAACCAGGGCCAGTCTATTTTTTCCTCTCTTTTAAAAAAAGCAAACTCATCTCACAATTGTTTTCCACACTTATTACGTTCAACTGAGGCCCGCCAACCATCCAAGTAGAATGACATTTCTGCATGCGTGTGATTTTTTTTTTAAAGAAACTCAGTGGAGTTAGAGCAGTGTTGTTGTTGACCTAAATAGACAGCTTTGAAAACCAGCTGGGCGAGCCAACCAGGGACACATGATATATATTCTGCTGTGACTGTGTTGCAATAGCACCCATCTCCCACACGAAAGCTGTACAAAGCAGTGATAGCACAAATAAAGAAGTTAGTCATCACATGATGGGTTGTTTAAGTGGGTTAAAGGTTAAAGTGGGTTAAAGGTTATGAGCAAGGACCATGGACGACTGTTCTGTGAAAACAACCTTGGGGGAGATGGTTTCTTCTATGCGCTTCATTTTTTTTTCCTCCAGCTTTTGGTGACGCAATAACCGAAAACACCACAAGAAAAAAGAAAAAAACAGTCCCGTACCGATTTTCCGTCAGCACTTTCTAATGAGCACGAGGAATACGATACAGCCAATTTCGGTGATCATGAAACAAAGACTATCGGGGCTGTACAAACGACTGAAGGGGACTCCTAAACACGAGATCATGTCTCTGGTCTCGCATACTTGAACACGACGGCGCATCCCGGATCTGGGCCCGAACAACAACCGCCCTTACAGCACCGACCATGTGACTTCCGAGCGATCCGCCATACTCAGCTGGAACCGCTAATATGGCCGAGTCCAACACGTTGCAGCATGAAAACGCCATCGAAAATGTCACGTCTTAGCTTGCCAGTTTACGTCCGTCCAGGTCCAACATGCCAAACTCTTTACAAAATAATAATGAAAACAATATGTGCCGGAAAAATCGAAGATGGGTTGAGTTTCGTTATTGTACCGCTTGCTAGTCAAACTAACGCACACGGTGACTGAAGCATCTTAATGACCTTGTGTGAACGAACATAACCAGACAGATTAGCATCTCATGCTAACGTGGTAAACAGCCATTATACCCCCGGGCGTTACAGACTTTAAAAAAAGGGGAAATAATTAACTGCGACAGTGTCATTGCGCAGCAAGTTAGCTCAGATAGTTATTACGTCTGGTACATCTTTAGTTATGTGGTTATTATCACGAGTACATGGCATAGCTCGGAGGTCTGGGCATAAAGTTCTCGGAAAGTATCAATACTAGCGTACCAGTCTCCACTAACAAAAACTACGTTTTAAAATGTGTTGTGGTTTATTCTAAAATGCATACACTTGGTGGGGAAATTATTTGAGGCTAACAAAAATAATGGAGTGTCGCGACAAATTTGTAACCCGTCATTTAAACGAGTAATTTGCGCATATAGTTAAGTGAAAACATATCTGTAGATCTGGGTAGCACCGCGCTCCCCCCTCAGCGACAGCGGGTATTCTGATAGACGTTTGATTTAACCGACACATGCTAGTTGGGAAGGGTCGATATGTGACGCCGAAGTAAAGCCTGGACCTTAAGCAATAGCGTTAGTTATCACAATAACCACGAAAACGTATAACTAGCTAATGAGGGTCTCAATAAATGGTCAGTGGTGATAATGAACAGACTGACGAGATAACGTTATCGGAGGTTACGGCACGAGGACGGAACAAAGAAACTATGGACAAGCGCCGCACTCGGCTCTGCTCAAGTACCGCGTCTGTCACTAATGTTTAACGCGTCCATCTTACAAAAGCGGCGCATCTTTTGTAGCGTTACGCGTTTCAGAAACAGAGTCGTTTGTGTGTCTCGTTAACAACGTCGCGAGGCCGCTCGCGTTGCTAGGTGGCTAACAGCGGCTACGGTTAGCTAGCGTGCGCACTGGACTGCTTGGTCCTTGTGTATGTGTGCGTGCGTGTGATTTATGGCGAGGAAAAACACGGCTGCCCCCACCCAGGCCCGAGCTCTGCGTATGTCTAAAAGCTGGACAACCCGTTCACTTCGGAAGGCCCGCTGGGTACAAAACACAAACGCCCTACTGACACAAATCGAACTAATGGTCGCAATATTCAAAAACACAGAAAAAAATAATAAAAACTCACCCCAACAGCTTTCAGCACTGTCACCAGCGCCGCTAGAAGCAGCACGGCACATTACGTAGTGATTAGGGAGGCAGTTACCGCGATATTTGACAACGGTAGGACTTCCAAAGAGCCTGAAAGGGGGAGAGAGCCCACTGTCGCGGAGCTGCCGATGACCAACCCCCATTGTTGTTTTAATAGGACCAGGACGGGGCATTTTCTCTCACTGGCTATCTGGGTCATCCATGATCTGGGCAAAAACGAATATATATATACATGCCATGTCACTGGAAATAGAGTTTCTGAGGCCACACGTTGCAGGTTGCAACTTGGGGGTGTGTTCAAGAATTACATCGATGGCCAGGGAAGTGTTACAGTACATATTATTGGTCACTTTTATGTCAAAGTGTTATTATTTGAGGCCGCGGTACGTCTCACTTCAATTATTCACGACTTTGACTTTATTTTACGCTGAAATACTTTAAACTCTTATACAGACTGATTAGATACTTCAATTTATTATGAAATGTGTCAAAATAGATATATTTCATTTGATTAGAAATCCCACATTTACTTGATTTATGAATAAACAACATAGTCAAAAAATGACAATCATTCTTTCACCATATTCGTATGGTTGCTTTGAGATAGTATACACATTAATATAGTCATGGTAATAAACCTATTTTGTTACATAAAATAAATTAATCTCAGGTTTACCAGTTAATTGCGGTAATGCATCAATTAGTTATTTGCCAACCGCGAATAAACGTCGAAGAAGAAGATTAATCTCACGCTTGCTGCAGGTCAAACGCCCCTATAATCTCTCCGCTAGGTGGCGGTATATACCTACAACTCGGTGCGCGATTAGCGATAGTGCCAAAGAGTGTAGAAGATACGGAAGTGACGTCCACGTTCACTCTCACACGGAAAAGGTACAATTGGCAACAAAACAGAGGGGACAAATTGAGCATTTAAATGTACTGTACTTATTCTGTGTACCTACAAATATTTCCGTAGACCCGCAATATATAGACACGTCGCTATAAAGGCGTTGCAGCTGCCCTAGCTAACGAAGGGCTACGTAACCAGCGTTAGCTAACGCTGCTTGGTATTCCAGTCTAGCTAGCTGGTGGTAGTGCGGAGGAGCTTGTTGACGGTAGCGCGCACAGGAGCTGACAGTTTCCAGTATGGCCTGCACTTTGGAAAAAGTGCTGGGCGATGCCCGGACCCTCCTCGAGAGGCTGAAAGAGCACGACACGGCCGCCGAGGGACTGATAGAGCAGTCCGGGGCCCTCAACCAGAGAGTGCAGGGCATGAGAGAGGTGGGGAATGCGCTTCCAGACAAGGTAAGGGCGAGTCACGTCAACGTTGCCTCAGCACAGGTTACAGGGAGATTTCGCTGCAATGGTGTCTTCGTTGAGCTCGAATCGGCCCATCAATTTAGAATAAATCAAATACAGTGGAATTTCACGGGTGATCTTCTGACGTCCCTACACATACTCTCCAATCAAAAACACAAGTGGAACCTGTGAGCCAATGCTCAAAGCAGAGACATCATGCTGCTCTGGTTGGATCACTTCTGTGCCCTGTTTACCTAAACGCCCTTCAGATTCTTCAAAAATGATTTACAAAAGCAACATAGGACAGCTGGATGTTGTGACTGTCATGGAAACTTTCCCTGTTTTGAAGTATGCAATATTCCAGTTTGTGATGTGTTTTATAAGTTCATATATATTAACCCTTCATTCTAATTCCAAATATTCACATGATTTAATATTAAAACAGAGGCATGCTTCTTTCTATTCCTCATTTCTCTCCTCTCAGCACATTGAAGACACTTCAGAGATTCAGGAGCTGACAAAATACAAGCCCCACGTCCTCCTGACACAGGAAAACACTCAAATCAAGGATCTACAGCAGGAGAATAAGGGTACACCCTCCTAACTATATTCTGTTAATTGTACAGCTGCTGTTTTACGTCTTTGCTAACCCTCTTTATGACTGTCTCTCGGCAGAACTATGGTTATCGCTGGAAGAACACCAGTACGCGCTGGAGTTGATCATGGGACGATACCGCAAGCAGATGCTCCAGCTGATGATGGCAAAGAAGGAGCTGGACACTAAACCTGTGCTCAGCCTTCATGAGAACCACGCCAAAGTACGCTTGCTGTGTTGACGTGTAACAATTCTTCGTCGTTTTGTGGGCTTTAGGATTTACTTTAAGGATTCCTTTTTTGAATGGTCATGCAAAAATGCGTTGAGTTTGAGAAAACCTCTCTCTGACTGTTCTCCAGGAGGTGCAGAGCCAGGTGGAGCGGATATGTGAGATGGGCCAGGTGATGAGAAGAGCAGTGCATGTGGACGACAAGCACTACTGCTCTGTTGCAGAGAGGCTCGCCCAACTGGAGGTAAGCTCAGCGCTCCAGCACACACACACACACACACATACATATATATATATATATATATTGTATTTATTCATATTTCTGGGAATATTTGTAGAAATTGAAAACAAAGACTGTCTCTGTTAGGGTTAGGGTTTCTCTGTTTCTCCATGTGGAATCTTTCTGAAGTGAAGAGATGCATCTTAATACATACAAACTGGTGTTTAATTAGGGAGCATGAATATACCATAATTTAATAATAAGTGTACATACAATATAAAATACATGATTGCACTATTTTAGGTTAACTTTTTTTTACTCTGAAAACTTCATCTGGACACTTTTTCTTTTTTTTTTTTTAAATGTATGTGGTTTTTCTGTCTGGTTTTCAGATAGAGAACAAGGAGCTGCGAGATCTCCTGTCCATCAGCAAGAGCTCTGTGAAGACAGCGAGAGAAGAAACCAGCCAGCCGGCACCAGCACAAGAAGCGCCCCCACAGCGGGGATCCTATGAGTGATATGAACAGCTTCAGTGGGAACTGTGGTCGGAGCAACAAGTCGTTCAGGACCAGCAGACGGGATTTAATAATCTATTGATGATCTACCGCATTCCCCACGTTATTATTCTTTTTTCCCATTAGATGAAATGTAGTTGATTCACAGCATTGGTTTTTGTAGCGAAGGCCACTTAAACACACCAGCTGTCAGATGCTTTTACCTGCAGCTGGATCTGGATGATAGCTATTGTGTTCATATGTACAGTATGTGTCTTTTCACCGCACGTGTGTTTATCCCACATAAACTGTGACTTTTAAGGAGGTGTGATGTCTCGGCTGTCACTGCCAAGAATTCAGGGGTAGCTACGCGTGCGTGTAGTGGAGTATAGGAAGTAAAAAGCAAAAGGGGATTAATTTTGTTTTGTGGCCAAAGACACGTTTACTCTTCAAGGACACATTTTCTACCTCTTTGGTGCCCCTTTTGCTGTTAACACATAGTCACAACACGTAAGATACTCATAACCACCCCAACAATGAATTCACTTGAAGTCCATGGAGAAGCCAACTAGTAGTCTGCACCGTTTGAAGAGGCCGTGCCCAATAATCGCTCTGTCAACAAGATGACTTTTGGCTGTTTCACACAGTTTGCCTGCTGAGGAGTGATGGCGGATCATTTGTTCGTGATTGTATTGGCATTTGAATTTTATACGTTTGTTCGTCTGTTTGTATAATTCACATATAAGGTGTCCCAGCCAATGGCACGTCTTTATTTAATGGTAACACTTTCAAAACATGCCAAGTTTTTGTGTAAAGGATTTTCAAATGTTTGCGCACTGTATGTCAGAAAAAATGATATTGTCATCTCAGGAAATCAGTGTTAAGGTGAACATGCTGTAATGACCTCATGACTATGTACTGATTTGTGTCAAACGATATTTCATTCAGAAACTTTAAAATACATTTGCAATAAGAATGTGAAGTTATTTTTCCTGCCATACAATATTTTTTTTTTAAGCCTTTTATTTAACCAGGTCGGTCCCGTTGAGATACAATGACCTCTTTTCCAAGGGAAGCCTGGCCGTTACGGTGAGCAATTAGGGTTAAGTGTCTTGCTCAAGGACACAACAAACAAACACAAAATACACTATAGACAGTAAATACTGGAGCTAAATAGTTGTATTTTACCGGAAGATGGCGAGTTTAAGACGCTTGGATCTTAATGCATCGCGAGGCTTGCAAGAGTGGCGTAATGTTGCGTTCACGTGAACCTGTATTAAGGACTTTTAACCTCTTTAGGATGTATTTTACACCACATATTTGATCAACAGCCAGCTGATGCAGTCAGACTGTCTTTACCGCGGGTGGCCTACCAACTGCACTTTGTCACATTCCCCTGTGTTTTAAATCTAAAAGTCCTATATTTCCGACAGTACGCGAAGGCAGCAAACACCCAAAGCTGCGTTTGACACTTCCAGTTTGCCAGATACGCTAACGTCCAGCATGTCTGAAAAGGAGCTGGGGAAAAAGTGGGACCGGTGCTTGGCAGACGGTGCCATTAAAATCGGTAAATATCTCTGTGCCGCGTGTAACGACATTGTAGTGTCCCGGAATGCAAACAAAATACACCGCAGCTCGTTTACTGTAGTCCACAGCTGTCCTTTAAGGTTACTGGGCGAGAAGCTAACTAGCTAGCAATAAAGGGCTCGTAAAGGACAACCGGATAACCAGTCAGATACTTATGACATATTTATTTTTTATTAATACAATGACTGTTAATTATGTAGTTGCCCTCCAGCTACTCATAACAGTTACATATTTGCGTTTCTCTTAGAGCTTGCTTTTCGAAGAAAAAAACCTGAAATGAGAGTGCCCTTGAGAAAATGATAATTTAAAGCCTACTTGCTTATCGATGAATTACAATTATATGCCAAGACATACAATAAGAAGGTAAACGAGACAACACTCTTGAATTCGGCATACTTATTTAATGTCATGCCAACTTTCCATTGCCTCGGCTCACTACTCCAGTTTTCCACAACGAACGTAGACTACGTTGTAGAAAAAAATGCGAGAGTAATTAAAGCGTAAAGTTGAGTTTATGTATTATAGCTTCATGAATCACTGACGTTATAGGCCACTCGGTCGTGTAATATTGCCAACAACTCTTCAGTCATATACCCGTTGCTGAAAAACGATGCGCCATACATTTGGCAGATGTTTGAGTGGAGTTTGGTGCGTGGTCAGTGACACAGGGACATCGTCTATTGGAGAGGAGGTACCACTTCGTTTGAAGGAGGCTGTGTGTGTGTGTGTGTGTGTGTGTGTGTGTGTGTGTGTGTGTGTGTGTGTGTGTGTGTGTGTGTGTGTGTGTGTGTGTGTGTGTGTGTGTGTGTGTGTGTGTGTGTGTGTGTGTGTGTGTGTGTGTGTGTGTGTGTGTGTGTGTGTGTGTGTGTGTGTGTGTGTGTGTGTGTGTGTGTGTGTGTGTGTGTGTGTGTGTGTGTGTGTGTGTGTGTGTGTGTGTGTGTGTGTGTGGGGACTACAGGTGTTCATGCAAGAACCGTCCGCGGAAACGACACCGTGTGTAATGGAATATCTGGGCACTAATACCGAAACGTCTCTTCCCGCCTACCTACTCTATGAGAGGACTGAAGCTCAAATCTAAAGTTTCATGTTTATTGACCTGTGTATCAGAAAGTAGTTTAGCACAAACAACACAGAGCTCTTGTTATGGCATCACGAGCAAACGTTTTAGCAGCATACATGCATTTAGAATTAATTAAAGTTGCATTGTCATCCATGTCATGATGTAGAGGTTCTTATTTTCAATTTTCCCTTGTGTTTTCAGGCACCGGGCTGGGGTTGGGAATCGTGTTTTCTGTTCTGTTCTTCAAACGTAAGTAGTTTCAATGGTTCATTGCAGTAGCCCATCGCAGACCTTTTAATTTAGCTCAGAGGATCTCTGACATTGTCAAAGCAACAGCCTCAGCTAACTGAGCACATTATTCAATGCGAGTTCCTCTTTGAGAGTACGTGGTGCTTTTATTGCTCGACGAGCATCAACAACATCCATCCTCAAAACCATTAAAAAAAAGCATGTGATTATTAAAGTTCAGTACAGGGGAGGGGGGGGGATGTCACAACATGAGTGTGAAAATAATTTCACACACCATCTCTGCTGTGTTTTAATAAAGCTGTGACGTGCTTGAGAAGATATTTAAAAATATATATATTTAAAAGTACCTGTTTCATTATTTGTAGGGCACACTTGGCCGATTTCCTTCGGCTCAGGAGCGGGACTTGGCATGGCGTACGGCAACTGTCAGAGCGACCTGAGGTCCTCGTATCTACTGCAGAGAAGTGAAAAGGTTTGTGCGTGCAATACAAAACAACACTCACAGGAATCTCTAGTAACAGAATAACAATCACTCTGGTCTTTGTTTAATCAAATCCAAGTTTATGCAACAGATTTCTTTTGTGTGTTTTTCTTCCACAGGAGCAGTAGCTGCAAGCCATCGAGGGATCGTTGTTTTTTTATTTTAATTTTTAATTTTATTTCTTTAGACCTTTTGTTTTGCCCGTGGGAGAGTCACCATTTGCACTGTTCTACAGTGAAGAGATCCCTGTTGAACCATCCAACCTAGGATGACTCTGTATGATTGTATGTGCCCGATCGGGACAGTCTGTGTATATTTAATAAAATAATCGCAACAACAACAACAAAATTCTGTCCCTAAACATGCTTTTTAATGGATGAAAAACACTTCAAATCATATAGTGCAAAAAGGAAAAAAAGTCACACAAAGCATGATGACAGCAAGATTGTACTCTTGGGAAAAGGCAAGTCTTCGGTTTATTTCTGAATGTGAGTGGAATGGATTTTCTAAGATGGTATCAAAACAGAGCAAACGCCGTCCCAGAAGGTGGTGGGCTCGGTGTGGGTGAGCCGGGGTCAGAGGGTTGGCAGCAGCTGATCTGATGTGGCGGATGACAGGGGCAGAGTGATGAAGAAGATTAGTCAGTTCTGAGGGGGCACGAAAATCGCGAGCTTTGCACATCGCGCTTAGTATTTGACAAAGCTGTTGAAATGCTGGAGTGTGCATGATTTTCTTATTGTTTAATGTTTTTTTATGTTTAAGCGCTCCTGTTGGGAAGGGAATAATTATCTGGATTGTCTATAATAATGCAGGAAAGGGTAAAGTGACTTGTTAGAGCATAGAATGTGAATTTTGTCCGGCAAATGTACGAGTCACAGAAAAATACTTCATGACCTTTAATCCAAATCTACTGTACCATTGATGGACTTACTCCTTGTGTGTCTGTGGGTTTTAATCAACATCATTTGTTTAAATGTTTACATTTTTCACTGAACAATGAGTCACAGTGGCAAAAAAAAGACAAATTAAGACAAAGCTTCATAATAAAAAAAAAAGGGAAAACATTTCATAAATTAAGAAAATTTCAAAAGAATTGATTGCGCAAGCAGATGAGGCACCAAAAGCCTTGTGACACTGGTGCAGCCAGTTGTCGCACAAGTTGCATGGAGATCCTTCAGGAAGTACAACAAGAGATTTGAAGTGAAATACATTGTTTCTGTAGGTTCAACGACATCAAGTTCATCCATCATCAAAGGATTAAACAAATCAAGAACAATACAAGAAACTTCCATGGCACGTAGAGTAGAAATGTTTAAAGGTGCCATGTTTACAATTTCAGAATTTGTATTTAAAACATAAAAAAGATCATGATGAGGTTACAGGGTTATCAATGACAAATCAAACTGTTAATGATAAATAATTTACGATATTTTATCAGGAGTGCTATCGCTAGTGGTCCGGAGGTGGCGCCACATTTGATGACAAAATGCCTTTCTAAATCTGGACCTCTTTCAACGGTACTTGTCACTGAGTTAGCATCTAACACTTTGATTTACGTTAGCCAGCTATATCTCTGTTGAGACATCCGAAATTCAATTGGTGATAAAAAAAAACAAAAAAAAAAACAACATTAGCGAGAAGTGATCCTCCCGAAGGTGTGAAAGACAGACAGGAAGCTGCATGGACATCACAGCTAATAATATAGGCCAGATGAAAAGTATGAATGGAAATCACTGAGGCTGCAGGCATTGTACAGTCAACAATTGAGCAGTCAACATCTGATGTGTTTTATTTTTGGGTGAAACACCACAGATATGACGGGTTTTAGTGGGACTTGCCATGTCTGCCCCATTACCTTCAATAAACAAAAATTAGACCGGAGTCACAATGGCCCGTCCTTCTTTTATAGGTTCTCCGGCTGCAGCGCATGGGAATGACACCGGGAAGAACGGGAAGTAACCCAAGCTGTTGCCTAGCAACGTAATTCTTTTGAATGGCGCTAAAATGGAGCATTTCAGACATGAGGGTGAACACAGGTATGCGTTAGAGACAGCATGAGAAAAATAAAACACAAAATACTAACATGAAACTGGAAATTCACTAAACATGTCTCTTTTAAATCCAAAGTGGCCGAAAGGAGAAAAGGACTTGTATTTGTCGTTTCATTCTCCCGACACCAGACGACTACTTCGCTGGGAGGGCAGCTTTGGTTATCACTTAGCAGTTAGCTGTAGCGTTAGCAACTCACATCTGTTGCCTTAGCATTTATGCTGGCTGAACGCCAGTTGCCACCACTAACCGCTAACTGAAAATGCATCTCCCAAATTTATACTTTTTCATTTTTTTCTTTCATAAACGCCGACTGTAAATATATATTTTTTGTAGTAGGCTACAGGTGACATGCAGCCCAATATTTTGTGGCCAGATCGTATACATTGCACCTTCAGCGTGTCTTGTAAATCACTAAAACATGAAAAAGTCAGAGAGGGTCACTTCTTTTTATCGATAAAGAATCTTCCCACTACTATGGAAAAAAAACATGATCGATGACCCCTTTAATAGATCTGACACTCACTGTCTAAATAAATTGTACACACAAAGAACACATTGCAGAAAAAGCAGTCACACCTAATCATGCTAATGCCTGAAGAATAAGGCCATAATAGTACCTCAGTGAAAGCACCGTGACCAAAAATGGAAAGAGACCACCCACACCAATTCCCATGCTGAAGACATTTGCATATCTTGGCCGTGATTTGTGACATGGTTATGCATTAGCACCTCAATGCTTTGACACGCTCCTTCTCAGAAGCTGTGCGCTCTGGCCGGGAGGCGCGCTGGAGTGGCCGACACAGGGATTAACGGGAGTGTGGGGGGGGATGTAAAGGCAGCGCTGCGAGGATCATGATACCTGTAGAGCACTTGTGAGTGGAGCCCCCGCTTGCAAACGACTGCTTCACACTTTTGTGTCGGTTTCTGCTCTCCTTTTTGCTGTTTCCCCGGAATGAAAAGGACTTGGCTCAATGAAGGACTTGCGAAAGCCGTGCGATTCCACTCCTGAGAGGTGAGGTGTGATTCTGAGAATCGGTCCTTGCTCTCTTCGTCTTCAGTAGTTCCTGAATGCCTCGGCCAGGCTTCTCTCTCTGTGTGCCCTCCTCCGCCGACTGTCATCGCTGTGACATGCTGCTTTTCGGAAAGCCTCTAACAGTCGTCGAGCGGCTCATTCTGGCTCTGAGCTGTGGGTGAGGCGGGGACATGCTGGCCAGCGTGGAGAGATGAGTGAAACTGTGTTGGGGATTTTGATCACTGTGCCGGTGGCAGTGGAAGTGAGCCCAGGGTGCCTGGATGCATTCCTGCCAGAAAGGACATGGAGATATTTACCAATGGAAATGAGTCTGGTTCACCTTGACAGGAATATGGTTGGATGGCTTCTCAGCACCTCAGTGGCTTCTTTTTATTCAACAATGTCCTTAAAGTGAGAGCTCTGGCTGCGAAAGGAGAACTCAGGCTCAGGTGTGTGCGTAACATAGTGGCCCCTCAAGAGGAACCCTCGGGAGCTGGTTTGTTTCATTGATTGTCGCCAACCAGCGCCATGAGCGACTCTCACTCATCCGGCTCCATGGGAAGCTACAACATCAGCTCTCCCGCTGCCGGCGCTTGGAACATAACCGGCAGCGGCCCGTGGTTGCTGGCCTTCATGCTGACCGCCATCATCCTCATGACAGTCTGCGGCAACATGCTGCTCATCGCCGTGGTGTTCGCCCACCGCTCGTTGCGTTGCACCTCAAACTGCTTCTTGGTGTCCCTGTTCCTGTCCGACCTGATGGTGGCAGTGGTGGTCATGCCGCCGGCCATGCTCAACGTCCTGTGCGGGGCCTGGGTGCTGTGGCCGGCCTTTTGCCCCATTTGGCTCTGCTTCGACGTCATGTGCTGCAGCGCGTCCATCCTCAACCTGTGCGTGATCAGCCTGGACCGCTACCTCTTCATCATCTCGCCGCTGCGTTACAAGCAGAGGATGACCCCGCCCCGGGCATTGCTCCTGGTGGGAGCAGCGTGGGGGTTGGCGGCGTTGGCCTCCTTCCTGCCCATCGAGATGAAGTGGCACAGCCTGGGCCACGGGAGCGGACATGTGTCGGCCCCGGGGGTCCTCGGTGGCAACGTCAGCTCTTACTCCGACACGTTGTACCCAGAGTCCTACTTTCAGCTGTCGCCATCAGGGGGGCTCTCCTTCCAGTGTCGCCTGCAGGTCACCCTGCCCTTCGCCCTGGTGGCGTCCGTGCTTACGTTCTTTCTGCCCTCCAGTGCCATTTGCTTTACTTACTGCCGGATCCTCCTGGCGGCGCGGAGGCAGGCGAAGAGGGTCGAAGCGCTGAGCCACCCGCCACACCCACACCCCTCTTTTGGCGAGCCTTCCAGACCTCCTTCGCCTGGGTTTGCGGCCGGGCAAGCCAACCAGGACGGAGACGACTGCAGTCACCAGGAACCTACTGCGTCACAGAATGTACCGGTGAGCAAAAGAGACCAAGCAGTAGAGCAAAGGGGAGATGTTTACTTAAAGGTTGAGTGTTGACCAAGACTGATGAGTAACAGCAATTTCTAAGCGAAAGCCAAACTAAAAAAGTCAGCAGTGGTGCTAAAATAGTAGACTGGCCTTTAGTAATGAGAGTAGGAGTTGAAAAGGTTGATTCTGTGAGTGGAGCAGGTGGCACAAAGATAATACCCAAATTGCTGTTGTCCATCTATTTCGAGAGTTCTCAACCGTGTCTTTTCTTTGACATTTTGAAGGTTTTTACGCAACGCTGTTCATGCCTATACGTCTCGTGCCATTCCCTTGAAATGCCAATTATGCTGTTGAAATGCACTCCAACATTCAATATCATTGAAGGTTAATATCAGCTATTATAAAACTTGAGATGCATTCTTCAAATGTAAGAAAAAATATTTTTTACACCTCTCCGAGACCTACATTCTTGACTTGACTACCTTTAATTTTAAAAGTACCTTGGAATTTTGGAAGTATATCTGTTCAACATTGTCAAGGTTTACAGTCTATCCACTGAGGCTATTATCATCACTATCAGGCTGTAAAAAGAAAAAGAGAGAGATGTGGTGAAAGGGAAGAGGTGAAAAACCTGCCCCAAAATCTAGGAGATGAAAGTACAGACAGTGTGTGTCTGTACTTGTGCTGCTGCCCCCATCCGTGAGGATCACAGCCTCGAAGTCTGTCACATTTGCCTGCAGTAAAACCCACACACACACACACACACACCAGATCCACCAGTTCTAAATTAATTCTCAAATGTTCTGGTGAATTTTAAACACCATTAATATTTAATTTTCAGATGTTTCTCTCTCTCTCCATTACATAGCTTAAACATTATCTCATTCTTTTGTCTCAATAAGCTTGTTCCATTCTCCATCATTAGTTAATTAACGATCTTCACCTCACGTTTGAATTAAACGATTTGGGTTTCAGCAGTGTTTGGCTGCAAGTTTGTTTCGACTGGCCGCCTGAAGTTTAAAATTAGCCATGGAGTTACAGCCAGCAGGAGATTAGCTTAGCTTAGCATAAAGACTGGAGGCTGGTGGAAATAGCTAGCTTGGCACTGGCATTAACGTCCATTACTCCGCAGGTAAAACCAAACATGTGGTTTTTACACTTAAGTTGTTTTGAAGTTTAAACAAACGAGATGCAGCATCAGTTTCAGCTTTTGAGATAGCTGGTTTGCTCGGGGCCAGCTGTTCCTCCAGTCTTTGTGATAAGCTAAGCTAACTGGCTTTATCGTGAGCTTTATCGACATGAGTGTTATCACATCTAAGATGCAGCAAAAAACAAAAAACAAATAAGAATATTTCCCACAGCTACTGGCAATTCCCCTAAGTTAATTTATTAACTTAATACAAAATTAGCTTGTGACCATAAAAGGGCTACAGGGAAGCTTTTCCATAACACCAATGTAGGGAAAGGAGATTTACAGTATATTTCCATCATTAATTCTAGCATTAACCGTTTCTTTCGTTCTCTACTGACCACAGCCGTCAGCGAACAGTGAGCGTCGTCTGGCTCACAGGCAGGGTCGGAGGGCACTGAAGGCCAGCCTGACCCTGGGAGTCCTCTTGGGACTCTTCTTCAGCGCTTGGCTGCCCTTTTTCATCACCAACATGGCCCAGGTCAGTATGGCGGGACCAGACACCGACTCTACCACAGACATGAGACAGAAATGTAGCCAAATGAAAATGAGAAACACACAGGCAGCACAACATATTAGCGGCCTTCAATCTTTCCAGGTTGCCTTCACCTAGGCAAGTGTTTTGCCACTATAACGATGCCAAACAATTTCCATCAACATTTAAAGTCTGTGGTTGCTTTTTTTTTTTTTGCAATAGCTCTCAGTCCTCTTCCATACATCTGAGTGAGTCACCTTGTATTTTCTTTTTTTTTTCTTTCAGTTTTCTCACAAATGTACAACAGCGTGAAATAAATGTAAAAAAAAAAAGAAACACACTTGGATACCGGTCTATTTTGGTATCAACCAGCCTTGGCGTCACAGCCATGCCAAGTTATCCAACAAGTAAATAGATTGGCATTTCAGCTTTGTGCAGCTGACTCACAGCGCACCACAGCACCATCTATAATCAACATTCTGTCTTCCTTTTTTTTCTCCTAGTTGTTGATTTTTGGATTTGATTGGACTGAGCACCCATTAGTCAGCGGACAAACATTGGTGGCCATCAGCGAGACTAAATGAATGTCGAAAAACAGCTTAATCTAAATTGGTAATGACACTTGTCCTGTTTTGTTTTTTCAAGCTTTTAATGATCCAGTCATTTGGATTTCCCATCTGTGCCCTCTCGCTTCTCCCCTGCATAACATAGAGCACAGAGACTTGACTGTGTCTGTGCTCTCTTTCCTTTTCACACTCAATGTGGTGTGTGAAACACAACCCCCCCCCCCCCCTTGTCTTATTCCCACTGCCTCCGTCTCATCTTGATAGTATTGGAAGCTCTCCTCCAACAGCTGTCTCCTCCTTCACTGTCCTCCTCTAAACCTATAGTGGTTATGTTCAAGATCCGGGGTTTTAAAAATGTGTTTTCAAGTTGATGTTGGATGTAGGAGTGGCCAGAGAGAAGATCTGGCTTCTTCTTTTTTCTGATGATTTCAGACTCAGCTATTCCGAATTCACAGGGGCCCCAATAGGAATGTGAAATAAATAAAGATTACATTGGATGTTACATATATATTTTGTATTTATGTCTTTATCTCCATATTTTGGAAGTTATATACTTATGCTTTATTTATTTTGGACTTGCCTGTACCGTAAATTCACTTATTGGTTTTATTACAATTTCCTAGGTGGCACATAATATCCCTATTAGCTAAAAATCAATGTTACAATATATGTGCACTACACATTTTGAATACATTTGAAATAGTTCAGTTGTGCGATTAATTAGAAATACGGTCTAAATTCAAATGCACAATTAGCTAAGATAAATGTTTTTGGGATGGAAGAACATAAATCTATTATAATTAAAAAGTGTGACTCTTTAAGGTCTGACACGTGCGATAAATGAATGCTCATTTGAATAATTTCCCCATTTTGATGCATAAATTCCTTTGACGCTTCTGCATTGCTCTCCGTCTTCATCCAGGCGGTGTGCGAGTGCATCCCCCTCGAGCTCTTCGACGCCATCACCTGGCTGGGCTACTGCAACAGCACGATGAACCCCATCATCTATCCGCTGTTCATGAGGGACTTCAAGCGGGCGCTCAAGAGGCTCTTGCCCTGCTGCTCCTCGCCGTCGCCCCGAAGACCCTCGCCGGCCCTCTCGCTCTCCCTCCGCAACTCCGGGGAGCCGAACGGCGCCAGCAGCAGCCCCTCCCCTCTGGCCTCGGACCCCGCGCACCCCCCGGCCACCGCCACTGACGCGGTCAACCTGCTGGACGCCGAGCACGGCGGCGTCGAGTTGCCTCTGCTTCTGCCCAATCAGGTCGGCACCCTGGATTGAACTTTATGGAAACGCTTCATGTGTTCTTGTCCTGAGGTTTTTTAAGTGATTGAAGAAGAAATGTCTGTGGAAAACAAATTCAGGAAGCTCCATTCTTGTTGTACCTTGAATTGTGTGTTTCTCTCCAATCATGAAGGTGCATTTCCACAATAAGAATACAATCAGTGTCAGTATACATTGTACTGAAACCCTTAAACTATGTGGGAAGCAGCACTTCACATTGGCATGGGTGGAACAGAGAAAAGGGCCTTGAGGAAAACACATTCAGAATTACGTATGGAAATTAAATTGCTGTGATTATATCCATAGCAACCAGGCCAGCGGACGAAAATGAGAAGGACGATGTCACCTGTTTCACAGCATCCTCTAACACCTGCGAAACACAAGTAATGTGTACAGGTATTTGATCGCTAAGTGACTTAAAAAAAGAAAAAAGACACTATTCACAGTTTGTAAAAAAAAAAGTAAGAGTACTTCATTTTGAAAATTTAAATTAAATTAATACATCAGTCTAAAAGCATTTTGTGCTTCGTCAAAGCGGTCCATTCAGGGGGATTTTCACTCCAGGCTGCCATGTGTGTGCGCGCGAGTGGGCTCCTCAGCCGTCTCTGCTATGTCAGTGTGTCGACAACGGAGCGGATTTGTTCTCCAACGAAAGCTTCGATGCTGGAAAAACAAAACAAAAAAAACTTGAGAAGCCGAGCTGAGACAAAGCAGCCGGTCCCAGTGACATGCTCTTTACAAGTTTGGCCGGCTTTGTGTGTGCGTGCGCTCTGCAGTCCAGTTTGTATCATCATCCCAGCTCCACGATGCGCATTCATCGTCACGCTCGGCGTCCTCCGGCGAGCCGGCAAGCGGGGCGTCGGAAGCGGACGCCGCGCCGCCATCACTCGCCTTCTCCTCGGAAGTACGTGGTGAAGCGTCCTTGTCCGGCTCCTCGTCACTTAAGGAGTCCAGCAGGTCCGAAATATCAGGGATGTCCCAGCCGTCACCGGCCTTCTCCGTCACCTCTCCCGTGGCCCCGCTTTCCCCCGTGGCCCCGCTTTCCCCCGTGGCCCCGCTCTCCCCCGTGGCCCCGCTTTCCCCCGTGGCCCCGCTCTCCCCCGCACAAATCTCAGCCTCCTCTGCTTGCCGCTCGCCGGGGGCCTCGTCCGCTGCCGCCGGGACCACAAAGGAGGCTCCTGGGACTTCCTTGGTGGGGACTCCCACTGCCACCAAGATGGTGCCCATCTGGCGCATGTAGTCCAAGTGGCCTTTTACCTGGGAGGCAGAATGCATGTGTTTTAAGGACACACATTGCTTTGTAGATGTTTTACAATATGTTTTATTCCCCACTCATCACATGGCCAGATATAAGCAGCGTATGGTGCTTCTGACATGTCTCGTTTCTTTTTGCATGTTTTTTTTTTTAAATGTCTCTCAAATGTATAGTTTTAATAATGATAGTTTTGCTGAACTAGGTGTGAGATGTGGAAATCATCGTGTCCATTCACGGGGCGGCAGAAAGGCATCGCGGCACACTGAAGCAGACCAGCAGGGGCCTTATTTCTTTCCCCTATGTTTCTAATTTTATTTAAGCAATACCACTGTCTCTTTTCAATAAAATTGTGTATTTAATAATTATGCATCAACTAGTCAAGGACCACTTCGTGTCGTGCTTGAAAAGTGTCACTTTGGGGCGACTGATGCATGTGTTTTTTTCTCCACGAGAGGTGAAAAAACCTTGAGGAGTTGAATGAGATAAGAGACTTCAGCGGGGCTGGTTTTAACACGAGCTCCGACTCACCACAGAGGACAGATCCACATTGATGAGCCGCCGGTCCTGGATGTTGATAGGCTGCAGCCCGGCGACCGACAGTTGCGCAGCTGAACTTCGATACAAGAACCCCAGGAGCCAGTCCCCTCTGAAAGGTGAAGAGTTAGTCATTTGCTCGTGAAAAAGTTGAATCACAAATCCTAAAAAAATAGCAGGTGCTTCAGGACAGAGCTCGGTTAGATTACCTGCAGTAGCCGTTCACTATTTTTCCAGCCACTACCCTGGTCATTCTCTCCCAGGCCTTCTTAGAGCCGTCCACGGGGGCCCCCAAGAGGACTGCATCCTCGACTACTCCTTCACTACCTGAGGAATCACAACAACACGGGACTCAATTGGTTTGTCAGAACTTTGTAAAAAAATAAAATAAAAAAAAGATGATGTAAGATGAGAAACTGTGTTAGGGTCATTTAGGTTATTACACGCTATGAAGCCGTTATTATTTGGGGCCGCCATTAGATCAATTCCCTTCAGCTTCACCAGTGACTGAGCAGAAAAGATGCGTGTGGATTTTAAAAGTCACGACTCCTCCCAAAGTGCACGGACAGTCAGCAATAGTACTACAGGCGGTTTGGTACCTTGGTCATTGGCGAGCTCCTGCAGGCAGTAGTAGATCACTCTGGCCCCGAGACTGAATCCTATGAGGCTGACAGGCCGCTTCCCCTTCAAACACATGGGGAGAGAGGGTTAGGGTTAAAGAGATGTACAGTCAAGACAATACAGGTGATTAGGGTAATACAAAAAATGCACCAATAGTTATCATGTGAAACCTACCCAATACGTACATTAAGAAAGTAATTTCTGAAATGTCATGTTTAAATATGCAAATGAGGCATTATCTTCTGCTAACTTTTGGTGAATTTAGTAGTTTATTAGTTTATCTACAGACGCAAAAAGGCAAAGATGTAGAATGAATGTCTAAATGTGTATTTCAGATGTTTTCTTTCCACTATTTTCAAAGGAGACGTGTTTTGGCAGAAATACAGCCCCAAATCTCAAAACAATTGTTTTTCCTTCAGTGCCTTAACAGAGGTCAAGAGGTCACGCCATACCTGCTGCCTGCTTCTCAAAACCTGCGCCAGGTGTTTCCCCACTTCCGCCGAGCGGTTCAGGCAAACGCTCCAGGGGTTGTCAATGACGCTGGCCGCCGCCAGCAGCGACGCGGGCCACGTCAAGGCCGCCACGATGCCTGCGAACAGTGTGCGACGGGGTGGACAAAAACATCAACGCCGTGCCACAAGCGAGGGGTCGGTACTACAAACACAGGAGGTTCAGACTGGCACCTGAGAGCACCGTGTACTTGAGCGCCTCCTGGGCCACCATGCTGACCAGCCCGTCCAGCAGAGAGGCCATGGCCGAGCCCAGGTCCCTGAGGAAGCGCGACTCCCACACCAGGCAGTACTGCTCGCCGCACTCTCCCAGGGTGCCCCACGGGGCCTGGAACGAACCTGGAAGACAGCGGCTGGTGGCTTTTTATTTTTATGAAAGAAAACGGCACTCGTGAGTGAAGTGTTGTTGTTTTTGAGTTAAAAATAAAAGAAGCCATTGTATGTGAAGGGGATACTAAGGTTTTAAGTGAGTTTTTTTTTAGATGCATGGTTTTATGCAAAAGAAGAAAAAAAAATGTAAGTGGTTTGTTTGCTTAATTAATTGACACTCTGGTACAGGTTTAGAACATTATGTGCACAACTGTTGCCCAGCAATCCCATCTCCGCTCAACCCTCTTTCATATTCACCCCTCGCTTTTAGTTGTTGTTGTTTTGGGGCTGCCACCTCACCACTTCAACACCGTTCAATGTAAAGACATTATTAGAGTAACGTGTTTGTATCTTCCATACTTTTCAAAATCCCCCCGCCCCCCAAGATGTTTTCCCCATCTTAATTAACAGAACGTTCTACTCAGTTTTAAATTAAAAAGTAACTTCGGTATTCTTCATCCTGGATCCTATTTTTTTTTTTGTTCAACTGACTGATATGAGCTACTATTACTGAACTTTGTCCAGAACCAGCAGCAAAAACGAGCACTTAGAGTGAACTGAATATCACTTAGGCGTTGCTTAATTGGTGCTATCCCTCCAAACTGGACCAATTCAAAATCACTTAGCAAATGTGGAAATGGGGGTAAAGAAAATACAGAAGTTACTCTAAAAAAAGGCTAAACTTTTACGGTAAAGACAGCTGTGAGGGGGAAGAATGATTTGCACACATTGAACAACTCCAGTGGGTTAAATTCAGCTGTGCAATGGAGTCTGAATGCAAAATATCAAAAACAGATACTCCTATCTGGTTATTTGAAATGAATGTATGAATTTACATATACCATAATAAAGGATTCATCCATATCGACCTCACCAGTGGCCACACTTACTGTATTTGCCGCTGCAGAGCCAACCCGTCACCGCGATGGTCAGGTGGAGCTGCTTCCCGGAGCTCAGCGGCAGGAACTCAAACTCCTCTATCGCCCCGACGCACTTGTTCATCTTGTAGCCTGGAGCGAGCGACGTGTGAAAACAGAAAACAAAAAGGTGAGAAAATATGGGACCAGCACAGGGAGGGTTTTTTTACATTCCGGCGATGACCTCTCTCACCAGTCAGTCCCGCTCCCGCTGCCCCGAACAGGGAGGCCATGATTGCAATGCCGGTGGCGGAGCCCAGAGCGGCGGCCCCTCCGGCCCCCAGCACGGCACCGGCACCTGCTGCCACCAAGGGGGCTGCCAGCCCACCTGTCACGCCTGGCAAACGGAAGAAAGGTCAAATGTACGGAGGGGAGGGAAGAAAAAGTGCGGTGAGCTGCGGTCTTCATGCTTCACTCTGAAAGTCTTTACACTTTCAAAACCACTTGAGGCCGGGATAATCACCGATCACGGCTCCGCCGCCGACGGTGGCCAGTCCAATGAGGAGGTAGCGCCGCAGCTTTCGCCCTCTCTCTCGCCTCAGCCGGCGAGAGGAATCCTCCCTAAGTAAAGCAGAGTCAGACAGATCGTCGCTATGAGTTGAAATATTTGTGGGCTGTAAAATTGAAAACATTATAAAATAATACAATCTTGTGCTTTTCAGATAACATCTTGTAAAACAATAAGATGCTCGTTCATCCCACACAGCTTATCTTCCCTGCTATTGTTTCGGATGCAAGTGCACACACACACTCAGTAAAGTTGGGACAGAAGACATTGTCATCCTTCCGTTCCAAGCGTGACTTACTCGCTCTCCTCTGCCCCCTCCCTCAGCCTCTCTCCCAGTGTTTCCTCGAACTCCTCCAGCTGCTGCGGGAAGACTCGCAGCAGACAGCTGACATGACGGATGAGCACCCTCGACCTGGCGTCGTATTGGCCTGAGTACACAACGTAGCACCAAATGTTATAGAGTAACATGGCTCATGACATTTGCACCAACATGAGGTAATTCCGGGAAGGATTCTTACCGTCCTTGACAGAAAACGACACCAGATCCTGTAATTGCAAAGCGCCAGCTGGTTATGATTTTGAAATAAAGCTAAAAGCCTCATTTTGTTTCTGTTGTAGCGTGATCAGTTGTTCCATATAGAGTGACCCACACCTGTATGATGGGGGTGGCCCCCGCAGCCAGCAGGGGCTCGGCCTGTAGGATGGAGAGGAAGGTCTCGCAGCCCTCGAAGCCCAGGCCGGACAGGAACGCCCCCATCACTGGCATCACCGACTCATCCAGGTTCAGCCAGCAGACCAAGCCCTGCAGATACTTCTCCCTGAACTCGCTGAGAAACACGCGCGGTTAATGCGTTATTATTCACATTTTTAATAAAAAAGTGACAGACATGTTTTGATTTGTATGGGAAAATAAATACATAAATAAAAGTTCAGTCTATTTGATTTCTAGAAGGTTTTAACTGGATTGATATATATATAGATCGAGAGAGATAATTACAATCAAATATATATGTATATATGTTGTCTTCATGTTGTGAAGAAAGACTGGAATCCCCGTAATAATGAGTGTTTTTATAAATACTCTAGGTGTGACATGCATAAATATCTGTCGCTTATGACCCTCCGCGGCTCCTCTACCTGCTTCCGGGGCCGGTGAACAAGTGGCCCAGGGAGACTCCGCACAGCGCAGCGAAGGCGAAGCGGCCCTGCTCGCTCAGCCGCCTGCAGATCATGGGGTCACGTGGGGCGTCTTGCGTCGCCGTTCCTGCCCCCCCTGGGTCTAAGGTGATACATGGACAAAGTTTAATTATTAACTTTAAAGTAGCAGTTTGATTCACATTGTCAAAGGAATACAAACAAATGTGGTATTTGTATTTGAGGGTACACGGTCGATGATTGGTGGATCACCTGCATGGCGAATTCATCAGAGGACCCTAATGAGTGATATGAGGTAGATTATTATAATATTTATTTAATTTATTATTATAACTCATAAGAGAAATTAGCCTCCTCGGTGTTTTGAGCGTAGTTTAATTTGATGTTTCGTTTTAGTCTTGAAAAACAGCAAAACGGGTCACGGGTCTGACTTTGTTTTTATCATCATGTCTCTGGTGAGCTGACCAGAAACAAAAGTCTGAGGCTGAGGCGCTAAATGGTGTGTTTAAACATTCCGTATAGACATGACTTTAAAAAGCGAGAGTGACTCAAACTAGTGAATTTCAACAACACTTTGCGGTGGCTTGTAGAAAACAGCTGGCTGACGGTGACCGCGCCGCCTCGACCGCTTTACGAGCAAACGGTCACTTTTTGTTAACGTCACCAATGTAATAACATAACTCTACTTCCGCACCGGGGAGAAAGATAATACGCGAACTCTGTGCGGTACCTGGAGCAAAATTAGCGTCCGCACTTCTCGGATTTTCCTCCATGGTCCCGAAGATATCTCAACTCTGTCCGCTAAACATTTGTTGCGTTCACGTGTGCCTCTGACATCTGATGATTACATAACACGTCACTGACTCGCTAAACTTTTTTAGTGGTAAACGTTCACCAATGCAGCACATGCAACAATAGCGTTTCTTGAGCACATCTTCGCTATCATATTACATTTAGATAAAGTGAAGGGGAGAAATGCATGTTGGAAACACATGTTATGATTATTTCATTATTACTTCGGTGTTCCATGTCATTACCGCCAAGTAATAGCACGGCTTCAAAAATACATATTTTTGTTTCACAACGCAATTTTAATATTTTCGAGGGTACCTGAAGCCATCATTTCTTTACGCACTTTGTGTGACGTAACGTCCACGTACTCGACGAACGGGGCAGGGATCTGTTCACGACTGAAACGTTGTGGAATGTTTGTAGTGAGAGAAGTTGATATTAAGTCACTGAATTGCACATCTTTAGGTCGGTAATATGAAGTTGTGGGCCACGGTCGCCATGTTTAAACTGTTCACACTGCTTTACACTGAGAGAGAGAGAGGCAGGAAACTAGTGCCATTTTGGATCTTGTGTCTCTTGGTGGTGACACAATAATCTAAAAGTCTTGAGCTACAACTGTTGGCCAGTAGGTGTGAGTGTAGCATTTCTTTTTCTTGCCACATATCACCTTTTCTGCAGTTCGGTCTCCACCACAAACCCTGATCATGCCAATAACTATTGATAACGACATTTCAGTGAGCTTAATCATTTTCATAATGTAAATAGTCCTGAAATGTGGCATGACTCCCAATGTAATAGCAAAGCAAAGGGGCCTAATGGCCTCCCCCACACCATTTGTTCTCCTTCTATTCACACATATTTCAATTTATTTAGAGGTCATGAATCACTGTCTGCCTGTCTTTCTGTCTGCCATTCGTAACAAGGCTTTTTGTTCTGGATGCTTATGGCAGTACATCAGAATTGGGACGGCTGCCTGCCAAGAAGCTTCACTCAAGGACATGCCATGGCCGTGGCTGTGGAAGCACACTGGAATAATTTGATAAGATGTTGGCAATGGCTGACAGAAATAACATAAGACGCCATTGTTCAACGGCGTGTGTTGGTATAATGTGCAGATTCCAATTGTGTCGGGATGACAAGCATAAAGAGAGCAGGAGCATATGCAAAAGACCAGAGTCAATGTATTTGGAGTGAATGGGGATTTATGTGGAAGGGATATGCCCTACGGCTCACACAGTACCATGCTGCAGTATGTGTAGTGTATAGTTGACCTTAAACACTTAAAACCTGTGCAATATAAATACAATGTGTCTGATATTTCAGTTATTGTGGAGTCTTTACTGTTTTTTATTACTGTTTGTAATGCTTGTTTGGTTATTTATAATACTTGTTTTTTTTGTTTTTTTTTACTATGTCTTTGCACTTTACCCTATGCTGCGTAATCCTGTAAATGTCCCCTCTGCGGGACTATTAAAGGATTATGTTATCGTATCTAGTATAACACAGTGTAGTATAGTACAGTAAATAATGTGTAGTATATGATAAAGGCCAGGTTTAGCATAGTGTCATGCTATATAGTATGTTCAATTTGATTAAGTAGTATAGTGTTGTAAAAGTATAGCAAAGTACGTATAGTTCAGTACGGTATGTGTGTAGTATGATGTAGTAGGTCTCTTGCATCACTACTGTATCAGCATAAGTGTGTGTTGGACAGAATAGCATGATAGTATGTGTATAATACATACAGCATAGTACAATATGTGGAGTACAGTGTAATATAGTAAATTGGAGTCCAATATGTATGCTATTGTAAAATTGTACAGAAAAAATGAAATATGTTCAAATTAAAATAAGACAGCATTATTATGAAACAATGTTTTATAAGTGTATCTTCACTCAAAGTCAAAGTCAGCTTTAATGTCAATTATTTACATGTGCAAACATACAAAAGATCGAAAGAACGTTTCTCTTCTGTCCAACATAAAGTGAATACTGAATAATAATAATAATAATAAAGTGCAAAAACAAATTAAGAAAGAGAGAAACATATAAACAGTTATAACAACATAAATAACATAAATTTGGAACTGTGAATGACTATGTATGTTAGCAGCAGTCAGACAGAGTTCAGCAGCATTTAGACATGAGTGTCTAAAGAGGACGGAGTGGGAGGGTGGGGAGAGAGTTCAGCTTCCTGACAGCCTGGTGGATGAAGCTGCTGGACAGCCTGGTGGTGCGAGCCCGGAGGCTCCGGTATCTCCTACCGGAGGGCAGGAGGCTGAAGAGACCGTGTGAGGGGTGGCAGGAGTCGCTCACAATCATGGTCACTTTGCGGGTGAGGCGGGTGTCATATATGTCCTGCAGGGAGGGGAGGGGGGGGGGAGTGAGGCACCAATGATCCGTCCAGCTGCATTCACTATGCGCTGCAGGGCTTTCCTGTTGTAGTCTGTGCAGCTTCCGCCCCACACAGTGATGCTGCTGGTCAGGATGCTCACTTAACTTCAACTGACTTTTCTCCCGGTTTTATTTTTGTGTGCGGGCCGCTTCCCTCCCACTCCCTTTCCCATTTGCTTCATCAGCTCCAATTTACTGTACGCACTTGGCAACCGCTCTCGTGCCCCCTACATGTCTTTTTCTTTTTTTTCCCTCAGCCTGAGCTCGGTGTGCAATGGGACAAGGGATCAAGGCGAAACACAGGAATAAAGCGGCGAGGGCGGATTAAAACTTCCACCAGGTCTCGGTGTGGAGGAGCTGTGAGTGCAACGTGGGGCACTTTGTCAAAATAATATCCCGGCCTTGTCACAAAGGAATCTCAGACCTGCGTGTGCTGTGTTTTTCTGTCTACCGAAAGGCATCCTGTTTATACAGCCCAGAACAGTGTCCAGTGTCTCATAAACAAGACTTTATATGTAGCAAAGCCACAGCTTGATTGAAAGTGATACAATGCGGCGCGTCTTTATTTGGAACGTCTCTCTCGCGTCGTATAAAAATTATTTCTAGATTAAACATAGCAAGTGCAACGTACACAACCAAACCCGCTCTGTGGCGTGCAGGTAAAACGCATTGTGAGAGGAGGATTGCTGAATAGAGCCAACATGAGTTCTCAGACGTGCCCGGACCTGTAATTAGAGGGAAAATAAGAGCCCCGAGTCTGACTTTGAAGACCTTGAGCGTTGAAAAGCAGCGATAGAAAAGATAACACGAAGTGAACTCTGCCCGGGCCTCGCGTACAGTTCAGGCTATTTGTAAAGGTTGTGCTCAACATCCCGGGTACGCCTACACTTCTGCTTTACTTTATGTGGCGACAATAAACCTAAACCTTTATTGCAATCCAAAATGCCTTGAAATGCGCGATTAAACTCCGCCAGCGTCGCTAACTTTCGTCATGAGTGAAAAAAAAGTTGTTGGTCGCGAAAAATAAAATGAATAATTGTAATTAACCTTATTTAATAATTAATGAATCATTTCTGTCCTATCTCAAGCAAAAATGTTAAACATCCGTTGGTCTCAGCTTCTCAATTGGGAGTATTTTATGCTTTTCTTTGTCTGTTAGGATAGCAAACTGAATATCTTTCAGTGTTTTGGACTGGTGGTTGGTCGAAACAAGCGTTTGAAGACTTTACAGCTTGGGGATTTCTTTTTCACAGACATTTTGACGACGCAATGATGAACCAATAATGAAAATAGTCATTACTTGTCAGCCCTACTTGTGTTTGTTGTAAAAGCTTTTTTTATTTTTGCAAACACATACATTCCTTACAACGCCAACGTTTTTTACAATTTAAAGTAATTCTGCATTTGGCGCCCCCAGTGGAGATATAAAACATTACAGATGTTTTTCGACAAACGAAAAATGTACCGCAAACCAAATCATTTGAAAAGCTGATCTAATCACGTAATATTATATTTCAGTCCGTCGGTTTACTGAGAAAATACACGTTGCTGATTCCAAACATCCGTTTTTCAGCAGTTAAGACCAGATTTAACAGGAAGGGTCGACATTCATGCTCACCGATCTGTGAGGCCGTATTTTGGTATTTGGTGTCTTGAACTAAGCGCTAACGTCAGCATGCCAGCATGCTCACAGTACCAATGCTAACAAGCGGACACTTAGCATAGTTAATGTTCACCATCTTAGTCTGGCTTGTTGGAGCTCACTGACGTTTGCAAATTGATAATAACGATAATAAGTTGTTGGGGATGAAAAGTCAGGGGGCATGAATGTCTGAACCAAATGTCGCGGCAATCCATCCACTATGGCCGTTACGATGTTTCAGTGTGGACAGGCTGACACCATCGCACCGTGTACGCTGCTAGCCTGGCTGACAACAAAGAAAACCTCCGTATAGGAGATTGTAAAACAAGAGATGGCTTCAGGCCAGGTCTCGACTTCTGACACGGTTTTCCGACCACAGGAGCGCATTTTCCACACGAAGAAGACCAACTAACCAGCAGCCTCCACGTCTCTCACGTCACCCATCGATCTCCCTTGGGCTAAAACTCCTCTTGCTGCTTGTACTGAAGCTATGTCACACAACCTGCGTGTGTGTGTGTGTGTGTGTGTGTGTGTGTGTGCGCGCGCTCACTATTACAATGGATTACTCATTGAAAAACAGACAGGCAGACAGAGCCAGACAAGTTCAAACACGACCGCTCTCCCCCATATCTATATCTTATATCACAACCAGACAATGTCATGTTTCTTCTCCTATCAGTCACCTTGACACCCGACAGGAGGGGAGCTGAGTGAAACCAAGACCGCGTGACCCTGTAGGGCACTTTGGCTGGAGACATACAGCGTACATATATATATCAAGAAAGAGCAGGAAGTGGGAAACAGATACTGGAGGCCGAAACGTTGAGCGCGTGCGCCTGGAAGTGAAAGGCGCGAACTTAAGTGGGGAGGCAACGAATGTGGATGACAGGGATTGTGTTAACAAGCAGGACGGCTGTTGTCAGCTATCTGTCATCAGAGGGCGGCGGGGCATTCGTCAAACGCCTGGATAGGTCTGCCGACCAAGTGGCGAGACTCCAATAGTGACTTTTGAACCATACGTGAGCCTTATTTTTTCACTTGAAAACCAAAATTGTCACTCTCCCTTTAGATCGAGGAGATACAAGCGAGGCGGCGGATGGCCTCACCGATGGCTTTGATAAGTTGCCAGGTCCTCCAGCTCAACCTGCCCAAACAGATTCCGCCGCTGATGCACTTGTAATTACAACACATCCTCGGCTCTTAAACTTACATACATACCACGAAAGTGACTTCAGCTGCCTGTTGTGTGTGTACGGCTACGCACATGTACACATGGATTTACATGTGAGGGCTTGTGTGTGTGTGTGTGTGTGTGTGTGTTTGTTTAGTGTAGGAGTGTTACTAAGGGTGGAAGGCAGCTTGGGACTGCGGAGGAGGGAGTGTGCAGGGCGAGGAGCAGTGTGAGGGCCGAGGAATCACGAAGGGAGGAGAGAATGGAGGATCCAGCTGCCGTCCGCTGCGGCCAAGAACGCTCCTGAGGAAGAGAGGAGGGAGGCGGAAAAGACAAAGGACATTGATGTGTTAAAAAAAAAAAAGTACATGATGGCGGGTGGAAGGGAAAGAAAATGGAGTAGAAATGTGATCAGAGAGCACGAGGCATTAAAAACAAGAGAGGAAAGGATTTATCAGATTCCTTGATGTGAAAACAGACACAAACACATTTCAGCACAATAGTGGAGTGTGTGTGTGTGTGTGTGTGTGTGTCTGTCTGTGTGTGTGTGTGTGTGTTAGAATCGCCTGTTACATGCAGCCTTCCCACAGGCTGGACGAGTGTAGCCAGCGCCCGCAGAACTCTAACATCGATGAGTCACCGCCGCTGACCTTTCTCATGTGGTTTTCTGAATAAGTGGGACTTCAGTATTTCTCGGATTATGGCGAGTGTCAGAGGTTCTTTGAGCAGTTTGCGTTTTGAGCTGGGAGTCCTTCATTTCTCACACAGTATACGAGAGAGCACTCGGGGGCACTTTTAAAGACCGTGAACGGAATGTCCTCGTTATATTGCTGAACTACAGTCAACAAAAGAGAAATTCTCAGTCTATTGGGAGGTTTTTGGGAAGAAGAGGACTTCAGGCTCATTAGGGGTAAAGTTTCTCACATGCCGCTGGAGTCAGACTGTTAAAACCCCATATAAAATGTCCTCCCGGTCGGCATCCTCATAAATCACAAGACTCTTTTCACCCGAGGTAGTATAGATGTCATAGTATTACTTCAAATTTTTTTGGTCCAACTTTCCCCACCGATTAGTTTGCATTCATGACGCGTCACAAAAGATGAGTCCATCGAGCCTCTACCTATAAATGCAGCCCACCGGCCCCTCCTCAACACAATAATGCCATTGTCTAAGCCGAGAAAACCTCCATCCAACCCAAATTGGCACAAAAAGAGGCAGCCTGTGACATTTTGTGTGTGGAAACTTGCAGTGGGTGTTGGCCTTCGCCAGCGAAGAGGCTCGCGGACCGCCGACTGTTGCAGAGATGGGTCCAGACGTTTTAACCCCCGAGACAGTGTGCAGACGCAGGGTGCTTCTGTCCAAAAGATAATACCCTCTGATTTATTCTGTGAAAACCTGGTCCTGCCTCGAACCCAAAGGTTGCTCCTGTTTAACGTAACTTGTCATATATGTTTAGGGAAAATTAAAAGATTGAGCGTTTCCCTGGAAAGGTCTTGAGTTCTTGGAACACGGGGGGAGATATCAACAGGTTCGTCCAGACGCAGCATCTTGTAGAGAGCTTCTGGTACATCAGGAATGAAAAAAACAAAATGTTCCAAAATACTCAACGCAGAGGGAAATGTCTTTATAGATACAACTTTAAAAAAGACCAAAAGGCCTGCTGGGAACAAACAGGATGCTGATCAGCAGAGGCAGGAAAGTACCCCTGACGCATGAGGAGCGGAGGTGTCGCTGTTTGCTCAGGAAGGCCGTTTGGGCGCATTTCTGGTCATCACATCCCAGTGATGGGAAATCCCTCCGACTTGTCTGTCTGTTTTTTTTTCTTTTGTTTAATGGTTTGTATTCATGCCATGTTGGAAACACTCTACGGCAGGAGGCCGACATCCTTCCGCGTTGGATGTATCTTCCTTTTGTCTCACGCTCATACCTGCATCACCCCCCTTGTTCCTCTCCCCATATAATCTCTCTCTTTCTCCTCGATCAGTGTTTCATCCAGCCTCTCTTTCCTCGTCTTTTGTATCTTTCTGATGCACTTTTGTTTTCGCAGAGAGACGCGTCTGCTTTTCTTTCTCAAATGTTTTAAACCCCACGGTTTGCTACAAACCAAACCTCAAATACCATACATAGGCTGGCAGAAAGTAGGGAAAAAAGCTGGCAAATATAGATCCGTGGAATTCACTCAACTACCGACAGTGGCATTCTGAAATTCTCGGCAGCCAACGTTTTAATGGGTAATTACAACGTTAGGCTGCTGTTACGGGTGTTACGGCTGTCGCCGTTGCATGTGTGTTTTTCCCGGTGGTAAAAACAGGTCCACCCGTGGATGGAAGATGTATGTGTGGTGATCCTGCTAGCTAACTGGTGTAGGGACTTGTGGGTGTAAAGTGTGACTCCCGTTGAGCTAGTTGTAGCCCGGCGGGTGGCCGGCTACGAGGTGGAGTCCTAGATCAGTAGGTGCTTGTGTCCCTGTTGTTTACCAGCTGACTGGAGGTGTGAGGGCAAGAGCCTATACTGATTGGCAACACGTAGCACTCGATGTTAGTTGCATAGGTATAGTGGGTGCTGGGCTCCTTGTGTTTTGTCGTAAGAGGCGACCTTAGTTCCCTGCATAGGCAGGTCTAGTACCCCGTTTGGGGACCTCCTTTTGTTACCTTTGTGTTATTTTCCCAGCACCCTCAACCACCCTCCTCTCGTGTGTTTTTGTATGTGCTTACCGCCTCTGTTTGAAATAAATGTACCCCTGTACCCTGAACCATTCTCTGCCTCTATGTTTATGGCTCCCGCACCCCTAGCCCAAAAGGGGGGCCGTAACACGGGCCAAAGTTACAAGAGCCAGTAATTCTGGCTTCAACCTTCTCTCCGAAAGACGGGCTGTTCTTCTTTATTTCCATGTTATCACACCCGCGATGTCGTAAACTCTTCCAGTGATGACATCTTGCTGTTTTCGCCTCGCCTCCCTTTGCTCCTTGTCCTTCTGTCGCAGCCCACAGCTGAAAAGGATTGTCTGCTGTAGCTGTTTTCACAGCGGGACTTTAAGTTTGCCATCCCGCCGCGGGACTGTGGCAGTCTCTTGAGCAACGCGCCAGAGCAGACGCAAGGCCGCGTTAACAGAGTCGCAGATGTCGGTGGATTTTCGAGCGCTTGACACCTGTTGCATGTTATGTAGCTGTCGCACAACTCGGCCATAGCTTTGCGTGGTGAAATACATGCATGTTATGCACATTCAGCTATTTACTGCTTCTCACATGCACCGTGCCAAGCAGTTCCAGGTGGGGGTATACCGTGTGTATCTGAATGATTTACAGCTTGCAGTAAAAAAAGGAAAAAGCACTGGAAGAGGACCATCTGTAGGAATATCTAAACAGCACAGTGTTGTTGACCATGGGCTTCGGTGGAGCCGCAGACATATGCGTGTGAGAACTTATTGATCCCTGGAGGGGAGGTGCTGGATGTTGCAGGGTGTAAATGGACCGGGAGGCAGCAGGGAACCCGACTTCCCAGACGGTTGGGAGGTCAATTTTAGCAACAGAGCATAAAACAAGAATTTTCTGAAACCGGACACAGATTTAAATTGTCCTCGACCGCCACTACAGCCAATACAAACTAAATAAATGACCTCCTGTGTGACTACAGTTGTATATTAATGTTGCACAAAGTGTAACATAAGTGCTTGTACTGGTCTAATATATGGTGGTATTCCTTTTACAAATGCGTTCCATGTAGACTATTGCAGTGAATTATAGGTCAACAGAGCTATCATAATGTGTCCCAATCACCGACTGCACTGTAGGCTTGGTGTTTAGTTACTAGGTGTGTGTATTGGGAAGGGTGTGTTCAATGTCAATGTCTGACTGGAACAATAGAAGTGTTTGGACACGATACGTCACAGAGGAATCCAGACCTTTGAATTCTTGCATCCTCTGCCGGCCATTTATTCCCTCCTACCCCCATTGTTCCTTTCTTTTTCTGTCTCACACACGCACACGCGCGCGCACACACACACACAAACATACAGTACCAATAATCTCTGTGCTGAAATGAGTCTCTGAAGGGTTCAGGTTCCACACAAAACAATTTGTGGGAAGGGAAGGTTTTCCAAGGTTTCTTCTTAAGACTCAGGGTTCCATTGGAACCATTGGGAACCATTTTGGTTCAAAGAAATCTTTTTGTGAGCAAGAGTTTGTCAAGGATTATTGAACGCATGGATGTTAAAGGATCCTGCAGTTTACACTCTCAAAAACTGGGATTGTGAACCATGACTGTTGTGGGTTGTGCTGCAGGAGCTGGTTCTCAATAGGTTCTATATGCAATTCTTGGCATATGAAAGGGTTCTCGATAAACACCTCTGGTGAGATGAAACCCTTCAACTATAAGATAGTCGTCAATAGAACCCCCTGAGTGGGTTCTTGTTAGCACACTTGGAAGGTGGAAAGGTTCTGGACAGGACCTCAGGGGTACACAGTGGAACCAGAAGGATTTTCTGTAGTATCTCTGGGTGGAACCTTTCAGACATGGCTCTATAGGAATTTATGTTGGGTTATCTATAAAACCTTCTGAAAGGGTTCCATGTGGATCCTTTATAAAAGGTTCTGTCAGGAACCAAAAATGGGTCGTTCTATAGGACACGCCAAAGGAACCCCTTTGTGGTTCTAGTGAGCACCTTTATTTCTCCAAGTCGCTTCACACTCTACTTGGAAATGTAACTTTATTTTCCGAGGCTGAGTGACCTCAGTAAACAGCCTGCATGGAGCGCTGCTCAGCCTTTTCCCACTCCGGGACGCTGCACAGTGTAATTTCAAAGATGCACTCCCATTGGTTTGAATACTGCAAGTATTTGCGTCCGCTCTCAGTGAACCCGAGGTTCCTTATAAGCTCTCGGATAGCTGGCATTCTTGGTTTGTCTTCACCAGACAAATACTGGAGAAATAAGTTAAGCCTGAAGGTAAACAGCACACTCTCAGCAGACTAACTCGCCGTGTATAAGATAGCAGTGGCTTTCCCATTTATAACCCTGAGAATAAAGTAACGCAAAGACTTCAATGTAGTGGTGGCTCAGATCCAAGGTGTTGACGCCTGCATGGTGAACACAGCCCTATTTACTAATCTGAGTTACTGGGGAGACTGGAGACAGAAGGGAGGAATGGGGCAGGCTACACAAGATAGATGTGTCAAGTCTGACAGCGGGAGCCAGAAGGAAGTCAAAGCAGCTGGAACTTCAAAATAAAGGCATCTTTTTCGTCCCCTGATTTGTCCCGATTTGACAGCTATATTATCTATTATATACGAGCATAAT
>CM042215.1:22333644-22394093 GCA_023566465.1 Cottus gobio
GGAACGTCAGTGGGTTAAAAGCCTGCCCCCCCACCCGCTGGCGTCGGCAGGTACATTGGGATTTTAGGTTTGTTAACACCTCTTTTGTGAATTTGGAAGCTTTAATGTGTCTTAAAAGATTGAACCAAAAAACTTTAACTTTTCCAAAACACGACAGCCTCGACTCAACACTGCGCTCTGTACGTTTCGTGATCCACCTGCTCATTCACAGATCAAAAATATCTCCCGCGCTCCTCCCCGATTCCACACATGCTCCCGAAGACAGTGAGACTAAATGGGAAGCCGGGACATTGAGAGTGTCTGTGTAAGAAGAGTTCTTGTAATGAGATAGGACAGTCTATTATTGGATTAATGATTCAATTTCCCCCGCTGCATCCACAAGCACTCAGCAATTACACAGTATGTGCTGCAGCTGTAAGACATGATGCATAGTATGAAAAAGGGTCTTGTGCTCAACATGGAGAAATGCAGCGGTCCATGCTCAGTCCCTCGGGTCCGATCGCAGACATCAATGCCTCTGTGGCATTTGTTATTTCGTTGCAGGGCCTCACTGGGTTGGCTATTTCAAGTTGTCTTATTGCAAGCGTTACGAATGCATCCAGAAACCCAAGTCTGGCTCTCCAGTCTGAAACCCTTTTTTTTAGCACCGCCTTGTTGTCTTCTCCTTGCCACCGCGTTTTTGTGCAGACTTAAGAACAAACTTCATCTGCCTTTTTTTCTCTTCTTCTCCTCTCTCCATTACAGAGATCATCCGAGCCGAGCGCATCACCGTCCGCGACGTCGCCACCGACGCGGCCACGCTGCAGTGGCGGCCTGTCCTGTCCGGTTTGACGGGCTACTACGAGATCCGCTTCAGTTCGCTGCTGCCGGGAGACGCGGGAGGCGGCGGAGGAGGAGGTGGAGGCGGGACCAGTCCGAGCACCAGTGGGGGTCATTACCAGAGGCTGACCAAGTCTGCAGATTCCAGCAGTGCCAGGCTGACGGGCCTGAAGCCTGACACCACCTACACCGCCACGCTGACCCCGGAGTCCAACGATCAGGCGTTTAACACGCTCTCCATCACCTTTGCAACAAAGCCAGGTTGGGTTACATCCTATTCTCACCTCGTGTCAGATCCCAGCACTCTTTCTTCACCTCACTAACTAACTTGGATTGGGTTGGCTGCTGTTGTGCAAAAAGGTTTTAATGCTTTTTTTAAAGTTGTATTTCATTGTATAGAAGGTGTCACCTTGCACTGTTGGAACTTTTTATGGGCATTATTCATTATTATTACATATTGTATGTCATTTGATGTTACTGTTTGTAGAAAAATCCCTATAATTTGGCTCTAATTTCAATTGGAAAATCAAAATGGGTGTTGAATTGTATGCTTGTCTACATATTTGCATGTTCAGCTGACCTGCTGTGCACTGGCTGAAAGATTTAAAAGGCTACTTAATAACTGTAATCATGGGAAGGTTATTCTCCTCATATTTCTTTTCCCGCCAGAGGTGCTGAGCCCCGCCGTGGTGACGGTCTCTGAGTCGGGGCTCACCAGCGTCCGGGTGAGCTGGGGTCCCTCTCAGCCGGAGGCGGTCCAGAGCTACTACGTGGAGTACTCCGCCCTGCCCAGGGGCAAGCTCCACGCCGTCACTGTGGGCCGGACGCAGAACTCCACGCTTCTCAGGGACCTCCAACCAGACACCACGTACTTGGTCACGGTCAGCGCCCGGTATGCCTCGGGCACGGAGAAGGCGATGTCCGTCAAGGTGTGCACTCAGGAAGGTGAGCCACATGGAGAGAAAACGCAGCCTCTCCATTCATACCCTCTCCTCTGAAATTCCCTTCCTTTGAAAACTCTGGCTAACGACCGGTGCGGTCCTCCTTTCCAGTGACTCCGGCCCTGGCCGACCTGCAGCTGACCACGGTGGGCAGTGACTCGGTGCAGGTCGACTGGAGGAGCAGCCCGGGCGGTCTGAGGGGCTACTGGCTCACCTGGGAGGGACGGCAGAGCTCGGCCCCCGGCCAGCGCTCCTCCCTCTACCTGCCTCCCGACTCTCTGTCCACGCGCCTCACGCGCCTGCCTCCGGCGGCCAGAGTTTGTGTGTCGCCCATTTACCGGACAGCGCGAGGGGAGGGGCTGTGTTGCACCGCACAGTTCCATTCAAGTGAGTGGTGGAGTTTTCAGAGTTAGTCGTGTCCGTATTTGTAGGAATTAGAGTGGGGAATTTATTCATTTGATTTCTTTGAGAGCCGGGATGCAATTAGCCTAGATTAGCGTCAAAACATTCTTAAACAAATGAGACTTCTTTTTTTTTACTTTGGAGGAAACAGACTAGCTATTTGCACTCTTTAAGCAAAAAACAAAGACGGACATTTTGCTGAACACATGCTTTGATTACTGATGAGCAGGTTGATACCTCTCTCGCCTCAGTGGCTCTGCCACCAGCAGAAGCTCCAAGAAGTTATATTTTCCAGACACATATCCCGCACCAAACTGGTGATTTGTCTATTTTTTGCAAAGACTTTTTGAGGTGTTTGTAGGGGGATTTTGTCCCCTTTGGACAGAGCCATGCCCACTGTTTCCATCTTTTGTGCTAAGCTAAGTTAGCTGGTTGTAATTGGGGTGAACAGACCCTCTAAACAGGAACATGCTTATGTTGGACTGAATGAATAGGTTCAGATCAGTTCCATTTGACTGAGTGAAGAAGATTCACTTTGCTCAGATGTTTCAATGTATGAATGTCAACGTCTCAACTTGTCCCCACCCCTCTGCCCTTTAGACGCACTATCATATGGCTACCAGTCATAGCACCCCCTGAGCTGCCAATGATCCCTACCAAACACAGAGGCCCGATGCAGGCAAAGAAGAATGCTGACTTTTCTTCCATCGCTCTTTTCCGTTGCCTCTCCCCTCTGTGGATGTCATCCAGGAGAGCTGTGTGGTTTTGGCTCACTGAGCACTCATGTGGAAGCCATAGACACTTGAGAGTGGTCCGGGACAATCTGGCCACATGTTGGCTGCTACGAATGTGCAACACAGAGGACTATTTGCTTTTCCACTTTCTTTCTTGTCTTCTCTGGTAAATGTATAATGCTACAGAGTAGAATTGCAAGCATGAGATGAAGATTTTTCTTGGGTCTGTTTTCTTTTGTGTTTTTTTTTGCAGAAACCGAGCAGGGCGTGCTGGGAATGTTGGATATTTTATGTGGCTTGTTCCGGAGAAGGGCTTTGCACCATATGTGGGCTTCATGCCCAAATCAGATTCTTTTTTTCTCTACTCCAAATCCCGCCAACACATCTGATGTACATTTATAATGAATACTTACGAGTTGTACCTAAATTACTTTGCTTTCAGCACATGCTTGATATTAGTGTGTGCGGCGAGGTCCCTAATAACAGGGTCTCCATGATTGCTTTGAACGGAGCGGCTACATGTCCCTTCGCTGCAGAGATGCTGGGTCTTATGAGAGTAGTTTCTACCCGTGGGCATGGATCCATTATTCATATTTATTAATCAGGAATCATGTAAGTATGATAATTAATAGCGCACAGTATTTATAGACATGCTGTTTACATATTAAGACTGTTACCTTCTTTTTAAGCGAGTCTCTGCTGCCCCCTGCTGAAATGATCCTAACAGGCTTAGAGCTGGTCTTTTACTGGTATTCTCAAATGTATTGTTTAATGTTGGTTGACCACTATTGAAATGTAACATATGTAATAGAAAAATGCAATAAAGTCCTTTAATAATGTTGTTTGTATTAAGTGTATTTTTTATTTATAATATTATAATACAATACATAATTTAATTGTGTGGACAGATAAGGATTAACCACTGATTTTAGGAGCCATGAGGACTCAGTGAAGACTGTTCAGGAGCTTTGAAATTATCTAGCAGGCAGATTGGGTCGAAGGAAAGACCTTCGATGGAAGCCATTATTCTTAATAATGTCTTCTGCATCTTGGGAAATACAAAAACCCCAAACTAGATCAGGGTACTCAAATATTAGTCTACTCTATATGGTTCTGGAATACAAAAGTACTTTAAAAAAACAATTGTTAACCTGGTTCATCTTAGTTTTCCCTCTTTTTAAACTACAGCGCCAGCATGAAATCTGGCACAGCCACAAGATTTAAGACATTTTGTATCCAAAATGATTCTACATAATCTATAATTTCTCAACAAAATGTCCTTTTTGATTCTTTGATTTAGAGTATTTACAAAATTATCTTTAACTATAAAATTATAATTTAACAGGGGATTTTATTTTCTTAGATACGTATTTGTAAAACTAAACAGCAGCTAATATGAAGACAAATATTGATTTGTCAATATCTTTCCTAAAGTACCCGAGCGCAAAGGAGGATTTCGGGCGGAAGAGAGATGTCGGGAGACCAGGAGCACTTGAACGCAGCATCAGGTCTGATGCAGTTGCTGTCGCATTACAGTAGAGGGCGACAATCTACGCATCCTGTTTCCCGTTAGCTCGTCGGGCTGCAATATTCAATCCTTGACATTGCGAAGATGGACGCTGTTATGGTCTAGACCGGGACACATAGAAAGACAAAACTGCGAGTTTCAGAGGTCTGTTATGACAACATTTCCAGTTCGTACAGGTAAATAATAAAATAAATAAACTGGTTATTTAGCTGACGAGCAAACGCTAACGTCTTCTCAAAGTTAGGTTAGCTAGCGAAATGACAGCCAGCTCAGCGAGCTAACGTCAACGGACGGGTGAATATTAGCTAAACCAGCTAGCGGCGTCGGGCCCAGCTAGCTACAGCGTGAGAGCTGATACAGACCCGGGGGTTTCTCCACGGCAGCATCTAGTCTAACCCAGAGAGACGGACATGGTACACGGAAGCCAGCCAGCAGGCAACTTCAGCTAATCATCAGCAAGACAGGGAAGATGTTTCGATGTCGATGCTAGCTAAACGTTAGCGAGCTAATCGTGTCCCGAACCGTTTCCTGGTTTGTGATTCCTCGGCTCGGTTTAGGACACATGGTGGACCGTGACTTCGTTTAAGCTCACAGGGCAAGAAATGCAGCTGGTCTTTACTTCCATGCTGCGTAACGCAAACCCTTTTAATACTGTTTGTCTCTGGAAGGGAAGGAGTGAGCGTAACGTTAACGGAAGCAGTAGCATAAACACACCCTGGTGCTGCTGGATGGGTCCTGTTTCCTGTCAAACTAACGTTATAGTCGACGGTAACGTGACATGACGTGCGTGTCGTCCGACTCTGCGCCGTTTTATCACACGCTCTTCATTTCGCTGTGCTTGCATGGCGCTCAAAATGACAATTTAGCTACTAGTTGTGCTGTATTGTGCTGTTGCAGACGCAGTCTGTATGAGCTAATCCTGCAGCCTCTCCCTCCACCAACATACACGAGCTAGCCAGCTAAGATACGAGTGAATCAGCCCGCGTTAACCAAGTTAAAGTTATGCTGGTGGATGGACATCTTGATAGTCGTCGAGATCGATCAGATCGATTATCAAAACGAACATCGCGCTGTGAAATGGTACGTTCCTCTGTCAGCAGGGTTACATATTGACAGCTTTGGAGAAGTAGTCTGAGTCTCACAACTGTAAAGTAACGTTATCCTAGACCTAGTTTCCGGTTTTCTCAACTTTTAGCCTCTCCTCCCTTACGTTGACTTAACGGATCTGTTTGTGCAGGTGGAGGCAGGGGGCCTGAGTAGAGTGCCAGCAGACGTCGGCAGCATGTATTCCGAGTGGCGCTCGCTGCAGCTGGTGGTGCAGAGTGACCAGGGCCACCTCAGCGTGCTGCACACCTACCCAACGAGCGTGGGCACGGAGGTGGCCAATGCCGTGGTCAAGCCTCTGGGCACGGCGGTGAGCCCCGTCGCCACGGAGAACATCCTCAAGACGGATAAGGAGGTGAGGGAAACACTGTTGTCGACGCGATGTTTGTTTGTTTGTGTGCCATGTTGACGCCCCCTGGAGAGGCTGTCAGCTTCAGGTAACTTATTCCCACAAGATGTATTTTAGACAACAGTTGCTAATGGTACGTGTATGCCACGCTGATTGGTGGTGCTACCACTGTACTAGCTAGGTATCAAATTGCTTACCATTTTAGTAAAAAATAAAAGAAAAAGGGGAAATTCAAGTTAAAAAAAAAAAAAAATTTCAAGATATTTGTCGTTCGGACTGGGTGATAAAGTGTAGTCACTGTCTTAATGTTCGTCGTTGGTAGATAATTATGAGGTTTGCACACCGAGACTTCTATATCTGTCCTTTAACTTATTATATTATATCATGCGTTTCACCAGGCTGCTGGATGAGTTTGGGGCAAAACCCCATGCTATGTGGGATTTGTGCTTTGTGTCATTAGGTGGCACACACAGTGGAGCAGGCGGGATTTATTCTACCACCGCCATGTTTCACTATAGGGGGGAATGGTGATGGTATGTGTGTAGACCCAGATTTTTCCCAGATATAATACTTGACATTCAAATGAAAGCGTCAATGTTTTTATCTCATAAGATCATGCTGTTAAAGTCTATTTAAATGCCGTCAGGCAAACCCAAGTAGGGCTGTCGTATGTCTTCCTCGCAGGGCCGTCTTTTTGTGGAGCTGCTGCAGCATATAAAGGAGTGACTGTCGGAGTGCTACTGTGATAGCTTCTCTTTTTCTCTGCAGGAGGTGTGGGCCTGAAACACCACAGACACCCAACCTCACTTCACATTCCATGTTAATGGAAGTGAGCACAGTTTGGGTTGCTATTCTATAGTTTATTTGTCAGGGACAATGCAGCGCACATTATTACATAGATAATTTATCATAGACAAAGCCATAACAATATGTGTAGATGTGTTGCATAAAAGGTTTCTAGCCAATAGGCTAATTTGCAACCCCAGTCCCTGGTCAGACCTTTCTAAAAACATAATCCACAAAAAAAAACAAAAAAAAAAAACTACATAATATAAATTACTCAATCATATAACAAATACATAAGTACAGACATTAACATTTTACATAATCACGACCACATTACACAAAAGAACACATCACTTAAGAGCCCAGCATAGATGCATTACAACCAGAATTTCTCAGTGGCTACATATTTGATTGTCTTTCAGCCAATGTTTCACCTTTCTATTAAATGTTTTCAGGTCGGTTTCTGTTTTTAATTCCGTTGGTAAATCATTCCAAAAATGTATCCCTATCACTGAAAAACTTGACTGGCCAAAAGTGTTTTTGCGCCCTTCTGCTATGCAATTGCCACCCACTGCTCTCCTATGCGTTTGTGTATTTTTGTGCATGGATTAAGCAAAAACGTTGTAAATTTCTAGAATCGTATTAAGGCACGTCCATTATTTGTATATATATATATTCTCAGTGATAAAATATATTAGTGTTTTTAATAGGGAAGTCTGGAGCCCTTCCGTATGATCAATAAAGATAAAGAGAGAAAAAAAGCTATAAACCAGCTGTCAAAAAAGTCTCCCTCGCGCTCTGATAACACACCGGATTGCTGTGAGCAAGGGAACCTCACAGCTCGTAGCAAGTCAGACAATCCCTGTCTTTACTGTCGTCTTTGACGCATTTACACTGATGTTCAAATGTAACATTGACTGGAGAATGAGGATCTGGTTTGTCATGCATCACTTGTCCTTTGAGTAGCTGGTCTGTTCTTTATTTATTATTTTTAGCAAGAAACTTCATAGTATGATTTGGAGAGGCGGCGTGTTAGTGCCATCATCATCTTGCGCTAAACCTTTGGCCTCCCTTGTTATGAGACCGTAAATCAGATGTGCTCAACTCCTCGCGCTCACTCACTTGACCCAGAGCAGCCGGACATAAAGGAGCCGTAGTATAGCAAAAGAATGGCAGAATATGACACTCTTGAAAAAGCGTTTCATTGTCTCCCTCGTGTGTCATAAACCAATAACTTAGAACTCATTGAAATTCACGCAGCTTGATGAAAACGCTTTGGATTCCCAGGTGAAGTGGACCATGGAGGTGCTGTGCTACGGCCTCACCCTCCCCCTGGAGGGGGACACCGTCAAGCTGTGCGTGGACGTGTACACCGACTGGATGATGGCCCTGGTGTCGCCGAGGGACTCGATGCCTCAGCCCGTGGTCAAGGAGCCCAATATGTATGTCCAGACCATCCTCAAGCATCTCTACAACGTCTTTGTGCCGAGGTACGTTGGGGAGGTTCACGAATGAGCCTCCATCTCCCATCAGCTGTGGTCTTGAAATTTAAATAATACTCTTTCTCTCTCCCCCCTGATTTCCCCTTTAACCCTCTTATTTCAAACTCTCTCATGTCTCCCCCTCCAGGCCTGAGCAACATAGTCTAAACCACATCAGGCTTTGCCAGCAGGTTCTGACGGCAGTCCAGAAACTGGCACGCGAGTCTGTGTCCATGGTGAGGGAAACCTGGGAGGTGCTGTTGCTCTTCCTGCTTCGCATCAACGACACATTACTTGCCGCGCCCACGGTCGGAGGTACGACCTGCCCCCTGTGCTACACAGCTACTATTTGCGGTATTTCCTTAGCCGTTAATGACGATTACTAAAATCAAGAATCCCCTATTATCTTTCAGTCGGGGTGGCTGAGAAACTGGCAGAGAAATTGATGGCAGTGCTGTTTGAGGTGTGGCTGCTGGCATGCGCCCGCTGCTTTCCCACGCCACCTTATTGGAAGACGTCAAGGGAGATGCTGGCCAACTGGAGACACCACCCTCCTGTCGTGGAGCAGTGGAGCAGAGTGGCCTGTGCCCTGACCTCAAGGTGAGAAAGCCAGCAGCTCGGTTTAGTGCAGGGAACTCTTATTGAGTGCTTTGACTAGAGTTAGGATCATTTCTGTGTCTCACCTGTTTTACTCTTGTGTCTCCAGGAAGTCAAAAATATCTTTTGGTTGTAATAACGACCGTAGGACAAACGATAAAATAAGTGTATCCGTATTCTCTGCCGAGTGTCATCTGTACATTCCTGTCTCGCCCCTTCAATCCAGGCTCTTGCGCTTTACCCACGGGCCGTCCTTCCCACCTTTTAAAGTTCCCGATGAAGACGCCAGCCTGATCCCTTTAGAGATGGACCATGACTGTGTGGCCCAGACGTGGTACCGCTTTCTCCACATGCTCAGGTACACAGACCCTCATTTTTCTGGGGTTCTAACCCAAAAAAGAGATATTCTCTCTCCATCAAACTAACTATATTGGATACTGCTTTTTCTTCTTCTTCTTCATATCTCCCTCTCACCGTAAGCTTTTATCTGTATTTCCTTAATCAGTGACTTTGCTTATTTCTCCGTTTGTCTCTAGCAACCCGGTGGACCTGAGCAACCCTACGATAGTGAGCACCACTCCAAAATTCCAGGAACAGTTTCTCAACTCCAGCGGCTTGCCTCATGAAGTGGTGCTGCATCCCTGTTTGAAACAGCTGCCCCAGATTTTCTTCAGGGCCATGAGGGGCATCAGCTGCTTAGTGGATGCCTTCCTGGGTAAGAATGAAAAAAGAATAGCTCAGTCACCACGACCGAGCTATTGACGTGCACTGAAAGTCATTTAAACGATTGACAGCCATTCCAAGTATTCGTTTCTTGTAACCAGTTGTTATTCCGGGTCGGTACTCCTCAGTTAGGGTCAGGATGGCCGATGTCAGTCAATAACATGTGTTGAAACATTTGAATAGAAACTTGTTGGTGTGATTTCTCCCTCTACACTGTAGGTGTCTCTGTTGAAAAGAGAGATGTACGGGAGAGGGTGTTCTCTTTTTGCCCAGTGCTGCTCTCTCATGGTACAGACATCAGCTGATACATCATGTCATGCAATGGGCGGATTATGGAGGGCTGTACTCATTGGTGGTGATGATACCATCCACTGGCCTTAGTCTTGCTAAAGCAAAAATAATCCACTTTCAGACATTCCGATTAACCTACAAGATCATCAAGAAAGGGGTCTCTCTGCAGGCGCCAAAAGTCAATCAAAATGAATGGATGTCAATTACTGCTGATTCGTATCTAACCCTTGTCTTGCATGTCTACGAATGACTCCCATCGATGATCACGTCACAGACTCTTTTTTTCTCGCATAATACTGGGCGGGATGCCCATAATACTTCAAATGATTCAATTTAACCATAACAAGTTCTGTCCTTGTTGGGGGATGGAGATTAACATTTTTTCTTGTTTGCTGATCAGAAATCTTTGTGCTCTCTGCGTATAAAGTGTAAGACGCTAACGTTAGCCCCCCCCAGCTCATTTTACCTTCCTGTCGACAGGTATATCACGTCCCAGAGCGGACAGTGCTCCGCCCACCCCAGTCAACAGAATGAGCATGTCTCCGCCCCCCTCCATCACCAACACCACGCCCCCCCACAGCCGCAAGCAACGGCACACGGTGGTCAACAAGACCACAAGCAAGAGTTCAACTGTAAGTTCAAGCAAGGGTGGTAAAGTAAATTGTTAGTGTCTCACAGAAGGAAAAGTGACTTCATTCTCTGCTCAGGTAGACATTACACTGTATATATGTACATAGCAAATAGTTGTTTGCTGCTTTATTAATGTTTTGAGTTGGGAACCTTTTTAAAGAAAGAAAATACATTTTTTTATCTAATCTTTTCTGCGTGTCATCTGTTGGTTACCTCTGTCACGTTGTCGACAGCCTAATCAGATATCCCTCCCCACCCCGCAGGGCAGCGGTAGTCAACCAACCAAAGCATCCCAGCAGCAGCAGCAGCAGCAGCAGCAACAGCAGCAGCAGCAGCAGCAGCAAACTTCATCCTCCCCGACCCTGCTGTCCAGTCCCAATCAGAGCAGTTGGGAGACTCGGCCCTTGCCGGCCCCAGCGAGGCCGAAGGTCAACAGCATCCTCAACCTGTTCGGCCAGTGGCTTTTCGACGCCGCGCTGGTCCACTGTAAGCTCCACAGCGGCCTCAGCCGAGACCCCAGCATGACCGGTAAGACGTGAGGCGAGGGTTTATAGCGTTTTCCTTTTGTGCATGGGCAGGTGGGTGTTCCGTTGCTGTTTATCAGTATGTCGTTTTTTGTGGAGTTATCTGTGTTTTTTGGTGTCTTGTTGTTTTATTACTGTATGTCTTTGGGATATCCTTTCCTTTTTTTTTTTCCTCTCCACCATTTTCTCTAAAACTTCTTTGTGCCTTGGTGTGGGAGGAGGGCTTGGTTAGAAGTGGCCATCTGATTCTAATTCATTTACATCCACCAACTATGGGCTGGAATTACATAGACTATACTCATAAGCCATCATACAGCCATTTTATTCACAGCACATACAGTACTTAGTGTTTGAAAAGAAATCTGGCTCCTCATTGACTATTTATTTTTCTCTTTTTGGTGTAGTGTCCTGCATGTGTCTACCAAGTCTTATTCATGTTAAAGAGTTGTAATGGGTCAAAAGTCATGTATTGAGGAGAACGAGAAAAAACGAACCCAATTCATGCCTCCTATGAATTGATCCCAAAATATTGGCTCTGCTTTGATTTTGTGTCTCTCCACTATTTCTGTTATCTTGCAGCCTCTTTTATCCAAATTCTCCTTTCTTATAAATCTTGTAAGTAGGAACGGCAGCTTGTTTTCCCTCACTTGATTTGCGTTTCTTGACAAATATTACCCGCTTTTTTTTTAATTGAGTTTCCTCATGATCATCGCCATTATCGCCACTGTTTTTCTGTTCCCACTGCCTGTCATACATACAAGTCCACCAGCGTTTTGCTCTCAGCGTTTATCCAGAGGTGAAGGAATGGGTTTCACCAACTGACCACTTGTCTCAACCATAACGTTGCCAGTTTGTGATGACGCCACCCTGTTTTTCAGTTCTCATTTTCTTTTATTTTCGGGTCACACTAATCCTTATTATTTCGGACCCCTCAAGTTCAGCATTAATGTTTGGTTTCCTATGATTTGTATTGTCGGTTCACTTGAGTTTTGATTTTATTGGTTTAGTGCCTCAAAGCATGAAGTGGATGTTCTGTACCTTGAGTGACTGTCATATAAGTACAACAAGGAGGGAGCTGACACAGGGATTTTGCCTCGTGATCTTGCGGCTGAAAACATTTTATCGCCAGCGACTAAAGTAAAAGTACTAGTAATGGGTTGGACTTTGACGGCAAGCTCTTTGTGTCAGAGTTCCCTTTTTGAATGCTTTTTTTTTTTGTATGATGTGAGTGTGTTAAGTCTTTTCCTCTTGTTGTGTTAATGATTAAGTGTCTGCTTTATGTTTGTTTTTTCCCGTCTAATTTAAGCTATGTTTCCTTTAAAACATTTTTTTTGTGTGATGTGCATATAGTAGCTACATGTCTTTGTTTGCCTGTTTCTCATACATGCATGTATACTGGTGACCATGCTACAATTCAGGGTCCCTTTCATTCTCGGTCTCTTTGCACTCTCCGCAGCGATAGCCACTCAAGTAGGTCTGGAGCTGAGGAGGAAGGGCTCCCAAATGTCCACCGAATCCATGGTGTCCAACCCCATGTTCGACGCCAACGAGTTCCCGGAGAGCTACGAGGCGGGCCGGGCCGAGGCCTGCGGGACTCTCTGCCGCATCTTCTGCAGCAAGAAAACTGGGGAGGATATTCTGCCCGTTTACCTGTCCAGGTAAGACAAATTCTTTTTTTCTTTCTTTATATCTGTTCATCATATTACATATTTCCATACGTACAGGATTTTAAACTGTTCCTCTTTTCTCCGTCTGCAGGTTCTACATGGTCCTGATTCAGGGTCTCCAGATCTCTGATTTTATCTGTCGGCCAGTTCTGGCTTCGATCATTCTCAACTCTTCCTCTCTCTTCTGCACGGACCTAAAGGGCATCAATGTGGTGGTGCCCTACTTCATAGCTGCGCTGGAGACTATTGTACCAGACAGGTCAGACTGGGTTTGGGTTTGTTCCTGTGTAATTGGGTTTGGGTTGGTTCCTGTGTAATTGGCCTCTTTTGTTTACTGTGGATAAGCTTCTCGGATTTCTTTGGTGAGATTTCTCATCAGAGGTTTAGAGAGTGTCACCTAAAGTTCCTTTGTCTGTGTGATTTGTCTGACTCAACAGGGAGCTGTCCAAATTCAAGATTTATGTAAATCCTACCGACCTGAGGCGAGCCTCGATCAACATCCTGCTCGCCATGCTGCCACTGCCGCACCATTTTGGCAACATCAAATCAGAGGTTTCATTTTATTTATTTATAAACATATTCCGCGACGTAAGGCCACTTGAAGATACAAACGCTTGATTCTTTACCGCGTTGACGTTGCGCTTTAGGTTCTGTTGGAAGGAAAGTTCAACGAGGAGGACGGTTGGCCTCATGACCAGCCTGTGTCGTTCCTGTCCCTGAGGCTACGTCTCGTCAATGTCCTCATCGGAGCACTTCAGACTGAGACTGACCCCACCAACACACAGCTCATTCTGGGTATCTACTCACTTATTTATTTTGCCTCTCCGTGTTGTTTACACAGCATTTTGCCAATTTCAACCGTTTTTGGACTGTTAAATCTGTATTATTCCATGCATTGTATAATTATTGGCCCCCCCTCCCCTCTCAGGTGCGATGCTAAATATTGTTCAAGACTCGGCACTGCTGGAGTCCATAGGCGCACAGACGGAAACAGTAAGGCTCAGATCACGGCCGCTATCTACTTATTATGAACGACTAACATGTTGCAAGGCCAGAAGCAGTGTGGCAAACTGGACGTACATTGTTTTGTTTGTGTCCGTGGTAGGGGAGCATAGACGGGAGCCACATGACCGTGAGGAGTCAGAGTCACAGCCGCACCAACAGCGGCATTAGTTTCACCAGCGGGGGGAGCACGGAGGCCACCAGCCCGGACTCGGAGCGTCCCGCCCAGGCTCTGCTTCGAGACTACGGTAAGACGCCCGGCTGCTCCACGTTAACTCGTGCCCTGGAGCTGGCTGAAAGTAACACATTGGTGTCAGCTACGGTTATGTGATCAGTGCCTACTTGCTGATGAAAACATAACTTGTTGAATTAACACATTTGTTCTTCTTAGCTAACGTGGTTAAAGTGGTATGCAGAGTTAAGAAGCGTTGGGTAAAATGCCTTTGTGGGTGATGCCGACGTTATTTGCTGTGATGCTGTGCTCTTGTGAAGTTTGGAGCGCTTGCTGATTGCCCTTTTTCTTTCTCTAATTGACTGGTTGACTCATCAAAAGCATTTCTAAGATTCTTGTCTTTTCTTCAGTGGGGCTGAGCGATGTTTGGCTAAAATATTGTGTTGGACTTTGAATTAGTTTTTTAATTTATTTTATAACATAAAATGACTGCTCTCCTTTACTTTTGCCTAAAAGTTGACAGTTACTTCTGTGCCAGTGGGTGACTTTGTGCAGCAGGAAATGGGAGTTTATGGGATGGTGAAGTTCTGCATTGTTCCTGCTTACAATGTGTAATGAGGCTCGGGACAGGAAAAACAAGACTCGAGTGGGGCAGGGTTCTGGAGACGGTTGTTACATGCTCATCATGAGAAAAAAAGAAATTAGAGTAAGAGTGACATCTACAACATTTACATCAATGACAGTTATTAGTTATGGAGTTATGAGTTAATATATATTTAGTTTTATGAAACTACTCGGGCAACTTTATATTGTTGTATAAAAAACGTTTCAAGCCCTGCAATTTGTAGGTAAACTGAAAAAAATGTCCACTTTTGAATGAGAACACTGCAGCTGCCAGTAAAATTGAATTATATCGCCGTCCATATTTAGAGGGCTTGTTATTGACACTGACAGGCTCAGATTGTTATAGTTGTCTGACAGCATTATGGAAAGGAGCCTACATAGAAATATAACTTTAAGTCTTCCACCTTTAGTGGAGGTACATTGATGGTGAGGAGTTGCCCGATACATTTTTTATCAGATTGGCCTAGTTATTAATATATCTAGACGCGCTTGCTGACCACATCAAATGTGAAGTTTTATTTTCTATCAAAGTGAGAACTTGATCGCTCAGCCCTTCCCCTCAGCAGGATGCCCATTATCTATATTTCAGTCTACATTGTGTGCTGTACTGATTTCAAACTCTTATTTCAATGCATGTTTTCAATATCTAATATCGGGGCTAGCAGGGCATTTTGCCTGTTTCCCCCTCGATACCTTAGCTGCATTGCCTGACTCCTGCTTTGCTCCACTCTCTGCGGTGTTTTGGTTTTTCGGGGTGTTATATGGTCTAGCTCTTCCAGATACGGCGGCAGGCCTGCTGGTGCGCAGCATCCACCTGGTCACTCAGAGGCTCAACTCCCAGTGGAGGCAAGACATGAGCATCTCACTGGCTGCCCTGGAGCTGCTGGCTGGACTTGCCAAGGTAAAGGTACAACGTCCGAACGATTCACCACAGTGTGTAACTCGGTGTGATCGTCTACAACCGTCACTAGTCTGGTCCCAGTTAATTAGTGCACGTCCCAAATAACACGGTCGAGCCTCACGGAGAGCAAAACGGATGGTGCTTCTAGGTGGTTCAAGTCAACTTCTAAGTCAGAAAGTTCATCCCAAGGGAGTGGCCATCAAACTGTCAACACAGTACCACAAAGTACCAGAATGAGAGAGGTTTCTGGATATGGCCTGCAATGTCTCTGCCTGCCGCGCCCCTTACTTTTGTAATAGTAGAGTTTGTAAAATAGATGTAAATATCTGGCACTTGATGTGACATAAATAAAGAGTTCAGAGGGGCGGCGAGAGGCCAAGGGAACATTGATGGTATTTATATTGACATAAATACTAGTTCTAACAATACTGTCACTTCTATTTAAAATCACAAATATTAAAATGTGTTGTGTTGTGTTTGAGTAAACCAAAGTACACAAAGAATTGTTCACAAGTGCATGAAATGAAGAACATTGTAACTTGTACTATATGTCATGTACTTTTTGTATATTTCCTCATCAGGTAAAAGTGGGAGTGGACTCTGCAGACCGGAAACGTGCCGTCAGCTCGATATGCGGGTACATCGTGTACCAGTGTAGCCGTCCAGCTCCCCTTCAGTCCCGAGACCTCCACTCCATGATTGTAGCCGCCTTTCAGTTTCTGTGTGTGTGGCTCACAGAGCACCCCGACATGCTGGATGAGAAGGTACGTTCTAAAAGACCAATGCATCCCCTCAGATATTTTGCTTGTTTAGATAGGGATGTATTTTTTAATTTTTTTTGGGGGGGAATCAAACTTCTCCCAAAAGCATACATAAAACTGGATACCTTGCCACTTATAAGTCGCCGCCTCATCTATATGGGAGGGAAAACTAAGGATTTGGCCCCTTTTTGTTTCTGGATCAGGATTGTTTGGTGGAGGTCTTGGAAATCGTGGAGCTGGGAATCTCTGGCAGCAAGTCCCGACAGGAAATGGAGGTGCGACACAAAGGGGAGAAGGAGCACAACCCAGCTTCAATGAGGGTGAAGGACGCTGCCGAGGCCACTTTGTCCTGGTGAGATTCCTCACAGTTTCTACAGTATGGATCCAAAAGCCACAGTTTGTTAATATATTAAATGGGACACTCTTGGCATGACAATCCGCACATGTAGGCAAAGCGGTTAGTGTGCTCTTTTATTTATCTTATTTAAACCACCTGTGCTCTCACGTACGTGTCCTGGGTCATCTTTTGGGGAGGGAAACATTTACATTTCATATTAGTCGGTGGTCTGTGAGTGGCTTCTCCTTCTACACAGACAGATACCAAACAGCCTTCCTTGTATATTCAAACGCAGGCTTTCTATCCGTGACGGCTCCTCCTTATCTGCGAGCGTAGACGTAGCCTAGAGGCTGTTGACGAGCTGGCAAACAAATATCCATTGTTGGAAAAGCATCACAGTGCTGCTAATGTGGCTTTGCATGCTAAAACCCCTGCAAACTGACACGAGGGCAGTTGGCCAGTAGCAGTGAGAATTCAGAACCGCACCCCGGACAATAAATAAATAAAAGCTTAGTCAAATCATTGCAATCATAAAAACATAGCTGCAAGTTTCATTTCTAGATATATCACCAAACACAAAAAAAAATGTTATTCCAAAAACATTACTCCAAAAATAATATGGTAATTTTGTATGTTTTCATGGTCGTACTAAATTATGCATTTGTTCTACTCTTTTCCTGCTGATACAGTGACCTAGTTTCTCCATCTTTTCTGCTGAACCGCCACACAGCAGTAAAACGCAGTAAAACGTGCCGTGCCTCCTGACCTACTTTTCCTTGGTGTTCCCCAGTATCATGCAGGTGTTGGGGGCCTTCCCGTCCCCGAGCGGGACCGCCTCCACCTGCAGCCTGCTGAATGAAGACACCCTGATCCGCTATGCCCGACTCAGCGCCACAGGAGCCAGCAATTTCCGCTACTTCGTCCTGGACAACTCGGTCATCCTCGCCATGCTGGAGCAACCTCTTGGCAACGAGCAGAGTCAGTAGCTTTTCAACCACCCTCTGGGGGCGTAATACCAGTTTACTGAATGCACAAGCAGGGACTGTATCGCCTGTCGTGTTTCAAGCGCTGGTTAAGTAAAATGCCGTCCGTGTTTCTCCATAAAGACCCCAGTCCATCAGTGACGGTTTTGATCCGAGGGACGGCTGGCCGACACGCCTGGACCATGCAGCTCTTCCACCAACCCAGAGGAGCTCGGGCCAATCAGAGGGTAGGATCACACTGTGGTTCACTGCGCCACGGGGTAACCACCCCCCCCCAATGCTAAACCGACATCACTTTAGAAATGCTCACGTTTTTGCTCTTGTCAAAACCTCCTCGTCCGTTTTGATGATGACACCTCTCTGCTCCGTGTGTGTCTCTTCGTCTCTTCTCTCCTTCTACAGCAGGTGTTTGTTCCCGAGGGCCGTCCGACACCCAACAATGGCGTCGGTATCAAGTACAGCGTCAAGCAGAGGCCCTTCCCCGAAGAGGTGGATAAGATACCGCTCGTCAAAGCCGACGTCAGCATTCCTGACTTGGATGACATCGTCAGTAAAGAGGTGAGATTTGCTTCCCGTCATTGGTCTTGTCTCACCGTTGTGACTAATAATTAAATTATTCTACTTCGGGCACAAGATGAAACAAGATTGCTGTCATGGACGAGCTAGAGCCGGCAGTAAATGAGTCGCTCATACTGTTTGTCATCGTACAACACTCAGGTGGGTTGTATGGGCTGGCCGGAGGATTCCAGAGCGACAAGTACAGTGATGAGTTATTTCCCACACGTGAGTCGTTGGACAGATGAAATTCCACTTGGGTGTCTTTTGGAATATCGGGTCGAATCATCTAGTTTGGTGGAAAGCCTACGAGGATCTCGGATGGTGTGCAGTTTCTCAATCCAGTCCAATAACCGTGAAGTAATTTGTAGCTTTTTACTAGAGTTAAATCAGCGCCTCTCTGACACAGTGTGAAGAAAGTGAACATTTAAAAACTTTTTGGAGCCATTGTGCTGGATTGGAATTGTACAGGTTTAGTTAATAACGTGGTGACCATCAATCAGCTTTGGGAGGTGACTGGGACTTGAACTTTGTGGGGTCCTGGTGAATTCATACAATCGAGTGCCGTTCATCAGCCGCAGCCACTAAAAATAGCCCCATCCTCTTCTTCTTCTTCAGCTGGAACTTCAGCATGACAGGCTTCGTATTCTGATGACCAAGCAGATCGAGTACGAGAGCGCCTTGGAGCGGCACAGCGAGGAAATCTGGAAGTCCAAGCCTTACCCCGACCCACAGACGGACTGCAAACCCCCTCCACCCTCGAAGGAGTTCCAGACAGCGCGCCTCTTCCTCTCTCACTTCGGCTTTCTGTCTCTGGAGGCGCTCAAGGTTGGTCAACACGATTTGTGCGATCACGGCCGAAATTATCTTGGATTGAAGCTGCAAAAAAAACTAAATTCCTGCCAATATCAAATCCTCCAGCTACTCATACTTAACTTAAATATGTATCTCTTTTTTTTATATGCTTAATTTAGAAGCATGTGTATTCATTTATTATTGATAGGAGCCCAACAACAGTCGTCTACCTCCTCATCTGATTGGCCTGGAGTCATCGTTGCCGGGGTTTTTTGATGACGTCAGCTACCTGGACCTGCTTCCCTGCCGACCCTTCGACACAGTCTTTGTTTTCTATGTGAGGGCTGGACAGAAAAGCAGCCCCGAGGTGAGGGAGTTCTCAACAGATCCTGTACAAAACGGCAGCATATTTTCTAACAATTGACAAATGTACCTTGTATTTAATTAGAAGTGGAATGAAATGGCTTGAATTGACTTTAAAAACGTACAGATGTTAGACCTCAATATGTTTATTTCACTGTGATCAGATCCTGAGGAATGTGGAGTCATCGTCCAGCGTCCAGCCCCACTTTCTAGAGTTCCTGCTGTCCTTGGGCTGGCCTGTGGACGTGGGACGCCACCCGGGGTGGACGGGACACCTGGACACCAGCTGGTCCCTCAACTCCTGTTCCGATGGAAACGAAATACAGCAAACCGGTAAGTTCTAAGCAAACTACAGCATTAGCTGTGAGGAAGACAATCGGGAGGACGCATGTCATCTGTTATTTATCTGCATGTGATAAGAAAAGCTTGGGCTCACACATTACCTTAATTATCCGTGTCATCCAAACGAATATGACATAAAGAAGAAGGAGCAAATCTAATAGTACACTCATGAAAAAATGTAAAGAGTAGGGATTTTATTACTAATAAAAAACACAAGCTATTTAGAAAAAGTATGGGGTCCTTTTTATTTATTATCTGGAGATTATGGAGATTATTATTACAGAGATATAGAGATGATTGACAGGAGGTAAGCCTTGCATACCTTTGCTTTATGTTGACTTTACGGTGGCAATTTTGTGGGATTTATTTCAATATATTAATTAATATTTATTTATTAGATATTATTAGAATATTTTTTTCTGTTAATTATATTTTTTCTGTATTCCTATTTTCTTTTTTTCTTTGTCTTGTGTATGTTTGTAATATTGTTTTTTAAAAATCGAACAAATGTATAAAAAGCCAATGTTGAACCATTTTCCCGCTGTAGAGGACGCAGCTACCCCCGAGGACACAGGAGGCTCCGTGTTCAACGGGGAGAAGAAGGTTTTGTACTACGCCGATGCTCTGACGGAGATCGCCTTCGTCGTTCCATCCTTAATAGAACATTCTGGTCAGTATCCACTGCGTTGATTGTGAATCCATAGATTTTGCATACAACAAATACACCAAGTGAGGGATTCTGGGTTGACAACGCTGTTGCTTGTTGCCTTGATGCTTCCCAGAGGAGTCATCGGTGCACAGTGACTCCACAGTGGAGGCAGACACCAACGCAGATCTCACTCCCGGGCCACTCAAACAACTCAATCTCACCCTGGAGCTGTTCCCCAACCACTCTGAAAACCTGGAGTCTGCCAAAAAGGTAACGTTTTGGCTCGCGTCCGTGTGTCTGAAGTGACGCTGATGGCGCTGATTAGGACTTCTCATTGTTTCGTCTGTGTTGTGTTTCTGCAGCTGAGTCCTTTGGTGAAGAATAAGAGGTCGTCGACAGGGAAGTCTTTCCCACCTCTGGGTCCTGAGACGAAGGTGTTTGTGGTCTGGGTGGAGCGCTTTGACGATATCGGTAGGCACACACTTCATTCCATCTCTTTTCTAGCGCTTTCTCTCGTGCTGTCAGTAAGTTACTCCACACAAAACAGTTTGTTCAAAAATTACTCTGTAGCCTTTTTAAAAGGTAGCTGTAAAATACTGTATGCTTTTGTTGTCTTTAGAGAACTTCCCCTTGTCTGATCTCTTGGCGGAAACCAGCACTGGCTTGGAGGCCAGCATGAGCAACAGCACTTCCTGCAGGTATTCAGAAGTTTACTCTCAAAGCACTCTTGTTTGCTGCCAGAATGGAGTGCAGTGTGCATTGAACTGTGAAATGAAGAGAAAGAAATAGGTTCTGCAAAAAAATGCACTCTGCACTCACATGCAGGATCACACACACACACACACACACACACACACACACACACACACACACACACACACACACACTGTGCAAAACAGGAAGTACAACATGCAGCGTGGGCAAAAGGCAGGCAGAGAAACGGAACTGTGGCAGAGCTGTGACGGAGGTTATGAGCAGGACTGTGGATAGAGGGAGGCTTGTGGTCAGTGGCTTCAAATGGCTTCTATTTAACCAAATCAACAATGCCTTGTTGTCTGGAGGTGTATCAAGTGTCTGATCTGATAACATGACAACAGTTGATTTAATTAGAGGGTTGTTTTCTGAGCGGCTGGGGAGTCCTTCGAAAGACAATGGAAGCTTGGCATTTGTGAAATTTGTATTCATTTTTTTCCTATTTCCAAAGCATACAAAGAAGCTGATTTATTGTGTTTTGTATGTGTGCCCCTGTTTGTCACAAATGATTATATTACATATTAATTTGTTGTAGTTTGTTGCAATCAACCTCCATCATCACCCTCTGTGTTTTCCTGAATTGTTGTCGCTGCAGGTCAGGGTTACTAGAGAAGGACGTGCCTTTGATCTTCATCCACCCCCTGAAGACGGGGCTCTTCAGGATCCGGCTGCATGGAGCCATGGGCAAATTTGGCATGGTGATTCCCCTGGTGGACGGCATGGTGGTTAGCCGCAGAGCACTAGGTAATGGTTCCTAGGGCTCTCTCTTTTGTCATCCCTCCCTAGCAGGTCACTGTTTAGCTCTACCATAAAAGAAATGTATGCAAGCATGTATCTCTCCTCTGCTGACTCATAACTACAAAAAAAAAAAAATATATATATATATATAATATATATATATATATAATATGACTGCTTTGGCCTGACACGCCCCCCTTGTGTTTTTGCGTCCCACTCCCCAGGGTTTCTCGTGCGCCAAACGGTCATCAACGTGTGCCGACGGAAGCGCCTGGAAAGTGACTTGTACAACCCGCCTCACGTGAGGCGGAAGCAGAAAATAACGGAGATCGTCCAGCGCTACCGCAACAAGCAACTAGAGCCCGAATTTTACACCTCACTCTTCCACGAGGTGGGGGAGGGGAAGCTTCACCTCTAACCCTTTCTTCCCCCCCCAACCTGTCCTAACACTGGCTCACACAAGCGCACACAACAACACACACCCACACACACACTCGTCCTATACTCATACACCATTTTCAACTGTGCGCACACACATACACACACAGAATCTTTATATTTATACTGTACTGTTTTGTTATTTATATGAATACATATATCAACACTGTCTGCCTTTGACTCCGGGAGCAAAGTGTCAAAAACCATGCCAAGGTGGAATGTGCTGCATTTCTGTGTCGCAGCCACTCGTTGAAGTTTTCAGCGGCCGAAGTACAGCAGTGACTCTCTTCATTTAAGGTTCACGCTTCGTGGCAAAAACAAAGAGTTCCTGCTTGTCATTAACTGCAATACAATAGTTACACTGTTGGCCTTTCTGAAATTGTAAAACGCTGTTCCTTTTAAAGCCCCTGTGACACGAGTGGATGGTTTGGTAATACAAAGGTTGTGTCCTAAATCCAGATCTGCATATCTGTTTTTGTTTGAACCAAACAAATTTTCGGGGTCGGATTTTTGCCAGGGAGATAAACACGCGTTATAGAAAGAAAGAAGAAGAAAGCAAGTTTTGTAATATACACAGCTGCTGCTGCTGCTTCGAGGCAAGGGGCTTGAATAGAACAAAGAAATGGCCGAGAGCATTAACCCCTGTTTTTACAAAGATACTCGTCATCCATTGCAAAAGTCTTCCTTCCACCCTTGTGCGAAAAACACACATTTGGCCATCGCAGCAGCTGACTGAGCGCTGTCTATGTTTTTATTTTCAGACTGTTTCTGGGACTCCTACGTTGTTTTACTGTACGCAGGGGGGGTTGGGGGGAGGTCATTTTTGGAACCTGCACTTGTCTCCTTTGCCAGTCTGAAAGTCGCCCCATCGTGTGTGAGTGTGCGTGTGTGTGTGTTCAGCCAGTCAAATAATTTACACTACAAGGTGTCATAGTGACCCCTAAATAATACATTACACACCCCTAAAGAAAGCATTTAAAGATGGTGGAATTCCCTCAAGAAATAACTAGAACTGGTTTACTCTTTAACGCTTGGTAACATTTGAGTTTACTGATGAGTCGCCACAGAGCTCCTGCAGTTTGCACTTGACGTTTGCAGGGCTGATACGCAAAATACATTTTTAGGTTTGAAAGAGAATATTTAACTTGTCAGAAAATATTCCGTTTTGGATAACAGAAATTAAACTTTTTTTTTTTTTTTTTTGCTTCACAATTTGTCTCACTTTTGTTTACTCACTGTAAATCCGGTTTTGATTTGCGCCTATAACAATGTGAATTTATTTATCACATCGGACGAAGACAGGGCAAACACCTCTAGTTTTTTGTTATATTGGAGAAGTCTTAATGCACTGAGCACGTTTTTATGTTCATTTTCTATTCCCTTTGGTTCCCGTACATGTCTTTGCGTACTCTGGTGCAGCCCCCCCTGCTGAAGGACAACTTTTGTCTTGTGGACTATGAATGAAGGAAGAGGCACCATGGAGTTTTTTTTTTTAACCTTTCATGTCTAATAGTGACTCACTTTTTATGACAGTGCTTTGTGCACGTGCCTTTTTTTTTATGGAGAAGGAAAAAGTACATTGAATATGCTTCAAAAACTACATACAATCAGTCATACATTGTATCCGATGTTACTACTCTAATGTTTCATTATATTTAAAGATTTGCCATGTACAGAAGCGGAGGATGATATGTAAATATATAATAGTGCATTTACAAGTTGTCTGTTGCATTCCTCAAGGTGTGCGTGTGTGTATGCAAGCAATTATGTGTGGGAGCATTACAATGGGTATTGAATGTAACATGCATCAATTAAAACTATTATTGCCATTTTAATCCTCTCCCATTTCTGATGTTTGACTTTTTGTTCACAGGATGGATCTTGATTACTTTTTATTAGTTAGGAGCCCGACTTACGCTTGAATAAACAATAAATAAAACGTTTAAAAAGTAAACGTTTTCGCTTATTCTGTTATGAATGTTTGCGGCACGTGTGAGTGTGAGAGCGTGCGCGTGCGCGGGTAAACAAAGCCGGATATTAAAAAAGAAATGAAAAAAACAGCCAGCAGGTCCGGGGCGACACCCGTGACGCTGTGATGAAATATTAACGTGCTGTAACCGAAGTATTTGTACTGTGTTTACCACACCTACACGTCTTTGATGTAGCCGAAGTATAACAGTCATAGCTTTTTCGCATTGTACCCTGTTTGTTTACTGGATGCACCAACAGTTTTACACAAAACTGCACCAACAAAAAAAACATTATCCACGATCGAGACGACACATAGTTTTCGGATTTCCGATGGACATAAATCGACTTGACATGCATCAGTCGCGCGAGACCTGAAACACATTAAACGAGCACGAGACACGAATGATCCCGCGAAAAAGATATATTGGCGTATTACAGTCAAAATTAGCAACTCGGTGCTGCTATGACGAATTACAAATGATAGTGGTTTATTAATATTTTTAGACCTGATCTCGTAAAGAGAGCTGTTTATCGCAGTACCGGTGCTTGTTGTGACGCCATCCACCAGAGGGCGCCCTCCTCTCAAATGACCTGCTAACGCTCGCTACAGGTGCTGCCGTGACTGGTAGGGACCCTAAACCTTTAGCTTAACTTACTCAATAAACATGATTATTATTATTATTTGTTTTAATGTGTAATGGCGTTAAAGGCTGTGACCCTCAATTCAAAGACGTGCTTTGAGAAAAACAAAACAAAAACTCGTTGAAGCTTTTAATTAAGACCTTTAGGTTATTTCAGTTTTTTTGCTAGCATATATTTGCATTTGGCTAAGACGAAGTAGCTATTTCCACTTAGCCTCACAGACTGCCTGCATCTCACAAATTTATATTTAGAATTTAAAAGAACGAAAAGTAGGACAATATAATGGGAATTAAACATTATTTTATGATTTTAAACTATGCATTACTATTTTTCATGTTTAAACATATATATTTATAACTTATTCAGGCGTATTAGACGTCCCTTTAGTTTTCTTATTTTTTAGTTAGATAATGGGTTTACAAAATTATTTATTTATTGTGATTTGTATTATTCTTTAAAAAAAAGACTGACACAGTAGGCTAATTGCATGTAGCGTTAAGCCTCAATGGCCCCCGTTACAGATGTTCCTGTGAACGCCTTGTTTGTTTTTGTGTGCTCACTGCAGAAGTGAGCTGCGGCCCCCGGTGTGTGCGTGTGCGTGTGTGTGTCTCCGGCACTGGGTCCCTCCCCTCCTCCTCCCCCTCCTCCCCTCTGCCGTCTCCCCAATCTGAACTGATCTACTGTCGCCTCGCTCGCTCCCAGCTGGTGTTGCGACCACACAGCCAGAGGCTCTCCGCTCGTCGTTTGCTACTTTTGGGTTTTAAACTTTTTATCTCCAGCGCGTGCGCGTGGTGCGGCTTGCGAGTTGTTTTTTTTTTGTGTGGAAACTTGCTGCAGCGAGATGGACTGAAGCAACACAAACTCTGCAAAGTGTGGATACTCGTACCGGGGAGAGCGTTTCTGTTGAGCGCAGCCTCTCTGAGGGCTTGACTGACCACCATGGACGAGGACGACGGGCATCACGAGAACGGCGTCCACTTCTCCAAGGACTCGGACCGCCAGCAGCGGCTCCGGCTCTGCGTTTTGAACGAAATACTGAACACCGAGAGGGATTATGTGCGGACACTGCTCTTCCTCCAGTCGGTAAGTTTTGACATCACCTCCTCACGTTGTGTTTGTCATACGCGGACGGAACGCTGCGCCAAAAAACCAACCCTCGTCCACAAATCTTTCGATTCACGTTTGTCTTTCATTTTAAGCAAGCGTGCACGCTGTGTCGGGTCGCTGGTGACGTTTTATGAGATGACAGGCTGCACTCTTCAATTCGGCACATACACAGTGCACCGGGTGGCACACGTTGCAAGATGAAACGCATACACTTGAATGTCCCCCCATAGCTCTCGGGCATGACCATAAACCACCCAGCAATTCGTCTTGGGTTTGGCGAGACGTGCAGTACACACGCGTAGCTTCTGTTTGTATCCTTAACTTTTTAACCCTACGTTGCTATATATACATCGATACATCATTTTGAGTTTTTTTCTTCTTTCATGCCGACTTTAATTGACAGCTGTATTCTGAGGTTGCAGCCTGCTGGAGATGTTATAGACGGAGCTGTGTCTAACTTGCTGCAATCATTACGCTCTCAATGAAAAAATGAAGCTTATGTGGACAACACCATCCTGGGAAGATACAATTTATGCATGGACATTGGGGGGGGAGGGGCTGGGCATCATCATTCACACCTCTCCATTGTGTGTTAACAGCACAGGATCAAGAGAATCAAAGAACAGCTCAATCCACACTGGCTCTGCAAATAAATAAATAGATATGCATGAGCATTTAACAACACCACCACACCTCCCAGCAGAGGGGAGGTGTACATCAGCTACAATGAACATCCTGGTCTTGTTACACGCTCCTCTCGGCTACCAAGTGTAGATGGCTCACACTTGCAGGAAGCTATTTGTCACTTCTTGTCGTCTCTCTCTCTCTCTCTCTCTCCTCCTCCTCCTCCTCCTCCTCCTCCTCCTCCTCCTCCTCACCTTGTCATCCGTGGTACTTGCACAGCGCAGGTGACTTCTGCGTCCAGCTGTTGCAAAGTCAGCGTGGTTTGCTGACTTTATTGTTGCACTTTATTACTGCCTGTAAGGAAATCCCCCTATTTTGTCGCAACAATGTCAAAGGTCATGGGGGTCGGCTACAAAACACAGCCCTCCGGCTGGTCGGGATTCAGGCTCCTTTTACCCGCAACCGCGACTGACTCGGAAAAGATTGTCGTCATTCTTTTACTTGCTGTTTCTTCATGAACATGCCACTGATTCCGTTTCATTCTCCAATTTCAACATCTGGCAAGTGTTTGTCAAACACAGCCGTGGTTCCCTCTTTGTCTTGTGCTGTCACGCCTTAAGGAACTTCCTCAAAGCTCTCGAAATAGTTCTGTTCGTCCGCACAGGCGGATCTAAGTAGCCCGCAGGTCGTGGAGATCCTATACTATATATTCTATATATCATGCAGAGTTCGAGTGGGTGATGCATTGCTTTCTCCAGATTATCTCCCCACACACACATCATGTAGCCACGAGATTATGATGATGATGATTATGGACTCTACAACATTTGTTTTTTTGGGGGGGGGGGGGGGGGGGGCAGGGCAGCAGCCTCTGTGACACTGCTTCCTTTCTCAGTTCTGTAAAAAGCAGCCGAGGCTTATCTTCTGTTACAAGACAGACCAGGCAGCATAAGGGAAATGCTTTGACCTCGCCACCCCTAAACCAAAACCCAGTTCCGATATAATGATAACATTAAATCCTCAATGATTTATCAGAGAAGTCTGGGAGCTCCCCCCTCTGAACATCTGAAAGCTGTCAGTGCTCTCTACCACACTCCTCCCCATCGTCACATCAGTTGTCATGTCTTGATTTAAGCCATACGGTGTGCAGCCAGAGGGCTTGAGAGGAATTCTGTTATCACCTGTGTCTTTTGTAAAGAATTATCTTGTATACACACACACACACACACACACACACACACACACACACACACACACACACACACACACACACACACATACACACACACAACACCGTGGTCACATGTGAGTGACATAATCCCTCGTAATGATGAGACGAGACCATAGGTTTTTATTTTTGTCTGGATTCGTGCACATTCGCTGTTTGATAATAAATACTTCTTTCTGTCAAAAAAGATACAATGAATCCTTTGATTTGGTAGAAATAATTGGTAGATTATTATTATTAATTAACAAATGTCTTTGTAGGCTGCACAAGATTGCCCTCATTACAAGTCATTTTCACATATGGGCTCATACTGTGCAAACAAGCCTGGCTGCCAGAGCACGCTGCCCCATATCACTGTACCCTATATGAGATGGTATATGTTGTGCGTGCACTGAGACCATTCCAAAACACAGTGAATCTCCACATGGAGGACTTTTCCATTGGGTCTCAGTAGTTTAGATCGCTTCTGGACTACACGGATCTGCTGAAAATCCCTCCCCGTCCAGGTTCCAGCTGAGCCTGCTCCCCTTCCCCTCCGCAGGAGGCCAGGCTTTGTCACCATGCAGCCCACTGTTGGTGTTGATAAGGGAAGTCTGTCTTTGGGAGCTCGAAACACATGGTTTCAATAAAGATATGTGAGTGTGGGGGGGGGACATCCGTGCAGTGATATCACGGCGCAGATCACTGAAACATTTTCTGCGGTCCCAGTGGAGATACCTGGGTGTGTATTTATATTATATTTTATATTATATATTATATTTATATATACTTTAAGTTCAAAATACATCATCACACTTTTCTTTTTCCACTTGTTACCTCTGTCTGTTTGGGGTCCTCCCCCACATGTCCTTAATAGAAACTGATCAGTGGCAGACTGAATGGCAGCTTGCATCACTCTCTGTTGCCTTATCGCAGATTTTTTTTTTCTCCCTTTGTGTCCCCCCCCCCCCCCACACACACACACACACACGTACAGAATCACTTCCCAATCGCAGTGACGGCAAACGATGCACAAAAGAGATGGTTATCCGGCTCTGGCAACCCAGCCGTTTCTGCATGTCACTCATCCGTTGGCAATTACCAGCGCCAACGAGCTCGTTCAACGTGCTGGGAGGGTTAGGGTGTAGGTCGCGGTGGGAAGGAAGAGGTGAGAAGGGGGCTGGGGTTGTGGAAAGAGGGATTAGAGGATGCATTTCGCCTGCCGCTATCATCTCCAAACCTATCGCTTCTTTGAGGCAGCGAGCCGATTCCCTTTTTCAATTCCAGGTTTTATAGCTTTTCCTTGTTTTAAGCTTTTTTTGTTGCAGCAAACTTTCCCCTATGTTTTTGTCCGAATCGATAATTTTTTAGCGCCATAGATCAGTGGGGATTTTCTTCAGGGCTGCGATTTGTTGATTCAATCCAGGCAACTGGATTTTCCCCGGTCATAATCCAACAAATTGTGGGTTATACCTACGACAGGAATACCCCCTCAGTGGTCAGTGACTTCATACCCAGTAGACGAGAGGGGTTTTCCTTCAAAAGCCATAAAAAATGGGGGAGTTTTTACCATTTTGAAAACAGCTGTCTCTTCTGTTTTTTCACCACACTTACCCCTGTCTTAGTGGTTCCTGTCCAGTTAGGACAACAGGGGAATCGCGTGGCCAATAAGTCCGTCAGCGTTCGACCTTCCCCTCTTGATTCAGAGAAGTGTGAGACTGAGAGTAGGGGCCGACCAGGAAGGTCTCGTCAGTGCCGTGAGATAATAGGAAACATCTGGAAATCCTGCCCCGTTTGACCCTTGCTTTCAGGGCCACACACACACAAGATTATGCAGTGTGTGTGTGTGTGTGTGTGTGTGTGTGTGTGTGTGTGTGTGTGTGTGTGTGTGTGTGTGTGTGTGTGTGTGTGTGTGTGTGTGTGTGTGTGTGTGTGTGTGTGTGTGTGTGTGTGTGTGTGTGTGTGTGTGTGTGTGTGTGTGTGTGTGTGTGTGTGTGTGTGTGTGTGTGTGTACGCACGCACGCTGTTAAAGCTGAAACACTCTCTTTCTCCTCCTTCGCTGTTGTTGACTTTTCAGTACGTCCACCTTGACGCCGCCGAGGCTCGCTGAGCAAACAGGACGGACAGACGGACGCACATCGTCTGACCGGTGCACAAAAAGACGGACATGCAGGAAGCCAGCCTTGAGCTTCCGCTCAAAACTTGAGCCTGCGTCTAACGCTTTTCCTTTACTTTTTTTGTTTTGTTGTTTTTCCTCCACTCCATCTCTCCAGCCCTCCCCATTTGGTGGGAAAGACCAGCCTGAAGTTTCTCTGAGCTGGGGGGTATAAATAGCTTCAGATTCTATCTCTCATCTTTGCCACAACACAAGCGGTTTCAGTTTGCTGCAACCTCAGCCCCACTGAACTCATACAAACACAGATATATCACATATATAGCCCCCCCCGGTTATGCAGTCCTAACAGCAGGTAGAGCCGTTACTGTGGCAGGCTGCTTTGTTCTTTTAATTCGGTGCTTTAAACTCTAGTCTCATCGTGTATCTTGAACTCGCACATGAATCACAATTTTTTTTTATGCAGAAGGCGGTATTGGGATGGGCGGGGGCGAGAGCGAGAGCAGTAAGCATTTGGTGCCCTCCCGTTTGATTAATCATGCTCAATGTTACCTTGTGGTTTTGGATTATTCTGGGGGGCTCGGTAGAGTACTTTACCCGTAGGCCGTCTGTTTCCAAGACATTAATGCGAGCACGACCTTAAGCTGAGGTCAATGCATACACCGCCGTTTTAACGTGCCACTGCGCATCCCTCCGTCTCACTCCGCATAATCGGTACCGTGCAGTGCCGCTTTTTCCAGACTAACTCATTACAATGCAGTGTGTTACATAAACGGTGGGGGGTTATGCCAGTTTCCAACTTAATCTGTGCCTTTTTTTTTGTCATGTGTGCTGATAAGCCATTTCTTTGAGGCATAAGACTGCAGCAGGAATTTTAAGAATTCAAGTTAACAAGTCTAAACCACTGTAACACCCGCAGGCGTGAAGTAAAAAAAACATTCCCTCCTAAAGAGACGTTTTCAAAGTCTTACCGATATGAGTTGGCATAAGAGAAAAGTCCTTCCACATGATCAGTTGTGAATGTTGTCCTTTTGGGGTGTAAAGGTATCTAATGGATGAAGTGTGTCCCTAGTTCTGTCAGTGGTTACACAACTACGGGTAAATCCACTCTGCAGCGGGTGCTGTGGTCTCTGAGCTGTGTGGAGGTGAGAAAGTCACAAACCAGAAAAGTCACCATGGTTACAGTACATCAGGTTAACGTTCAGGGATTTATTTATTTGTTTTTTCAATGACCGGCGCAAACGCCAAACCAGAGCTGTGTATGTGAACCGCTCTGTGACGCGCTTGTCAACAGGCTGATATGCGATCCAGCGGGCGACCCGGCCTGACCCGTAAAAGCGCGGCAACGTGAGCTCTCTAACGTCCCCTCGGAGATCCTGACTGGACACAGTTGGGACACACACTTTAACTGGGTCCAGTAACTGTGCAGCATGTTTTTTTGTAGAACGCTAGGAAGTCTGTCCTTGATGGGTGATGGATGGATACCTGCAGAAGGACTTGGCATAGACCCCCCGCCTCCCTGGTGCTTCCTATTTGGTTTAGGAGCCGTGGCAGCAGGCTTACTGTGTTTGTTTGCTTTCTCAAATACAACCAGATGCGTGGCTCCTTTCAGGGTCAGAGGTCGTTTGCCTCACGGGGAAAACGCCGAACAACAAAACATCCACAGAACGACAAGACACGGAGCTTCTTGAATGTCGAGAAATATAGCAGAGATGTTTGATAACGCCCCGGGGCTAGATGTGGAAGTGTTGCCCGACCAGGGCGAGTCGGGGTTAAATGCCTGTGTGCTGTCCAGCCAGGAAGCTGCTCACACAAAGAGGGACAAAGGAGTCACACACACACACACACACACACACACACACACACACACACACACACACACACACACACTCATCACGTAGCATTCTCACTTGACAAACTGCTTGCTGGTGTACGTGTTGTGATACAAGACTGTGAATGAAACGTGTGTCTAATGACGTGTTCAGCAGTGGAACGATGCAAAGGTGGTGGGAAGATGTTTTTCTTAGAGTTGAAGACGAGGAAGCTTCAATTTTTCCTGTCACTTTGTCGAACATCACTTTGAAGATAAACCGTTTCCCTTCACCACTTAGCCAAGATCTTTGCCTATTTACGTTATTTAACCCCGCGGGTCAAAGAGGCGGCTGACTTGTTGCTCTAACTGTTCGCGGCAGCAGCTGGCAAATTGTCGGGGCCCGGTTTGCTGGTGGGGCTTTTACTTTGGCATTTGCTCGATGCGATTACATTTTTAACGTGACATGATTAAAGGCCTGAGTCATACATGCCGGAGCTGTTACTGTGATGATTTTTGCTGACAGGAAACCATTTAGGAAAACAGCCTTATGTTTCTGACATGATGAATTACCACAGCAAATTTTTTTTTTTTTTTTAAAGCTCCGATTTGTTTTTGTCGCGATTTATGTGACCCTTTTACAGTTTACAGGATGAATACGTGACGTCATCTTATTAGTGAAGGGTAGGCCTTGTTTTAATGGAGATTTCACCCGGACTGCAGTCTCTTGGCGTCATATGATCGCACGTGATTCAGCCTCGTAAATTTTAATTTGTTGTCTCTCAGCTGGTTCTCGGCATGTCGTGCAGAAGGGGAAACGTAATGCCGCCGTGGTGCTAAAAGGAGAAGTCAAGATATAATGTAGGTCGGTTGCATCAGTGTTTTCAGAGGTGGAATGAGAGGGTTTCTTTCAGAAAGAGAGCTCTAACTAGCTGCCGTCTGCCTGCCCATTAAATACTGTTCTCTATCTGGTTGGTAAATACACAGTCAGATCTAGTGGGTGCACTCTATGATCTTCCCCCTGCTTTGCCAAATTACCATTATTGGGTGGCATGGGACACTAATTTGATTCTTTACCACCTTTTTTCCTCTCCGTCTGTGACCGTGACACTGTTTATGTCTGGCCAGCTGAACGCAGATGGGGCGTTCTTATTTTTTTAGATTTATTTTTTTAATTTACTTACTAACATAAGAGTAAGTATGAAAGATAACTGCTCTTTGGCCAGGTATTATGGCAAAACCTCGGGAAAGCGTTCATGTTGATAAATAACCGATTTGGAGCTTCAATAATCAGCCTCTCTTTTTTTCTTCTTCCCGTTCGCTCTGTCGGAAGCTTCATGTCTCTGACGGCTCACTCGACTCCACACTCGCCACACTCTGATCCAGTCTGTCGGCACCGGAAAACTCCCATCCAGATGGCCTCTGCAATCTGGTCCACGATGTTATCTCCCGATCACCACATGTCACCCCTCAACAAGGAAAGCCATTAATAAAAAAAGACGCATGGACAAACCTGTGTCAAGCGCTGGTAGATGATGAAATTCAGTCCATCAATTGGCCGAGAGGGAAGCTGAAGGTTCCCCCAGGAGAGAACATCAACAGTATAGGTGCACATGATAAACACGTCGAACATAGATAACAGATCTACAGGTTGAAGTGGACGTCTGAAGAGCTGGCCGTTCATGTTCAGTGTACATATTGGGGAAAACAAATAGGTAGAGGTCTTCCAGCGCACCAATGCATTGAAAGCCATTTACATCGTCACAAGAGTGTCCTCTTTTGTTCAATATAGAAGTGGGACGAGAGCTGGTTCTGTAATCGTGTGACAGAAGCTGCCTAACAACCTGGAAAGGTGGAGGTATCGTAGAGGATATACAACGCATTACTTACGTAAGCAGGAGCATCTATCAAATGAAGCCCCCCATGAATTCTACATGCTCAGTGCCAACTTGCCAATAAAAGCTAGGCATACTCAGAAGATTTAAATGTCTGAGGTTGAGTCCAGGCTGAGTGATTTTTATTTTTTTCTTCTTTTCTTTTCCATCACAAGTGTTTTTGAAAGTCTGTATTTTGCACATTCATCATGTACATCACGCATCCATTAATGCAACAGGGCTGACGAGGGGCTCGATGAGAAGGCAGTCTTCAAACAGGAAGTCTCTGGTCCGGCGCTGTGGTGGAGACACTGTCTCGTCCCCCTGTAGTGTTTGGTTTCCGCCCATGTGAGCGACTCAAAGAGCCTCGAAGTTTAAAGTCCTTCAAAGTGAGCGAGAGTGGGAGAAAAAAACCCTTAAACTGGAAGAGACTCAAAGAAGACTTTGTGTTTTGGTGATTAGCTCTGCCAGAAAGGGTTTCTCTTGGAAGACAGCGAGGGCACCGGTTGGGCGGGTGAAGGGGAGCTGAGGGAGGTTTTTTTTTTGGATGGTTGGGGAGAGATGTGAATTACGGCTTCGCGGAGAAAGTAGTCTGTTCAGGTTTGCCGGGGTCCCCTCACTGTGGCGGTGGCACGGGCCCGTTCTCGGGCTCCACGGCGCGCAGGCCACAAAGAGGGGATTTCTTTATTTATTTATTCAATTTCATGCCACGTCGACCCCGAAACGGCCCCCGTCCCCTCTCCAAACCTGCCCTGTCCCCCTTTGTGGCCGGCCAGTCTCATTCTCTCCACCCCCCAACCCCCCACCCCCCGACCAAAAAAGAGAGCCCCTTAATGGACGCATTGTTTGTTTGCTTGTTGTTCTTTTCTCTCGGATAAGGAGGGGTAGAGAGTTGTTTGGGGCCTGGTGTCCTAAGTACTCACATAGAAAAAAAGTTCTGAATCTGTGGATCTGGGATTGTGTTTCTGGGTTGTTTCAGTAGGTGTGGGAACCGCAGAGCTTTGAAAAGGGGCTCTCAGGGTCTTCTGGAGGAAACAAAAAACAAAAAACCCGACAAGTGTTGGAGCTTGTGCTTGATATACGGGGGTCTCTTGTGAGATATCTGAATTGAGTGAGACGGCCCAACATTGTTGCTGAATGCCGATGTAGCCATGGGCGATCGGAAAAGGTCCCAGTTCCTTCCCCATTGACGCCGTCTTCAGCCCCATTAATGAGAGAAGTCTACTCCCGAAGAAGAAAAACAAAAGCCATGACTTGCAGTCCGATTGGCCCACTTATATACTGATGGATTCAGTTATGAGCCGCTCTATGACACGACTTCGTCAAATGAATGGTCACAGAAATATTTGACATGACTCTTGACTTCCCATTTATTACCAAATGCAGGTCTATGATTTTACAGTAAAATGTACAGTAAGAAAAGTGTAGTTTCGGTGGTGTGTATTTTTGTGAGCCGGCTCGATGAGAAAAAGAAGAAAAAAAAAAAAGGGCCCTGACAACAAAGATGTGAAGCGTGTTACGCAGTTGGCTCGGGTGCAGGTAGAAAACTCTGCTCCGAGGCAGACGAGGCAGACGCGAAGGCAGCAGGCCTCCTGCTCACTGACCAGTGGAGCGAACGCTGAACCGCAGCAGCATATGGTCCATCTGTATCCTCACACCTTACTGTCTGGCCCCTCTTGGTCCCCCTCCTCCCCTCAACACAGATCTGACCCTTTGACAGTTGGTGATATGACAAAAAAAAGAGTTATTCGCGCTAAACACAAACACACCGTCTGCTGGGTGCTGGGTGAGGCTGGATGTTGGGTGAGATGCGTTTTTTTTTCTTTCTTCTTCTTCAGCCTGCCAAGTGGGCGGCAACACCATCATGTGTAAATAATCCAAACAGTGGATTTGTGTTTCTGTCCGGTCCTTTTTAATCCATAGCGTAATAAATAGCACGATCTCCCTCTAATCATTTATTCTTCGTCGGTGCCTTAAAAACCTCGACAACATTGTCATTATAGTGCGGCCGTCGCGCCACCAAGTTCAGGGTGAAGTGCATAATTTAAAACCCTTTTTTAAGTGCACAATGTGATGCATTTGTTTGTTAGAGATATCTTTGATATGAGAGATTAGAAAAACACAGTTGAGTTAGAGGCTAGTCAAACACACATACACAGTCACATACTTCCTTCACACAAAAGCCACACTTCCTTTTTTTTTTTCGAGGCGACATCTGTCGCTTTTGTGTCGAGAGGCGCTGCTTCATTCTGCACACTGTTTGTTTTCCCTCCCGCTGCGCCGAATCGCCGTCTATCAGCTTGAAAAGGAAAAACAAACTTGTCAATTATTGGGTTGTCTTAAAAAAAAGAAAACAAGTGCCGGCTTTTGTTCAGTGCGATTGCTCTGTTCTCACTTCCTGTTTGCTTGCCACACAAACACTGAAATGCAGGGACACTTCTGTTGCAGTTTAGGTTTTTTGACTTTTTCTCGCACACGAGTTGCTGCAATAAAATGGACAGTGACTCAGCTCGGCGGCATCCCCCACTCCCCAAACCTCCCTGCAACCGGCTCACATGGCCATTCAGCAAGTGGCACGTTTGACAGCTTTCATGCGAACTGATGAAAGGGACACCAAAGTGTCACCTGTGCTTCACACCGGCCCGATTGAGCATCGCACTTGTTTTGCATAGTGGGATCAGTCACAGTGCAGAACAGTGCACCTTTTTTCTTCCCTGGGATAAATATGTCCAACTGCATACCTAAAGACACGCTTCTGGGCCTTTTACAGTAACGCACTGCTTCACCAGCCGGGACCCAGCCAACACGTTTTATGACTGTTCTCTGTCCTGGCTCCTCGATGGTGGAATGAGCTCCCCATTGACATCAGAACAGCAGAAAGTCTCTACATCTTCCGTTGCAAACTAAAAACACATCTTTTCCGACTATACCTTGAATAAAGGATGTAGCACTATAGTAGCACTGGAATGGCTCTTACTGATAGCACTTTGTAGTTGAACCTTTGATGAAATTGTACCTTCTTGATTCTTGTTGTTCTGATTCTTGTTTGTACTCACGGTGGAATGCACTTATTGTAAGTCACTTTGGATAAAAGCGTCAGCTAAATGTAATGTAATGTAATGAACAGGGGACATTTGGGCGTGAGGATTTGATAGTGTGATGCTGCCGGTACCTCCGTTGTGAATGGATCTGAAGTGCTTGAGGGTGATTGAGGAGGAAATAATCTTGAACAATTATTAGGCAATAGGGAGAGCTTGAAGACAGTCCTGGCATTGTTGTCAGTGCTGAAACGCTTGCACAACTGCAGCATGGAATATTTAAGGCCTGACTACGAAGGAGGAGGAAAATATGCAGGTCTTTCATTGGTTAGAGAGAGGAATAACTAGAAAATTATTATGATTGATAAGTTAAATATTTTGCATAATGTTCAAGATTACAATGCTTTCCATAATGACGTAATTAAAAAAAAAAAAAAAAAAAAAAAGCAACCACATGAATAATCCATAAACCATCCATGGCGACATTTTGCTGGCTTCTTTCCCACACCGAAATGTTAGCGGTGTAATTCTGCATTAGTGTCGTGCTTGGCAGCCACTTTGTGGTCTCTGAAGAAGCTCCATCACGGTTGCGTTGCTGGCCTCCTGTGGGATTGCATTGCGAGCAGTCCCCCCTCCACAGCCCATCACCCCTGTGGCAGGAGACCACAACGTGCAGCAGCTGAGCCCCCTCCGCGCCGCCTCTCTGACTCATTACTACGAGCACGGGGGTATAAAAAAACAAACAAATTTGGTGTCCCATCTGACCGACTATTATTAACACATTGATTGATGCCATCTCTATTTTTAGGAACCGGAGAGGCAACTGGGCATCTCATGCACACTGTAAAACAAGCCAAGTGTGGGTCATGTGGGAGAGATGACCTGCGGCTCGGTCAGATCTCAGTGACGGTAACAGAAAAGACAGTTTGTTGTTATTGTCGCCCGTCACTCATGCCTAGATATTCTTTAAGTCTTATCTCCACTCAACACGATTGCACGCCAATGTCGGGAAAAGAGGCCGTCGGGTCACCTGAGAGGGGAGATTAGAAAGTAAACAAGACCGCACCCCGCTGCCTCTCAGCATGTTCATTAAGAAGTAATGAGCCTAAGGAGCGAGTCCAGTGGGTAGCGTATTACAGGGTTCGTCATGACTACTGTTTGTTTTTCATGATTGATTTTTTTTCTTCTTTTCCAATAACAACCGGCTTAGCTGCGTTCTGTGGAAAGGATGGCTCTTTTCAATATTCATCTCATATCGAAATGTCAGCGTGTGTGCGAGAGCAATGCTCCGAGGTATTGTCCTCTCCATGCAAATGACGCACGACTCGTAATACGCTCAAGGTTATCTGAGGGCGCGCTCACATCTGCTTCTTTCCGTGCGAGTCGGAAACATCAACTCTGCTTTATTTTTGCTTTTCCTTTTTCCCCTGCGTCAAGTCGTGAAGTCGATCTGGACCCAACGGACATCACGTGGAAACCCCTTGCATGCTCGTCCGTGAGTATCGGTAACCCGTCATTTCAAACCAAGTTACAGTTTTAGGCCGGGGAAGAAGTCAAGACCTCCGACACGTATGACATGACTGACTTGTCTGTTCTCTGCTGGTGGTCATTACTGCTCAGCACGCCAGAGGTAGACGAATACCAAAGTCCAGACTGCAGATTGCCCAATTATGATGCTTGGCTTTCAACGTGCAATGAACTGCCGTCCGTCAGGCGTCAACATCCTTCCAATTACACCCACAATACCTTGTTACCCCGATTCTGATCACACTCGGCCTGTAAAAATACTTTTTACATCAACTATGGCTCTCCTGAAGCCAGTGTGTCTCAGTCATGCTGCAGGACTCAAATAAACCTGTGTGCTTTGTGACGGAACAATGAAGACAGCCAACACAACCTCTGGGTGAGAACGGCCATATCGGGGCGAGACCTGGGCTGAAAGGATCCCTTTGTTGCTCCTTCCCTCGGTCCTGCCGATCGCCACATCTGCGCAGCACATTTTGTTTAGGAGGGTGAATCCCGTCCTGCATGGTAGGTGAGACAGAATGACTTCAAACGTCTGGCTACTTTAGTTTTTCTGCCCACTGGCTTAACATTGTCCCCGTTTGCCTTTTTTTGTTTTTTTGTTTGCTTTGCCTTCGACTGAGGAAAAGCCTTGTTTCCTTCCTCTCCTCGTCCTCTCTGCTAGTGAGCAATCTCTCAAACGAGTGACTCCTCCAGTGTGGACGTGGTACAAGTTGCCATATGGGAGATTTAATTAGTGCACGCCTTCGAGCACAATCAGCCCCCACCCCAAAAGCAGTCAAGAACACGACAACTGATGCTTCCCTTTTTAATACTGGTCTTAATTAGCGAGGTCGCAGCTCGCTGCCGAGGACCTTTTGCTTTCTATTTTGGTGCAACCGATGCAAAAGCCAGTAAAACAAAAACACTGGAGACAATCCTCCCAAAGTGTTTGGTCTCTGAGGAAACGATATGATTGCTGCCTGCTGCTCGGTTGGCTGCGTTCTATCTTTAGAGCAAATGTGTGATTACAAGTGTCAGTCTTTCATTATAGGCAAGTGACTTACTGTAAGTAATACGTGTAATTGGCTGATGTTTTGTGTGACTGTGGATATTACATCACATTTCATTTAGCTGACACTTTTATCCAAAGCGACTTACATGCTATACAGTAGACTGTAAACACAGCAACGGTGAGCAATTAGGGTTAAGTGTCTTGCTCAAGGACACAACAACACGGATTGGCTGAGCCGGGGTTTGAACCACCGATTCTCTGATTGAGTCAGACCTGCTAACCAGTGAACCATTGTCGGTTTAACCAAAAAACACACAGATTTCTTTCCTTGCATCTAATAAAGATGTTGGGTTGCTCTTGATAATCCACAGAACTCACAGCCAACAGCTTTTTTACCGACTATTTATTTCTCAATTAAGCATATTTGACCCGGATAAAGACTTTTAATGCTTTTTTTTTAAGTACCCACTTAAAACGTGGCGTTGACTGAAATTCTCAATAATTCTTTGATCAGATATGGCCTTATCTCATTTGGGGAAATGTTCTATCTTTAATCTGTTCATCGTTTATTCATCTGTGACACACTGAGCAGTGATAAGGGGTGAAAGATGCCACCAGAACTAGTGACCCTTTTTCACATGGCAGTAAAGATCTTTCATGGGAACTTTTAAGTGGACCGGTGTGAATCAGCTGCCAGATTTTTTTCATTTTCAGAGTTGCTGTACATTCATCGTTGAACCCAGCATTTCTTTTCCCTTCATCCGCTATCACTTTTCACACTCTGGGCTCTGAAATGCAGACCGACGCAACAGCAGGAGCCTGCTAGGCAAAGGGGGCGACAGGGGTAGGGTTTTTTATTTGGTTTGGGGATTCATATCTCTTCGACGTCTTTTTATTTTCCGGACTGTATCGGCGTCTGGAGACGAGGAGGCCGGTCAGACGGAGGCAGGGGTGTGTCTGACAGACTGAGAATTGGGGAAGAGAGAATAAAAGAAATTGTTTGCACATTCACTTCCCCCCGTCTCTGCACCATTCTTTCAAAGTCAGGATTGGCAGGCGGAAACACACACACACACACACACACACACACACACACACACACACACACACACACACACACACACACACACACACACACAAATCTGCACACACAAGCAAAAGCCCAACTTGAGGTGAGCCTGTTACGGTCATCTTCGGTGAAGTTGTGTGTGCAGACGCTGCAACAACGAAGCAGTTATTTCTTTTCCTCTTTCTTCCAGCTGGATGCTCGGATGCATTAGCTTCCGCTACAGCGGATCCGTACAGTAAGCTTTAAGTGTCGCAAGACGTCTTATAGTCATATAGTGGAACGTTTTGCGGTACCTAAGGGGATAGTGAAACAACTCTGACGCGTCTTTGTGTCGCGCCGTGAAAGGCCATTCTCCTTTAAGGCCGTGAGTGTCCACGCCGCTGTCTGTCGCTCCGAGGCGTGTGTGTTTGGTGCTCATGCGCAGCGACTTGATGGAACATGTGTTGTATGTGTCTGTTTCTTTTTCTTATCTACATCAGGTGAGGGAAGCTGGACGTAAGACTGTTCAGGTTTTCAAAAAAACCCTCCACTTGTTCTCTTGTTGGTAATAGCAAATCAGAACTCACCGTGCTTATGTTTTCTTAGACGTAGATGCTCATCAATAATAAATGACGGCGCATATTCTTACACCTGCTCCATTTCTGTCTCCCCTTCAGGCATTTCTGCAGAGAATCCGACAAACTGCAGATGACCATCAGTGCCTCTCACCCGAACATGTCAAGGTATGTCCAGCTTTTAAATTCTATAAAAAACGATCCAAAAGTCTCTTTCTAAAATGATTGTGTTTTTATATATTATGAATCTCAGATATGGTGTTTGCCTTTTTTCCCCACGTCTCCGTCCATCTGTTGGTCACTTCCTTTTCCTTTCCTTCCACCCTGCATCTTTATCTCTTCCTTCCTCTGCATCCCCTCCCCTTACGTCACCCCCACCCCTCCATGTTTTTAGATTCTGTTTTCAAATATTGAGGACATCCTGGAGTTGCACAAAGAGGTGCTGTCTGCAGTGGAGGCCGGTCTGCAGCCTGATCCCCATCCCCAGCATGCACTGGGACACGTGTTCCTGCAGTTTGTAAGTAGCACATGACACACACAAAGACAAGCATAAGACAGCCAATGGTCACACGAATCACGCAATTCCTCCTCGCAAAAAAAAACAAAACTCTTTTTATGGGCTACACGTAACCACAGATGCAGGGAAAAGCGTGCAAAGCCTGCTGTGAAAATACCCCTTAATTCTTTCAGGATTGGCAGGCGGACACACACACACACACACACACAAACACACAAACCTCCCTTTGCCTTTCCAACAAGCTGCATCCTGTCAGCCAAAAAGAGTCTCTCTTCATCAGTTTCTGTGTCCTGCCATCTCCTCTCTTGCCCCTCCATCCCTCCTTCCAAAGATTCCCCCCCCCTCCCTCTCCCTCCTCCCGCTCTCCTGTTTGAACTCGTTTGGCCCCAGGGAACAAACAAAGAAGGGTCTGTGTCCGTCGGTGGGAGAGATGGAGTGTCACTCGGCGAGGGGGGGACAATGCTTCTGCTGGTTGCACTGAATCGCGAGCTCCTTCTCTTGCTCTCTGTTTGTCTCTCTCTGACAAACCATCTTCAATTCACTTTCACTGAGGCAAAGAAACGCCTCCGCTAGGTATTCCACTGTCAGTCTGCTCCATCAGCCCGTTGATCAGTGTTGAAGGACACAATTTAGTTGTTTTGCCTTTTGAGAAATGTCCATGTAGCCAAAAGTCCAACCTGCATGGCATTTCATGAGCCACACCACCATCAATAATAATCCATCCCGACCTGCCATTTAATCACATCTGTGGATAGCTGTTTAATCGGCTCATCAAAATGTACCTTCACACATGTGCGAGGCGTTATGGTCACCAAATTGATTAAAGGAGCACAGTCTCTGAACCCTCATCGCCCTGTGGTCATACTGGGAGAGACAACAGAGGGCAGACTGGGTGGGTAATGGGAAAGTTGCTGGTGCTTTGATTTTTTATAATTTCAGTGTACTTCAAGTCTACATCAGTGCCACGACAGGAAAGAAACCTGTGTGACTCAAACCAGTTGGATATCGATTCCAGGTGTGATGAGTCATAGTACGAAAAAAACCTCAATACACTTGATATAATGAATTTAAATGGTATTTCAGTACAGTTCTGCTCAAGAGATTCGGAAACTGAGTATAATTTTTCAAAATATACACGCATACATTCAAATACTTAAAATGTTTTTGCACTATTTAATGTTGGAAATCAGGATAACTTTCACCGTGAAGTATTTTCCGCTGGTCTGTGCGACCAACAGGCCAAAACTCACAGATATTCAATTCACATTGTTATAAGAAGATGAAAGCAGAAAATCTTTACATCTGAAAAACTAGGTTGATGAATGACAAAGTAGGTTGCCGACAATCTACATTTTATCTTATTGTCAGAGAATTACCATGAAAATACCAAAACCATAACAGGGGACTAGCTTCAGCTACATATTATTCAGAGCGAAAGAGCATATCTCGAATCCATAATCGCCCCAGTCTCTCCATAGTTTGCATGTCGAAGTGTCCTTGAGCAAGACACTGAACCCCCAGTTGCTCCCCGGGCTAATCACAATTGTTAGCAAATAATCTTCAAACTAATTCAGCGCTAATATGTTTATCTGAGCAAAAAGAAAGTATACCTGGTTTTTAATGTGCAATCAGTGTAAAAACATGCAATAAATGGTTGATAACAAAATGCAAATGCACTTGTAAGCAGAATTGATGAATTCATCACCAACTCCTCCTGTGGCAACGAACAATAATAAAACACAGCTGTAATGATATAAAATATGTCTCCGTAAGAAGTTATAATTAACTAAAACTTAAACATGTCCTCATGTTTGCTTTACAACTGGTGTGTTTGTTAAATGTGTATGCACTGCTTAGAAATAGGGGAGGGGGGAAGTGTTGCCCTGCATATCCATTACACTTCCCTCTCCGACCCGTGACCTTTGTCTCCTCCGACACCGACGCAGCTCAGCCAATCGGCTGGCCCCGTCTGGCTCCCTCCAGCCGTAGCCCTTGACCTCGACCAGAGGTCAACACCATGACCGGGATTTGATTAACCTCCCGCATTGTTCCGAAAGACTGTCTGCCACTCACAGTTCTGGAAGAAAAATGGGAAGATTCATTGCTATTCAAAGTCAGATGTTGCCAAGATAGCTCGGGAGGCTGCAGATGTTAAAAAAAGAAGGAAAGTGCACCAGTCTTTTATTTTGAAAGCACGGCACGTTTATTTATATAGCACATTTCAGTAGCAAGGCCATTCAGAGTGCTATACATATCAGATCAAAAGCATTAAAGCGATATACAGATGCTTCTTTGTCACTGCTAATGAATAGAGGACATTTAAAGAAAAAAATAAGAAATTGGAATGAGTCTGTTTCCATTGACCAAACAAACACACACAGCTTCTTAGCCCTCGCTTCACGGCCTGCACGAGATTATTCAAACCCTGCAAAAGGTGAAAAAGTGACTCACGCTCGAGGAGAAGTCAGAGACATCAATATTTGCTCTATTTCTGGGAGTGTATACTTGAGCGCTGTGCAAGAGGCAACAGTCACGTTATTATGCACTTTCTGAACTACGGCCATTATGCGCTGACTCTATGCGATTCCTCTGTGTGTGTGTGTGTGTGTGTGTGTGTGTGTGTGTGTGTGTGTGTGTGATGCGTGATGCTATCCCTCTCATCTAGCCTCCGGAATAACATTCCAATGACGGGGGATTCAAATAAAGACGTACGTTTATCAAAGGGACAACCCACGTCTTTGAGCTATTCTGGATACAACTGATGTCTTTCAGAGTCGTCTCGATGCTTAAAATGGACTCTGCGGTTCACGTTTTGGCCCCTGGTAAGACGTTTAGCTGCGCCTGAATCGACTGTAGTTGTTGTCACCGGAGAAAAGGAAATACCTTGGAGGGGGCTCTGGTTGTAAACATAGCTGGAGCAGAGGGGCTGGACAGCCACTTGGTGACTGAGAGCTTCAAATGGTTATTTCAGGTTGAGCTACTGAGGTGCCACCATATCCAGGAGCACGCACGTGTAAACTGATATACAGTGGATACATTTACATGTCTCTAAATATTCAGCCTGCTCAAGTTTTGTGTTGTTTTGTAAATGTATTTTGTATTCTGCTTAATTCAGGTACGAGAAACTGGAGATACTGACCCATCCACTTCAGTCTGGGCATCTTCAGCGTAGTCGTTGCTCGCCCCTCATGGTTAACTGTTGGGTAGAGCCGACGGCGTGTTCTGTTTACTTACCTTACGAAGCATACCATTTTCTTATAAGAATTTTCTTTCAACAAAACAGCGTCACAAGAAGCTGCAAGATGTTCCATTCCTATTTTGCGACATATTGCATGTTTTATATTTGGTGCATTTGGACAGCTCACATAGTTTGTCGCAATGACGACATTGTGCTGTGGACAAAGCAGAGCCAGAATCAACTTTATTGGCGTTTTGCATTTGTTTATGCTCGATAGCTTTGGGACTGCTGAGCTAACGGAGAGTGGTCTCAGTGCAATAAATGATGATTCATGACAAAGTGCTAATTTGAGAGCTCAAACCCCTCCAAGCCTGTAAAAACGACCCAACTCATTTTAAATGTGCACCGACAAGAACGGGAAACTAATGACCTAATGGCAGTCTGCAAAATAGTGACACGGAATTTAGTTAAATGTAAGAGATCCTTTCATCATTAACCGTCATTTATTCATAATCAGACTATTAAGAATACACATTCTACACATGTACAAGTCTTGCCCCCCTCCCCCCCCCATGCTCTCTTCATAGCTGCCTTACCATATGCCGGGTCCAGCTGTTGCTCCCAGTGGTGCTTTGGACTGGGATCCCCTGCCAAACGGCTTCGGGTGTGTTTGGGTTCCTGCCCGCCAGTGTGGTAAAATCACTTGTGTGTTTTACACATCCACACATCTCGGCTCCTTCTGGTTCTATAAAAAGAGCTGTTAGCTTTGTTTGGCTGCTTCTGTCACCACTACCGGGTCGCCATGTTAAAAACAGACCCACCGTATGTCGTTAAGTGTGTGTGTGTGCTTGTGGTTGTGTGTGTGGTACAGTAGGCTGGCTTGGTAACCATCTCTATTTTCAAGGGGTATTGTGAGGAACTTGTAAAAAAAATCTAAAAAATAATTCAAGTTTGCTTTCAAACGTTTCAGGCTAAGAGGTCTCAATGACCGAATATCGATTATTTCTTTGTAGTCACTATGGCCACGCCAGCTTTGAACGCAGAGCCTCGGGGCGGCGGCAGTTAAGGTTGAAAGCGACGCACCTGCAGTTTTGGATTTCACTTACTAAGCGGCTTCAGGTGACAGTTTCAGTTTCTAGACCCGGAGCTGAGGCCCCACCGTGCACATGGTTTCACATCCCAATTGCTGTAGTCCAGTTAAGAATACACAACGGGCCTCGACAAGCTTCGGGTGTACACATTGGTGTCGCATGCAAAGCTACGGTTTCCTCACTCGTGTCACGTTGCTTGTTGTACACGAGGGTTAACGACAGCCCGATGAAAGCGCTCTGGACCAGCGCTGGGGTTGTTGTGCCTTGTTGCACCGCGTGACGCTGTCACCTGTAGGAAAAAGGAAGTGTGGTGTGTTGCCATGCTATCTCGACACTCATACAAAAAAAAGAGAAGTGTGGCTGATGATGTGAATGAATACATGGCAATTTGAAAAGCTTTGTGAGGGTCTGTATTCCTTCAGTGGTTTTGTTCTAAACGTTGTTACACTTGATAGCCCAGAATTGCAAATGCTGGCGTTGCTGCTGCTGATAATTTAATAATAATGTATCAATAATATTCAACTTGAGCAACAGGAGCTTTCTCCCCTAGTTCCTGCTCCGCGTTGCCTCAGTGGATTCCTCACCGCTGCCAACTAGCCAGTATACAATGTGGAATACTGTATCTGCAATCCTGACTTTCTTTCTCCTGTTGTTACAGCGGGAGAGTTTCTCGGTGTACGGCGAGTACTGCAGTAACCACGAGAAGGCTCTGCGACTTCTCATGGAGCTCAACAAAATCCCCAACATCAGGACCTTCCTGCTGGTAAGTCGCCACAGCTTCCCTCTCCTCTCACCCTTTTCTTCGCATCTTGTCTCTTCTGCATTATGTTGGTCTTCCTTCCTCTTCTGCATCATGACTCTGACTTCTCTCCTCTTAATTCTGTGTAAAAAAAAACTCAATGTTTTTGTTCTTTCATTTCACAGGAGTCTTTGTTTATGTATCCTTTCCTCTAGTGGCGCTCCATTTAACACCTTATCTTCTTTCTTGGTGCCTTACACTCCTTTCTACCTTTGCTCCACATTTCTTCCCTCCTGTGAGTCTCCTCTCAATCTCTCCTCTTTTTCCCCCCTTCCATCTCATTGCCTTCATTTCCATGTTAACGTTTGAATAAAGGGGAAACCCCCGCCCCCCTTCCCTCGGCAAGGCCAGAGGATTCTTCCTGCACGGACAGGATGCAACCGCTCGCCAAGGTCACCTTTGTGTCGCTCTTGTAGTGTTTCCGCTGCCAGCTGTTCTCTGTGTTTTGACACCCAAACGCTTGGGCCCTAAGACAATGAACTTAAAATGCCGACGGGGGCCTTTTGAGTTGGGGGGCGAGCCGATGAAATCATCTGCACATTCCGGGCCAGCCAGCTGTGGAGCGTTGGCAGCTTGTTCGGGATTGGCCGAGAGATCTGAGGCTGCGCGCTGGTCGCTCCTGATGGTTCGCTTCCACGGCTTTATTCTGACCCACAGGACTGGAAGCGGGCGGGATCAGAGTGTGTGCTGTGTGCCTCGGCTTTTCCGCTCCTCCTGGCCCGGTCATGCGGTGGCTAATTGGTTCGGTGTTGAGCGGCGTTGACGCCTCCAAAATCGAATGACTGCACAAACATCTGGTATAAGAAGAACAGTTGTCTGGCCTGCTCAGTGTAAACTCACACATTGGACTTGCTCTTGTGCTTTGACTAGCAACCCGCGAGCAAAACAAAAATTAACGGTCATTTAGAAAAAAAAGAAGAAAAAATCTTTTGAAGAAGTCATCAGGGAAAATGTGCGATTCTTCTGTACAACATTAGAGGATACAGAATGAAAGTTTCTAAATTCGTAAAGCGGTGACCACCGCGATTCACTGTCATAGCAATTCATGACCGTGAACACGCATTGCCACCAGCGTCTTTCCAACTTTACTGTTAACTACTTTTCTGCTAATTGAATCACACGACGACGGGAGCTTCCAAAATTGTGTCTAGAAATGGAGCGCTAATTGCATTGGAAGAGAGGAGGGAAGTGAAACGAAAGCAAAAGGAGGTCAGAGTGAAGAGCGGAGGGAATTCTGGCTCGAGGCTGGCAGATTACAAGTAAGCAGAAGATGAGAGGAGGGAAAAGGAAGTCGGGAAGATTTTAGACATTTTTAGTGCGAAAACGCACTCGTACATTAGGAATCAGTGTGAATCCCAAAGTTCTGCAGTCGCGATGAGTTGTTGATGTTTCTGCTGCTCATTTTCCCATCAAGTATACCCCCTCCCCCCTTACCCCACCATCCTCTCCTGCTCTGTGAGAGTGATGCCGTATGATGATAATGCTCTAAACTGATCTGCTGCCGTCTGTTTCCCACTGGAGAACACTCAAGTGGTTTATCTGCGCGGCTGCTTTTGATCTTTCATCCCATCCCATGAGCTCATAGCATACTGACAGGCTGCGTTCCTACAAAACACAAGGCAGCAACCATGACTGTAACTGTCTCCCCCGTCTCTAACAGACCAAATCTCCCGGGGAATGAGGGCACATTTTAGAGGTTTCTCAGGGATCCTTTTGTTGGCTTCGTTGGCTTTGGAGGCTTTTCCAGCAGCACAGTAGAAGGAATGTAGTGAAGTTATAGAGTTGTGTGTATAAATACGCCATCCTAAAAGTGGCACTGAAGTCTTTTTGTTGTTGTTGTTTTTTTAACCCTCTTTCCTGTAAGAGAAGGCACTGGGAGTGCTCCCAACATGCAACAAAATGTGTCTGAAACCGACATGAGGTGCTATTGGTAATAATTAAGACTTGCCGAAATAAAGCCTTGGTGACAGGATGTGGTCCTTGGCAGTAAAGCTTTCCCAGTAAAAACAGCTATCGTGGTTTGGACATAAGGAAATATAGGTTGCGCAGAGCGTTCACAGAAGTCAAGTACCACTGTAATTAAGTGAATAAATAAATGAATCTCTATACTGCAATATGATGGCAAAATTGTCAAAAGTATAAACAGACTAAAAATAAATAAATAACATGTGTTTCTAAAACAAAAGACGAAGGCCAACATGGCAATTATTGTCGCCATATGTATTCTTTTTCTGGAGACCACATCGACAAATGCCCTTTCAGTGGCAGCAAGGCATTTGCTCCATAATTAGGTTTCTTTTTGTGTATGAAGTGCATAGCTCAGTCTGCATACAAGTTAAATAATGTGTTTATAAATAGGGAAATAAAACACACACCTAAGGCTTTGCTCCCAAACAAACAGAGATGGATTATTCTATTCTGCACCTGGACCTGTTATATAGATGTGCTGCCGGTGCAACAGGCTGTGACTGAATGGAAATGACAACAATGGTCAATTAGTCTGTTTATTGTGAAAGAACGAGACAGCAACGCAAACAGCTGCAAATGCACAAAAATAGACAAGTGCTGTGTAAAAACATTTATAAAAAAAGAAAGGATCTCGGTAACTGAACCAAGATGCACTTCGAAGGAACAATATTGGATGCTTTGGTCCTGAATAATCTAGCATTAATTCCACTGGTAACTTGGGGAACTGGTAAAATAAACACTGACGTGTAACGTTGTTTATTTGCATCTCTCCTCCAGCACTGCATGCTACTCGGAGGGAAGAAAAGCACAGATGTTCCCCTGGAGGGCTACCTTCTCAGCCCCATTCAGAGGATCTGCAAGTACCCTCTGCTGCTGAAGGTACTGAACAACACCTGCACTGATGTCACAACGCTGTCATCAAATGATCACACCTGCTTTGTGTTTTACACATCACAGCCTGCTCAGCCAATTTACATAAAGAAAACTAAGCTAACATGCTAGCTGACATCAGAAACCTCCTTACACGAACATAGTGCTGCTGTATTAATCAATACCAGTGAACTTAATACCTGCTGTTATTTCAAGGCACCCAACTTCCCCACACACTTTTCCTTCTGCATGGGTGGCGGGACGCGTTGAAGATTTAGTTGTTACCAAAGGTCACAGAATGCTTTCTGCTCTACGGTTTAAGTGCTTCTATTTATCTGCCCACTTCTCGAAGGTCTACTGTGTTTTTCTTGAAAACTCCCCCTTGCCCCAATCCAGGAGCTGCTGAAGCGGACCCCGAAGAAGCATGCCGACTACCCGGCAGTGGAAGAGGCTCTGCAGGCCATGAAGGCCGTCTGCTCCAACATCAATGAGACCAAGAGGCAGATGGAGAAACTGGAAGCTCTCGAACAGCTGCAGTCGCACATCGAGGGCTGGGAGGTGAGAGCGAGACGGGCCGGGCAAACGATAAAAGCCTCAGACAGTAGCCTCAAGGAGTAGGGGCGGGTGGGGGGGGGGGCTTGAGAGCTGAAAGATGGTGGCAAAATTGCAATAGAGCGGTGACATTCAAAGGGTAAAAATTGGAGGAAAGACATATTTTCATAGAGCAACACAATTATGATTAGAAAAAGGTCTCTGCAAAAGACAGACTGGAAAGTCCTGTAACGTGACCACGCCAAGCTTATTTGAGAGAGACCTCAACCGCCGACGGTCAGCATCTACCTTAAGAGTTAAGCTGCTGCAGCCAAAATCTCCACTCTGAGCACAGGGGCCGCGGACGGGGCTTGGGAGCCGAGCGAAGGGTCCAGTGCATTTTTCACGCCTCCCTCACCCACCACAACAGAGGCCTTGTCTTTGCAGGCACCAAAGGGACAATCCACCCACACAGGGTGCCAAGGGGGATGCCAGCAGGCACACTGCCCAATCAGAGGAGACCAAGGAAGCAGGACTTGAGTCTCACATAAACTGGGAGGGTTATATGAGGGGACTTTTTGAAGGGGGGGTGGAAAATTGAAGGATGGAACTGGAGAGTGGGCCCCACTGGGACATCACACTATGCTTGCCAAAACAGACCCCTCTCCTGTCTTTGCCTCAGAGAAATGTCACAATTTGACCCTCATGATTGGTTATTAAGCCTGGGTACATAAACAGGAAAAGACTGTACAGGATATGTTCTGCTCTAATTGTATGACCCAAGACCACAACGAGTAGGGCTGAAGACGCTATTCAATGGTTTTCATAGATTAGAATCGTACTTTTTCCACTTCTGTTTCTTTGATTATTTTTGTATTTAACTTCACGTATGCACAGTTACTCCAGTGTTACTATGTTATTATAAGTTCTTAAAATACAAAAAAGAATGGTATTTTTTTTTTAAGCTAAACTATCAAATATTCTATTTATTCCAGCTTCTCAAATGTGAAGTGTACAATTTTAAATATCTTTGAGTTTTGGACTGATTGGCATTGTTTTCAAATGTGTTGCCATTTTATACACAAAATAATGGATTGATAAAAATGATCGTTGGATACAATCCTAACTGCAAGTATCATCGCTGCGATTCACTTTGAGATCGGTGAAGGATTTAATGTTGAGATTTACCTCAATAACCTGAACATGAATGATCATTGAACTCAAATTAGCTCTTAAACAGATGACGTTCAGCAGGTTACAGCCAAAATCCAGCTGTTACCTCTGAAAATGAATGCACCGATTCAGTCCAAGACAGCTAATTTCTCTCCCTCTGAACAACTCGGCTTCACCCAGACCCCGCCCCCCCACCAGAGCCTCCAACCTTGGAGCATTAGTCTCGCTCTTCTTCCCCCCTCCCCAGCCACTCCTTTCAGGCTAATCACCTCCAGCCATAATGGCAGGGACCGCTAGTAATGCCGAATCAGGCCCATTACCGCTGCTCAGATACACTTTGCGTACATGCATGCACACACACACACACACACACACACACACACACACACACACCGCCGCTGTTGCTTATTTGTATGCTTTCATATACATTATGGATGCATGAAAACGTTGGCGTTCTGTGAACGCACATTACAAGCGCTCAAAGAAGACACACATGTGCATAGAGGTCGGCGCCTGAATTCTCATACACGAGGTCAGGCCAACCCCCCTCCCCAGATCAGGGCAGTTAAACGAGGCCGAATCGATGGTCTGAAACCCGATCCCCTCCCCAAGACCCTGTCGGTGTGCACCTTAAGAAAACGCTCAGAGAATCCTTTTCTCCCTCTCTCTCACGGACTCTGGAGCGGTGAATATCCATCATAAATACATACTCGTGGGAATCAATTATGGCCGCTGGAGAGCGGGCGTGGCCGGCGAGGAGGGTTTCCATAGGTCTCCGGTGGACCCCTGTCTGAAACATCAAAGACGACATCGAAGTCCGAGTCTGATGTATACATGTGGGCGCGCGGTGAGGGGTGGTGGGTGCTCTGCCAGCCAAAAAAGGAGGGGAGGTTGTCCGAAGTCAGCACATGGGTGTATTTAGTTCCAGGTGATTTGGAGGGGAGTGATCCGTTTAACAATGAACAACGAGACGCCTTTGTTGTCTCATTTTATGTGTTGGCGGGCTCACGGACCCGAGGAAGTTATCCGATTCTTAATGCCTGTTTGATAGTAGGACGCTGCGTTGTCCGTCATTCACAAAACGTTAAAGGAACGCGTGAAAGCGGTTTCTGTTCCTGTTCGATTTCTAAAACTAATGACGCCAAAGTAATGTTAGCGATTGGTCCGGAAGTTCAGCCACTTTGTAAGAAGGTTAATTAGACAACATGCTGTGGTCAATCAACGTGCCATTTATCCTAACAGTTCCCCCGACTGACGTCAACGGTCTCTTTAACAAAGACTGAGAGTTCCGTGGGTCTTAATCTCAGTAAACTCAGTCAGAACGAGACTGGGAGGAACATAACGCACATATTTTAATACAGAAACTGAGACGTCACGTGTTGAACAGAACATGTACTTTTTCCGTGGTCTGCTTCCCGCTGCTTTAAAACAGTTATTTCGGTCTTCAAGTTGGGGTGTGTTTGATAACCGACGAGAAACGGCTTTTAAGAAAGATTTGATCACACCCTGCGAGGGAGGCGGCCTGCAGAGTAACATAATGCGTCTGAGTAAGTGCAGGAGAGAAGTGCAGGCCTTTACATCACTTTGGCCCGACAGAGGTACAAAGCATTTCATCGGGTGTCACTGCAGGGATCAGGATAATACATAAGCACTTCCACCTACAGTCTGCACCATGTCATGAGTCATGTGTTTCCTTCCTCTATGCCTGTACAGCTGTATTATTTTATGCACACGGGTGGAGGCGTTTATCTGTAGCATGCACATACACACGTTTACATCCTGAGAAGAGAATAAAAAGGCCCTGTTTGTTTCAGAGCCCCACAGGAAACTCTATGTAGGCCAAGGTGACGATCTTGACGGGGGCTGCCACCCTGCAACCCCTTGTGTGTTAGCAACACTCAGTGCAGGAAGGCTGAGCTCTGGTGTACGACTAGCGAGAAGCTAACTGTCCTGGCAGTGAATGTGTGTTTACTCTTCCTTATCAGTGAAGATGGAATGAAAACCAATTGTCCTCACTGGCAAAGTTCATATTCAAATTGTTTCGCCGAGGCTGTGAACTCTTCAGGTTTTTTGTTTTTCTTGCACCTCGCCTATTTAGACTAGAAGTGTCTCCATGCTCTGCTCAAATAGAACAAGCTTGAGCACACAGCCATGATAAACAAACCTTGAGGTGTGTCACTCTCGTTACAGTAACAATGCCTGAAGCTAATCTTGTTTTAATTTGATTTCTTCTTCTTCTTCTTCAGGGAACCAACCTGACAGATATCTGCACGGAGCTGCTGCTTCACGGAAATCTCCTGAAAATCTCAGCGGGCAATATCCAGGAGCGCGTCTTCTTCCTGTTCGACAACCTTTTGGTTTACTGTAAGAGGAAGTCCAGGTGAGAAGAGGCAGAACTATACGGCTGCTTTAAATCGACTAACGGGAACAAGTCAGACGCGGGAAACCAGCGCCAATGTGCACATTCCTGTTTGTCTAGACAGGTTTTTTTAGTGCGCAGGCAAAAACAACTACACGTGCCTGCTGTTCCTGGAGCTGTGTTGGCTGTGAATGTACGCATGGTATTTTTCTGTCAACGGATGTTTTCCCCCGCCAAGTGTAACCGCAGTGTTGTCTCATCATGCAGGGTTTCTGGAAAGAAGTCCACCAAGAGGACCAAGTCCATCAACGGGCCCCTCTATGTGTTCCGAGGCCGAATCAACACAGAGGTGATGGAGGTGGAAAATGTGGAGGACGGAACAGGTTTGTGTGCTCTGCGGCTTTGCAGACCATCTATATGTCCATTCATGCAGTCTGAGCTCTTTTTGATTTGTTCACTATGTTATCCCAGGTACTATAAGGAAAATAACGTGCGTTCACTACTTTCAGTTTGCCTCCAGGGCTCATTTTTTATTTCACGTTTAAGTTCCAAAAAACATTGCCATTTAGAAACTGTGGGTTGGAAAGGAATCAGGTACTTGTTGACAGTTTGGGTGGAGTGTCGCACTTGCACCTAGTTTCAAACAGGATGCAGCTCGCAACCTCATGCACTACCTTTTGATGTCGGCTGTTCAGTAATGGGTTGAGGCGTGGATACAAATCTAAAGTACCCGACGCGACGCGATCTCGCAGCGGGTTGGAGATGTTGTGCCAAAGATAAACGACACCTCTGTGATCCGGTCGTCGACCCGCTTTTCTTGCTGTTGTGGTTTGTTTTGCGAGGCATCGCATCAGGCTTAGTAGAAACACTCTCTCTCTCTCTCTCTCTCTCTCTCTCTCTCTCTCTCTCTCTCTCTCTCTCTCTCTCTCTCTCTCTCTCTCTCTCTCTCTCTCTCTCTCTCTCTCTCTCTCTCTCTCTCTCTCTCTCTCTCTCTCTCTCTCTCTCTCTCTCTCTCTCTCTCTCTCTCTCTCTCTCTCTCTCTCTCTCTCTCTCTCTCTCTCTCTCTCTCTCTCTCTCTTTTTTTTTTATTTTTTATTTTTTTTTTAGATCTCATTTGTGCCGGCAGAATCTTTTTCAAGATCACATGACTTTTTGTTCTGCATGTTGCGTGTCACATTTAAACTGCTGAAGTGGAAACCGCAAAGAAAAACATGTCATGTTCTCAGAACCGAGGGGTCTCGCATCGAGAAATACATACACGCGAACTCCCTCAAAGCAGATGATCTGATTACTAAGGGTGTAAGATATAAAACGGGGACTTGTCCAGGGTTATTCGGCTGAAAGCTTAAATGGAACAATCCAGTTTCTATTTTAAATGATAATGAAAGATAACCCCAGTTGCATGAACTGTACAATATATGCTCCCACCTTGAGAGTCACACCGGTGAGTAATCTTACTCAAACAGCCACCTGTTTGATTACTTTGCAAGCATTCAAAATATCCTCCCTTTTACTGACTCATACACCTCTCTGCCTTAAATAATGCCACCATGCACATAAAAGAGAATCCATCGTTTTCCATCCCAATGGCTACAAAGAGAGCAGGGATACGCGGCAGTATGCGTCCCTGCTCTCCCTGATCAGCAGTAGCTGCTCCCCGTGGGGCCTGAAGTATTCACATCTATTTATATGACCTTTGAGCGCGAGACTAATGCACCCATTACCAGCGGCCATTCATTATTCAGTAGCGGCTCACCTGCAGCTAAATGGATGATAAAATTAGAAAGGGGAACGAGGAGGGATTTTGTTGAGTCAGTGGAAAGGTGGCCCTTTTACCGCTCTCGCGGTGCATCGTGTTTATCTCTTTAATTGGCTTGTAAATCATGCTTGAGCAGTAAATCCTATTAAGAGTGATTTGGTTACACTCATTAGTACTTTCTTTACTTACCACTGAGGTCAATGTTGACTTCGGGTATGTGTCTTCTTTTGAAAATGAAACGCTTAAAGATAACAGGAGAGAAAGGAAAACCAGCTGGACAAAAAATAGCGAAGCAGAGACATACTTCACAATTCTATTTTAATGAGATGGTATTTTTTAAGTGTAACCCTAAAGGCCTTTCCAATAAAGGCCAGCCATATTGGGAAAAAAAGATAGCTCTTTAATAAACTATTGTAATGGTTTTCCTCTCCCATTTAAATAAAAATAAATGTACTCATTCCTTTTTTTTTCTGCCTCACAGCGGACTATCACAGCAACAACTACACAGGTGACGAACGGCTGGAAGATCCACAACACGGCTAAAAACAAGTGGTTTGTCTGCATGGCCAAACACGCAGAGGACAAGCAGAAGTGGCTGGACGCCATCTTGAGGGAACGGGAGCAGAGAGAATGTGAGTAAGGCCTTTTTAAAAAAAAAAAAAAGGCAATTTATGGCACTTCTGGTTTATGGGCCTGAGAGTGCAAAACCAGAAATGATCCATTTTCTTGTCATACCAGAGTTCCCCTCATGGAAAATTCACTTGTTTCTGTAATGCGGTTTCGAAAGACGTGGCACCACCGACAATGTTTTACAAAGGAGCAGTTATTAGTAACTATAGTGGCCTCCTGCTCCACTCCACCACCTCTGCTTTCTAGCCTTCTCTATCTGCCCTACATGCCGGTGTCACTTGGAATTCCCATGCTAACCCGACCCCATCAGCTGGGCACACAGTAATGCCAGTGGATGTGCTCCTGACCTGGATGCAGTGTTTATGTCCCACGGTCGTGTCCCACCTTCAACGAGCTGCCCGCCTTCGTTTTTACGCGCAAGAGGCTCAGGTGACACGACGTCTGCGGTCGGCCCGGCCGACCTGTGCACCGAGCAGAGCTGCCGCAGCAATCTGTCCTTCACATTCAGGAAAAACAAATCAATGTGGCGGAGATATTTGATAAATCAAAGCCCTTGGTGTGAGTGTCTCACTCAGGAACAACAAAATATGCTAAAAACAGCATCCTGGGAAAACGCTTGAAATAGAACAGCATTGTCAAAGGAAGCAAAGCTCAGTTACGTCATGCACAAGTCCTTTAATTAACCTGGATCTATTTTTACTTTATTAAAAGTGAGAAGACGGAGTTGTATTTGTTTGTGCAGTCGTAGAATGAGTTGACTTGAGGAATTAGTTTTGGATTAGTGTGCAGAAAATCTAATTGTATTCAGTCTGGCCAAAAGAAATGCACTTCGTTCACTGGTAGTAAAAAAAGAATAAGCCCTACACAGCACCACATCCGCTGATCGGAGATTAGTAATGCAAACTGATATTGTTGTTGCTCCTTCGGACTTCCCTCTTTTGCTTTAAAATGCTCCCACCTGTTCAGCACTGGCCATCTGTCTTTGTTACGTTGTGTGCGTTAGACAAGTGTGAAAGGCTTTAACCAGATTTTGGGGCGTTGCACATCAGGTCACCTGATAGCATTGATGGCTAAAAATCTAAATTGGATCCCTAAAGCTAATTGTTTGGCCGAAGATGACAGAAGGCTCAAAATGTTAAACTGCACGCGTACGTTTGGCTGAGCGCCAACTGTCAACAAACATTTGCATTCTTGTGAATTACTCTTGTAATCTCACATTAAATAAGAAGCATCTGCAGCAGAGTTTGCCGGCGTCTGACCCTGTGATGAAAGGGTTGCAGAGGAGGAATAAGTACGAAGGAGTGTGCTGCAGCTTGGGGTGTTTGGTTTCAAGCCCGCCGGAAATCGTCCTGAGGCTAACAGATGCCAGATCAGTCACAGTGCCCAGTTTCCCCTACAATCTCCCTTTCTATTACCCCACCATTACACTACACTCTGCTCTCACTGTGTGCTTACCTTTCTCTCAAGCGCTTTACTAACAGTCCAGACGGCTACTTGATCAGGTTTTACTGCGATAAATCATAGCACTATTTTTATGCGTCATTGCTTTTCATGACGCGCCTTGTTTGCCTTTGACCTTTTCCATGTCTCGCTGTGGTCTCCCCCTGCATTGACTGCTAGGTGGAGGTGGTTTGTCTCATCACTGGGGAAAACTGCAGGGGTCAGATAAGCACAGGAAGACGAGGAGTAGCCCAAGACGAACTCTGACAGCTGGAACAGAAGCTGAGGGCCCCTCTGCTGCTGGACAGGCCCCGTCTGTTGTTCAATGACACTCATTGTTTAAGTCTGCTCCAGCTGCTGTCAAATGTAATATAACCCCACCTCCATCATGGGCTGCCGGTGCAGACCCCCAAAGACTCTCTGGGAAAACGGTATTCAGGAGATGGCCGTTTAGTCTCACCCCTCGCTCTCCCTTTCAGTTGGTCAGACTTCCACCACAACACTTCTACCTTCATGCGAGTCGCACAATGCAGCGCCAAGGGTGTCGATCGGATGTCGTGGAGAGGGGGGAAATGTTCAGGACCTCAAAGTGATCAAATGCCTCGCGTTGCCACACATTTTGCAAGCAGCCAAATGCCAGCTGATCGCCTGCGTGCACAAATGTTCTGCGACTGCAAAGCACGGAAATTAAAAGAAGAAGAAAACAATACGGACGTTGGCGCACTCGTAATATCTCTCTGTGTGCTTTTTGTGGCCAAAGCCGGCTTCAAGGATTTGAGAACCAACTGGAGGCGAGTCAAAACGAGGAACAAAAAGAAGAGCAGTGGCTTTGATGTGGATGTTCCCATTGGGGACGCATCAGGACGCTTTAGCATTTGCACTACAAAAGGTCAAATGCATCCCAGACCCCCCACAGAGCGGTTGTAGTGATCGCAATGCCGCCTTGATGGTCATTAACACTTGTATTTAGCGCTGTCCACTTGTGATCCGTTGGTGTAAACAGGGTCAGGGATCCCAAGTTAGATCTGTTTCCTGATTTCACAAATGTGATATTTTGTCTGTCAAGCGTAGTGCGAGCCTTTTACAATACGTTATAGTCCAGTTCGGCAGCTTGAAGTGCCTCTCAGCTGAGTTAAGCAGCTTAGGGAGGCGCAGTGCAGCAGAGTCGTGTCGCCGAGTCAGAAAGCCTCACGTCGTGGTTCAGAAGTTCATCGAGCCCCAAGATGAGGGAAAGCAGCTAGAACTGAACTCACTGAGTATTTCTTTATTTACAGGGGGCAGCCGGCCTCACAATGGGCCCTCACATGTTACAGTAGAGGAATAACAGTTAAGAAACCAAAACAGAAGCAAGATCAAGATCACGCTGCCCTCCTGAACTCGACTTAATCCCAGAACGACTTGTCGAGGGGCGATACACATCTGGGTTTGTTGCAGAACGTTGCGGCAGACCCGAGCCGCCGTGCCTTGTTCCAGGCTTCATTTCATCTGCACAATACCAGAACACAACCGGGCCGTCAAGCTAAAGGCCCGCTTGTCTCTTCTAAGCACCGTGACAGCCTTTGCCTTTTGGCTTTCACACACGTGGAAAGCAAGTTGACATTTGTGTGAAGTAATGGGTCCGCTGTGTTTTTCTCACAAATGGGATCCAGTGAATGATTTTACTGAAAAGTTTCTTCTCATTCCAACGATGGGGCGGCGAGGGGGACGAGCGGACGAATCCTCTTGGATCTGACGTGTTTTTCTCGTTTGTTTGTAGGTCTCAAACTCGGGATGGAGCGGGACGCCTACGTGATGATCGCCGAGAAGGGGGAGAAGCTCTACCACATGATGATGACCAAGAGTCGGCACCTGATCAAGGATCGGCGCAGGAAGCTCAGCATTGTGCCCAAGTGCTTCATGGGAAAGTGAGTTTCTTTGCCTCCTCGGTGCCCGGTTTCTTCAGGTTCCCAGAATGCGGCTGCAATGCGGCGCTGTTCACAAGGGGACCCTTACAAATCTCCGTTACGTAAGATCTTTCAAAAGCGCTGGTATCCAGCCTCCCCACGTCCTGGCAAGATGCCTAAACTGTTTTATCCCTACATCCTCTTGTCTGTAATGAGCGCCCCCCTCCCTGCGCGCCTCTTAGTCTCCTCTCACGGTTCATAGAAAGGCCCCAGTTGCTCCCCACACACTCGTATCGCTCACACACCCAGACTTTCACTAGCAGAGGACCTTTAACTGAGGCCCTGCATCAAGCAATCCCCCTTTCTGTCCCCTTGATGTTTCAGTACAATGAATAGACAACGAGAGGCTTGCTTAAGTTCCCAAACACGGCAGCGATCGTGAGATCCCGAGCAGCAATTAAAGTTAGTTTTCCGAGAGCTAAACGCAGTGGACAATACCACAGTGACTAATATCACATCAGCCACTGCCGAGAAGAAAATTGAATGGGCCGCTCAAAAACACCCTGGTGGTGTTTCTGGGAGGCATGTTCCATCTCGGTGGCCTCACATAAAGTTCCCCCCGGAGCAGTGCTTTACTGGTGTCGTAGAAGTAATGTTTTATTTTGCGCCCATCCACTTGTGGGACAGAGCCACTGTTCAGTGCCAGAACGGTGGCTGTTAAGCGGGTGCAAATTCCAATGTCTGCCAACATGGATCTCTCCTCAGGCAATCCTTTGTTTATAGTCACTCACAGCCTCCTCTGCCTCGTCCATGTGGTACAAGTAGAGTTTATCTGTCTCTTCCTCTCACACTGTGTTCTCCTTCCATCATCTCCCACTTTCCTCCCCGCTTTATCACTCAGTCATTTCCTCCCGATGAGTTCAGCCTGCATTAGCTCTGCATTCGTCTCTGATGAAATTATCAGCAGGCGTAGTTTGACTGGTCATTGCATTAAACGGAGATATCGACTGCCGGTTTTGATAACACCGCGTTGTCTTGATGCCGTCATCTGTCTGCATCTGCGTTGGAGAATGGTGTTAACAGGCTTTACTCTCTCTTATTGTTACTATTTTGGGTCATAGTCGTTTGGAGGGATTTAAAGTGAGGTTATAGCATATTCCTTATTTTCTTCTACCTTTTGTGCAAAGAGAGCTAATGCTGGGAGGAGATGGAATTAGAGCTCCCTGCTCCATTTCTGGGTTTATCTTGTGTTCCACTAGCTTTTGGTTCTCAATGTATTTGTACAAAATACATTTGCTGTGTCCCAATTCCATAATTCACTTCTTCTTTTTTTTTCTTTTTTCGAGCATGTAGTGTTTTCACACTTTAAATCGTGACAAAGATGAAGTGCGCGATTAATAGTCTGTTTGCATGCTTTTGTCCCACCATGCGATGCACAGAGGAAGTGGAGCTCAAACAAATTAAGATGAAAACAAACACTAAATGTTTGGGGAAAACATACTATCGAGACTAGTGTAGTGTACACGGCGAACGCGGTCAGAATGTGGTGCGGAACGGGGACACGGCAGTTGTCTTTTCCAAGCCCAGGGGCCCACTTGAAAAGCCCCGCTAATGCTGCTCAACTTCGCACGCAGATGCACATTCATCAGCAGATATTCCCACAAATCCAATATCCTTGTCCTCTACTCCTCCATGTGTAGCACAAGTCTCTCTCTCTCTCTCTCTCTCTCTCTCT